>NW_006499810.1:4194314-4273220 GCF_000471905.2 Amborella trichopoda
TCTCTCTTTTCTCTTTCTTCTTTCTCTCTCTTCTTTCTCTTTCTTCTTTCTCTCCCTTTTCTTCTTTCCTTTTCTCTCTTTCTTCTTTCCTTTTCTCTTCCTTTCTTCTGTCCTTTTATTTCTTCTCTTTTTCCTTTTCTCTCCTTCTTATTTCCCTTCCTTTCTCTTCTCCTTCTTTCTCTTTTTGTTTCTGTCTCATCTCATGTTCTCATCTTTCTCAGTTTGTTGTGCACGGCAGCGCATACTACCGAGCGTGACTTTCTCTTCCTTCCCTGTCCATTACGCATGGCAGTGCAAATGTTGTGCATGATCTTCTTCTTTTCCTCAGCCTGTCATGCGTGGCAGTACATACGGCTGAGTGTGGCGATCTCTTCTCTCTTTGTCCATCGTGCACGACAGTGCAAATGCTGTGCATGATCTTCTTCTTTTCCTCAGTCTGTCACGTGTGGCAGTACATACTGCCTAGTGTGGGGATCTCTTCTCTCTTTGTCCATCGTGCACGACGATGCAAATGTCGTGCGTGATCTTCTTCTTTTCCTCAGTCTGTCACGGGTGATAGTGCATACTGTCGAGCATGACAATTTCTTCTCTCCCTGTCCGTTGCGCATGGCAGTGCAAATGTCAAGCGTGACAATCTTTTTCTCCTCTATCTGTTGTGCATGGTAGAGAAAACTTCGTGTGTGATTCTCCCCTCTTTCTCTCTGAATGTTGTGCATGGCAGCGAACACTACTGAGCATGATTCTTTTCCCTTCCCACTTTATGTCGGGCATGACAACACACACTATTAGGCACGATTTCCTCTCTCTTTTCTACTTTTACTTGTTTGACCAGAGGACTGGTTGAGCCTTGCAATGCTGTATTAGCCCTGACGTCAAGCAGTTTAGCTGTTGTGCTGGACTAGTTATCGTGCCCGTCTCGCTGCAGCAGCAGGCTAGTCACCTTGCTAGGACAGTCGTTGCGTCAGTCTTATTGTTAAGTAATTTAGTTGTTGTGCTGGACTTGTTACTGTGCCCATCTAGCAGCCGCACAAGACCAGTCATTATGCTAGATTAGTTGCTGCGTTTGTCTAGTTGTTGAGTAGTTTAGTTGTTGTCTGGTCTAGTCACCATGCCCGTCTAGCTACGGTGCCAGACCAATCGTTGTGCTAGTCCTGTCACTACGTGTGCCTAGCCGTCGGGTCAAACAACTCCTTTCTTCTAAGGTTCAACGCGATCCAAGCTGACCTTCACTGCTTGTGTCATTCATTTTCTTCTCCCTCTCCTCATGAAAATCTCTATTCTTTGCCTCTGAGGAGTTGGGTGAAATCCAAACTAACATCTGCTCAAATTTTCTCTGAAAAACTTATTGAAAGATATACTAGCCTTCAAGCCCATTCTTCTTTTCTCTGCCATTTCCTCCATCTCACCCCTTTTTCTTTCAATCCTCACCATAGGATCTTACTAAAATTCCTTTGCGACTATCGAATTGACGTAGACCCTCTTACGCTATTTCTTTCATTTCTCTTCGAGTACACACGCACGTGTGTGTTCACCCTGTGACAAGGTGGGGTCTTCAGACCCACTTGTATGTATTTTAATGTGTGTGTTTTATAGGAAAGAAGAGAACAGGTCAAGGGAGACGATTCCAAACCAGCCACAGGCCAAGGGGGCATTCTTCATGATCTAAGGGGGTGCCCACGTGAGCAACTCGAGAGCGTCACAGACCCACGCGAGGTGAGTCCACCTTACGACCCTAATTCCTCTTTAATCGGTTGGTATTCTTGCTCGTGTCTTCTTCACATGGTTCTTGAGAGAGCGATCTTCGGTCTCGGGTCCATCTTTGAACCTAAAACCACGCCACCAGGTCGACCTGACCCGGAGGCTAGATCGAGGCACCTAACTAGCTTGGCTGGGGACACGCTACCCCATCGTTGGATCGTTCTTGTTTCGATTTTCTTTTCTTTTGTTTTCCTGCTTATTAACACACACGTCTTCTGGGCTGTTTAACCCGTTCATCCGAGTTTGAGATTTTATGATCCCCCCACTGGTTAATGTTTCTTGAGAATAGGTTCCTCAAACCTCGTTCCCGAACTTTCTTCTGACCGAGGACCCGATGTCACGCTCCCAGGTTCTTACCTGGATTGTTGCGACGAGGGACTCAAAAGTCCCTCACTCCCCATCTTCTAACATTGGTGGACCCTCTACCAAAGCACCTTGCATGGGTGGAAAACTAGCCACCCCACACCACATGCACCCTACCACCGCCAAGTCACTTGCCGATCATACTACTCAAGGCAGCCGAAAGGTAACCCTTTCCCTTCCTGCGCATAACAACCCAGCTGTCAATGCCCCTGTGGGTCGTTGAAAGGCCACCCCCATGTTCTACCACATCGGGCCCTTGTGACAAGAGGCTAGACACACGGAGAAGGGGCTCCTAAGGCCACCACCTCCCACACATGCTTAAGGCTGATGGTCCAGCCTCTCGAGCCACACTTCAGGGCAATCCTCAGGCTACCTCGAGCCACTGTCCAGGTTTGAGTATTCTTGGACCAGGCCCTGTGTAGTCATCTAATTGTGCTTAGTCGAGTACAGGAGAAAAGAGCCCCTTGTCATCCTTCTCAGCACATGCATACTCACTCTATGAGGGGTGGCCACAAGGCCAATCCCTCACAAGCACACGCTTGTGGTACTCAGCCAATTAAGGCTGAACACATTGCTCGAGCTCGGGTTGACCGTCCCCCACTTATCTCTTCTCCACCGGTCGAACCGCTCATGACATGGTACTCAAAGGCCTTTCCAAAGAGTACCCTCCTACGACACCCTCTTCCAACTGGCCCGACCTCTGGAGCTCATAAGAGATCACCGGGCAAGACTCCCCTGGGAGATGAGGTCTTCCATCCTCTGTATCTCCTCAAGTCAAGATGCAAGCCAGAGCTAGCTCCAATCTCTGGCCCACATCCCTTGGCTCACCTGATGGAGACAGCCTTGTCACGCTCCATGATGGAAGACCATTACAGGTCTCAGTTTTGGAAGGAGATACACCAGAACCTAAGAGCCTAACATGACCAGGGCATACAAATAGAGCTAAGGGAAGAACCCAAGAAGCTCGGAGCAAGAAAGCTTGCTGACCACCTAACAGAAAATCCCTTTCACGCCTTATAGCCTGGAGCAGAACCTAAGGTAGGAGGACCAAGACCTTGCATGATCATCAACGTCACAAGAGACGACTCAACTGTGCAGCTCCCGTGGTCCCAAGATCATCGTGAATCGGTCTTGACCAGATCAGCGTACAAGGCTCGAGCTCAGTTGGGGCATGTCGAACCCCTACTGACTGACCTATCACAGCTAGTCCAAAAGGCATGCAAGACGCTGACCACACAAAAGACCGATCTTCCTAAGGAGAGTCTCAGTGTAATGGTCATCAACGACCCTAATGATGACCAGGAGGATCGAATGAACCGGTTTGAACAAATGATGCGTAGAATGATGGACAAGATCGAGCTCATGGAAAGTACTTTGCCCCCTGGGAACTCATCCAACCATGGTGCCAATTCTCCTCATCCAGTTGAGCCAGTCCAACCACAACCACATCCTTCACATGATCATTCCTCCCCTCGTCAGGTCTCTCAATCTGACATTGACGCTATGGTCACCCACAGTTTGCGAGGAAGGCAGATTTCAGGCATACAAGGCCCGACCCTTTATTAGAAGCCCCATCCTTCTTATATTGATCATCTCCCGTTTCCCCCTAATTACCAAAAGGGGAAACTCCCACTTTTCAATGGCACGAGCTCCCCTCATCAACACATCGCCCATTTCTATTCGACAGGTCAAGAAACGACAGCTGATGGGAGGGTTCTTCTCCACCAGTTTGTCGAAACTCTTGTCGGATCGGCATTCAAATGGTACTCTCGCCTCCCACCAAACTCGGTCCAAACCTGGAAGACATGGAGCACTTGTTTTACAAGTGCTTCTATGAGGTCGAAAGAGAAGTTCAGACTATCGAGCTTCTCACAATGACTCAGGAACCGGATGAACCTTTCGATTAGTTCATTACAAGGTGGAGAAACCTTGCTGCACACTAAGCTAATCCCATGCCTGAAATTAATATAGTTCAAACCTGCGTACGCAACATGCTTCCAGAGATTTCATTGCATGTTGAGGCCTCAAATCCAACTTCCATATCAGACCCGATCTCTAAATCAGTCCGTAGAGAAAGCCTCTTCAAGCATCAGAGTGGGCTCCAACTGCAGTCATCAAATGGGGTAAGCAACCGTAGCTCAGGCAATGCTAGATTCAATTCTTGGGGCAACCAGCAGAAGGGAGTGGTTAGTGCTGCCGTCACTGTATTAGACCCCAAGAAGGCCTTCCCTCAAACTCTGGACTTCTCCAAAGGGGACACCCTCAAGCAGGGCGACAACAACCCCAGGATTACAATAAGGTGCCTCCACCTTCGAACCCCTATGGGAAGGATAACTGGGAAGAGAAGAAAAACAAAGTTTATAGCTTCAACAAGGATTGGGTTGCAGCTCTGCTCCGTATGCTACTAGAATAATAGATGATCGTCCTATCGGAGTCGAAGAAACCAGAAGAAGCTGATCACATCACAAACATTAACTACTGTGCTTACCACATGATATTGGGACACCTTGTCGAAGATTGCTTCACCCTTATGGATCATACTGAGGCTTTGATCCAAAAGTGGCAGATATAACTTGAAATCCTCAAGAAGGCGTTTAGTACGGTTGAAGAAACTCATGTGGTGACAGTACAAGAAGAAGACAAACATGAATATCATCTAGAGAACCTGCCATAGGATTTTCTCCATGTGTTGTACTGCATGATGCTCTAAGTTGGGGTCATCACACCAAAGCCATATGTACAGCTCAGATACCTCCCTCGAGGGGCCAGAAAACTGTGGTGTCCATATAACCAGATACAAGGCCACGGTCTAGATGAGTGCTTTGCCTTGCCTTTCAAGCCATAATGAATGAGAAGTACAAGAGGGGCACGTCACCACCTCTATCTCAGACAACCTTGTCAGACCACTGTCACCAGAGGTCGTTCAAACACAGACCTCCTCTGGGGATACGCAGCCTGAGCTTTCAGATCCAGACGAACCTTCAGCTTCCCAACCATGGCAAGTCTATCGAGGGTTGAACCGAAATAGGTCCATGAGAAGGGAAGCGGTCTGCCAAGCAAAGCTAGCCCCCTAACAATGTAAGCCTCATCTGCCAATCCCTGTGCATGAAAAAGGTAAAATGAGATTAGTATCAAGGCCCGTTTATCAAGAGAAGAAAATCCCTGAGCTCCAGACCATGGCAGAATTTCTTGAGCCCCTTCCTCCAATATCGATTATGTGGGATTTCTTCCCCAAGTCAAGCGCTTTCGTTGATCAAGATTCACAATCTAATCGAGCACACATTCCTGAGCGTTCCTCTCCTCAGGTTCCCAAAATGTCCAATAAGGGTGATGACATTAAAAGCAACCCCCAACGGTCCAAGTAGGGGTGAAGACCTAAAAGATCCCCTGCACATGTCCAATAAGGGTGATGACATTAAAAGCACCCCCCAACGGTCCAAGTAGGTGAAGACCTAAAAGATCCCCTGCACATATCCAATTTCGGCGATGACGCTAAAAGCTACCCGAATTGGTCCAATCTGAGTGATGACCTTAAAAGCTCTCCCCCTTCTCCTATCTTTGACTCTTCTAGGCCCTCTTCCTCTTCTATTAACACGTCTTCTATAGGTACGACATGCGAATGCTTAGATTTTGAAGCTCTTGACGAAGAGCTGAAAAGTTGCAACACTAGCAGACGCCATCAAAGGTAGCTGAAAAAGGCGGTGGCCCATGCCGCCGGCTTCTTGTTAGTTGCTGATACTCTGGCATTTAGAGCCAATGCAAAACCTCCTCCCGCCATTGAGAAACTTCCCAAGCAGCGCAGGAATCCCAAGCTCAAGAGACCTCAATGGCCTCCTGAGCCCGACTTCGAGCAATGACTAAAAGATTTGAGAGGACAAAGCTCCCTTTCTCACGAAGCCTGCCACATGGTGTAGAACGCTAAAGCAGCAACCAATGCTGACCAAATCGGTCTAAGGTCAGCTAGGAAGTTGTAGCTACCCTTCTAGAAGCCTTGGCAGCTCAGACTCCTAAAATATCCTAGTCTGCCACTCCTCCCATTCCCTAATACTCTAGCCAGAGTTCACCCTCTCACTGCTCAAGCCCCTTTATCGTTTTCGCCAAGGTAAAACTGTAAAAGGGGTTCAAACTCCTTTTATATCCAAGGGTTCCCGAAGATGCCCCTCACAAAGAAGAAAAGGACGCCCAAGTCTAGGATGTCAAACGGTAATGGGCTGGACTGGGTCGGGTTTAGCCTCAAGCCCAAACCCAATGTACTGCCTCTTACTGCTGTGCACTTCTTCACTGCTGAGCGCACCTCTTACGGTTGTGCGCTTTTTCACTGCCGAGCGCGCCTTTTACGGCCGTGTGCTTTTTCACTGTCGAGCTTGCCTCTTATTGCCGTGGACTTTTTCACTGTCAAGAACACCTCTTACTGTTGTGCGCTTCTTGCATCACATGCTGCTGTCATGCGTCATCGAATTCAACAAGCTGCTATCATACATGCCTCTCACCGCACAACTGCCGCCGAGCACGTCCACACCGCACTCTGTCGTGCACTCACAGCCAAGCACGTTCGCTGCCGTGCGTGCTCCACTGTAGTATGCATCGTGACGACCTTTGCGCAACTTTTTGTCGCTGCACCCATGCCTTTTGCATGCACTTTCATGCACGCTTTTCCTAACCAGCCCGTCCATTTGAGCACCAGTAGGTTCGTCCCCCATTACCTTTCCATCACCAGCAAGGAACCACCTTGGTTCCTAATTCCCCAGTGAGTCCATTTCTGCCTACCATCCCTCATTGAGCCACTATCACCATCTAAACTCACTGCCCATGAATGGTCTCAGCCATTTCATCCCCAGTGAGTCAGACCACCATCCACAGGCATGTTTCCCATGGAGCCTTGTCCACTTCACATCTCCTAGTGAGTCCACCCTTCATTGGTGACCCACATACATGGCAACTCATACACGGTTCGATTGTATGACCTTAAACTATAGTGCATGTCTTAGCCGCATGACGCTAAACTGCTTTGCACAATGGTTCAGCTGTATGACCTTAAACTATAGTGCACGTCCTGGCCTCATGATGTTAAACTACTTCACACAACAGTCCAGCTATATGACCTTAAACTATAGTGCACGTCCTAGCCGCATTACTGTAAACTGCTTCTCACAACGGTCTAGTTGTATGACATTAAACTATAGTTCACGTCCTGGCCACATGATGTTAAACTGCTTCGCACAATGGTCCAGCTGTATGACCTTAAACTATAGTGCACATCCTGACCACGTGACATTAAACTGCTTCTCCAAGGTCCTGGTGGCATGACCTTAAATATGCCCCCATACATGTGTGCCCCTCATTACACACACGCCTTTTTGATGTAGGCCTCTCTGCACACTCATATACACACCGTCTTCACTACAATTCAATGAGCCATTCCTTCATCCATACTTGCCATTAGTTAGTGGGTCACTCATTATCCACCTGTCATTCAAATACCATCCATCATCCATAGACAATCTCTTGCCATCTCCACCAAATGAGTCAATACACCACCGTACTCATTTTACATGGCCTCCACAGACTACCATCCACCACCATCAAGGCCTAGTTGCATGACCTTAAACCAAACCGTAACACACATCCTGGCCATATGACGATAAATTGCTTTGCCTAGGTCCTGACGGCATGAACTTAAACACGCCCCCACAAAAAAAAATGAGCATGGTGTAAACCTAAAAATGGAACGCCATGAGTAAAAATGACGGACGGGCATGGTCACGAAACTATGAGTAAGATTGTGTCGTAAAATAAAAAAACTGGGCACGGTGAAAACCGGAAAGGGCACCATGAGTAAAAATGGAAAGAAAGCAAACATGGCCATCAGGTCATTAGCAAAAGAGCTTAATAAAAAGGAGGTTGGTGAAAACTGTCTTTACGACACCACTTCCCCCAATCTAAGTGAAAACCCGCAAAGGGTGCTCGGACCAATAAAAGCAAGTTGATGCAGCATTCGTCTTCATAGGCACTTCAGCCAACATTTCAAGAAAAATCCTCGATAGTAGAATACCCTGTTAGTAGAATACCCTGTTATCGATACCCAAAAACAAGATCACTCATGAGGCAAGAAACTGTCATGTCAGGCATCCTGCAAAACCTAGTATGGCTGCCAACAACACCGTCAAAACATCCAACAGGGTGTAGACATTAAAATCATCCCTCAACATCCACAACAGGTAAGAAACTGTCAAATCAGGTCAACACCTGCCCACAACAACCAGGGTAGAGCCCTTTCAAGGCCGCCTCGCCAAAACCCTTTCTTGACCAGACTAGACGTTTGAGACATGCCAACAAAAAGCCCCCAATAGGACTCGGCAAGATGGGACCTCAGAGGTACTGTGCTTGTCAAAGCAAACCTGATATGGCTGCCAATAATGCTGCCAAAACGTCCAATAGGGTGTAGACATTAAAATCATCCCTCAATGTCTCTTCTCCCTCGAAGTCTCCATGAATGTATATGTGACAAATGCATCCAGATGTCCGAGTAGCCTGGTTACAGTGTTACACGAATATTCCTTCGACGTTCGTGTGATTCTGTGACCAGGAGAAAAAAATAAAATAAAGCCGAAGTGTAATTTTTTGAATGTTGTCCTTCTCGCTTCTCTCGAAGCACAAAATTTGGCCGGGAAAGCTATTTGATGGAATTTTTCATGACCTTGTATCGTGATAAGGAATAAAGAAAAGCTAGAACAATAAAGCCCTAATCTAGAAGAAAAATTTCCAATAGTCTTAGAATGGCCCAAGAAGGATTGAGAATGTTGATAAAGGTCTCTTAAGAACACCTACCAATTTTTGTCACAATCTGACAAGCTTAAGGTAGTGCAGACATAAACAATTTTGGGAAAATTAGCCGCTATCGCCCTGAAATGAACCTTATAACTACATCCCTATCATCAAAATGTCAAATGACTGTGAGACCACCTCTATTGGATTCAAAGCATCAAAAAACCCTTAGAGACCAAGTTTCGGCTTGATCAGAAGTCCTTGGACTAAGTTATGGCCAAATTACCCAAAATGGTAGGTCACATGCTATTACCATGCACCCTCAGTGAACCAGTTTCCATTAATGGAAACTGTGTTCATGGGTTTCGGGCTCAAATTTGAAAGACTATATCTCTCTCATCCAAACCGGATCAAGCTCAAATTTACAGGTGTGTTCTTCTCATCGACCCGAGCATTTTGATATGTGGCACAACCAATGTCGTGGCCCGAGCCAAGAGAAAAACACGAGAGTAGAATTCAATTCAAGGCACCGTTGCAGCTTTTCCAGTAGGAGCGCACCTCGATCGAGTGGCCGCATCATGACTCTCGTATGTCGAATAGACCCAAAATCAAACCCATTACAAGCACAAGGTTCGATGCTTTATCAGAGCCGAACCTCGCATGTGATGGACGGTAAGATTTGACGTGTGATGACTACGAAGTTGCTGCACTTTCTAACCATCGATCGTTTCTGAAGGCGCAAGGCATTTTCTCATTCCTCTTTTCTCAGTATTCCTTTTTCTTGAGTTTTTGCTTGGACCTCCCTTTTTTGTAACCTTTATACTTATAATGAATAAGGAGCTTCTCTTTCCTTCTATTTGATGGTGATTATTTTTTGATTTTCCTAAAGGCAACTTTAAGGTCCTACCTTCGGGACCAATTGGGTTCTTCTTAGGACTTCAGATTCTCTTCACTCGCATGGAGTGGGGGTTGAGCTGATTAGGATCCTTGCTACGAGGAAGCATGTTTCTTCTGGTCTCCTTGTGATGATAAAGGTCATCCATCTGTTAGACCTATCTGATCGATTTGGATGTAGTTCTTCAAGATAGAGCGAAACACCTTACAGTTGGTCAAGTCATGGCCCCTTTGTTGATGGTATTTGCACCAAGGTTTTTGGCCTTTTTGTATGCTTAATTCTTATCTTTTGGGAACTTAGGGTGCTATCATTTCATGCTGGGACATCATGTCTAATAGGATAGAAAGTTGCTCGGAAGGTATTATGGCTGGAGAAGAGTCGCTGATGGATCCCTTGTGGATCATGATGATGTGGAAAGTTTCTAAGGCTTCAAAATTTTTCTTGAGGCCTTCTAGGTCAATCTGTTCATTTTGAATCAAGACCTAGATGTGTTCTTTTAGCTAGATGCAATCTTGGACTGGGTGTCCCACGCTCCGATGATAGGCACAATATTTAGGGTCATCAATGAGATCTACTTGCTTTGGCTTTTGGCATCAGGGAGTACCAACATCTCTTGGTCAAGGAGCATTTCCAACAGGGTGGGGACCCACTCCTTGTTGAAGCTATATTTCTGATTTAGTCTGCGCAAGAATTCCTAGGTTTTATGGTATTTTTACGGCGGCAGCACATTATTATAATTCTACTTCTGAGGGACTTGCGTCTGCGCACCTGTCTTGGCTTTAGTCGGTATCCCTCGTGGCATGTCTAGGTTTGGCAGAGGGGCTGTATTGATCATAGGTATAACGTCGAGGGGTGTGGTAGTGACAACTGCACTGATTACGTTCTTAGATTGATTGGTGCGGGCGTTCGACCTGTTTCCCCAGGCTTTACGAACCTGACTGGTGCCTGAACTTTGAACTCGATCTCCTCCATGGTGTTTTAATAGGATTTCGATCTTGGCACTGTTTGAACATATTTTTTAGCACCTTGCATTCTCGATGCGGAATAAAAGAGGAAGCTGGTCAATAAAGCCCTGATTTACAATGGAATCTTTGGTAGTCTCATAATTGCCTCAAAACGAGTGAAAATGTTTCTAAGCACTTCAAAAGTACACCTGCCAAGTTTCGTCGCAATTTGACATGTCTAAGGAAGTGAAGACAAATAAACAATTTCAGAAAAATCAACCTCTAGCACCCTAAAATAGACCCCGTAACTAAAACTCTATTTTTGATGCATCAAATAGCTGTGGGATCACCACTATTGAATCTAGTATCGTCGAAAACCCCTAGGAGTCAAGTTTCGGATTAAACAAACATGCTCAAAAAAAGTTACGAGTGAAATATTAAAAAGGGGTAAGCCACACACTATTCCCGTGCAGCCTCCCCGCACCAATCTCCATTAAAGGAGACTGGTGTGCACAGTCACGAGCAGCAACTTCAAAGACTTGTATCTCACTCGTTTTGTGTCACATCACCCCCAAATATTTTGAAACGTGCTCGTCTTGTCAAGATGAGCGTTTTGATATATGGTACGCCTTGTGACGATGCCCAAGAAAGGAGAAAAACTAGAGAGAAGTTTGCAATTCATAGTAAAGGCTGCAGAAAATTCAGCAGCGACACACCTCATTCGAGTGGCCATATCACGATGCTTGTGCACCCGATCGATGCGAAACTAGTTTCATTGTGTGTGTAAGGTATATGGCTTTGTCTTGTCCAAACCTCGCACGTGATGAATGGTTGGATTTCTCACATGAAGCCGATAAAGGTGCTCTAAATTTCGGTTGATGGATTTCAGAATCCGGCCAAAACTAAAAGATCGTAAAATCATCATCCGAGCACGTAATCAAGTTGTGTTTGTTGCAATGTGATCTCGTTGGCATGCTCGATGCAATACAACAAAGAAACCAAAGAAAAACATCAAGAAATAGGCACACTATCGATCAGAAGTTTTTAAGATTCATCCAAATTTTGAGTTGTGTGATCGTGGCCTAAAAATGTGTTCCATAGTTTGAAGTTGGTATCAAATCGATCGCCATGCCGAGTCCAACAAGAAAGCAATGATATTTAGGCCAAACTAACGCCGAAGCAACCCTGAATCATTAGTGGAAGATCACGCACATTTTAGGGCAGCAGTAGGGACTGTTTTGAAATTTCATGTATTGTCAGGTAGGGGGCAAAAATGTCATTTGGCACCTATGTTTAGATTTTTCTTCATTTCAAATAAATTGTAATTATCATCAATTAGGCTAGATTTTGGCCATCCACTCATGTTTGCACTCAATTCTATAAGTACATGCTAAACCTAATTATAAAGGGTTCTACGCTGATGAATAAAATTTGAGAGTTTTGTATTGAGTTTGTAGGCACATCTTGGAGAGAGAGAGAGGAGAGAGGAGAGAGGAGAGAGGAGAGAGGAGAGAGGAGAGAGGAGAGAGAAGAACAAGTTTGGTGGCCTTCGATGAAGGTAGCTTTCTCTCTCCTCCTCTCTTCTCTCTCTTTTCTTCCTACTCTCTTTCCTCTCTTTCTCTCTCCTCTTATCTTCTCTCTCTTTCTCTCTCCTCCTCACTTCTCTTGTTCTCTCTCTCTCTCTCCTATCTTCTTTTCTCTTTTCTTCTCCTTCTCTCTTCTTTTATTTTCCCTTTTCCCTCTCTTTCCTTTCTCTCTTCTTTCTTCTTCCTTTCATTTTTGACCAAGGGAGGTTAAGATTAGCACTGTCACGGTAGTCTTATCATCTAGCAGTAATGTCATCGTGTCGGTCTGAGTTACCATGCCCGTCTTACTATCACGACAGGCTAGCCATCGTGTCAGGCTGGTCAGTGTTGGTTCTGTCGTCTAGTAGCAATATCGCCATGCCGGTCTGAGTTACCGTGCCCATCTTGCTACCATGTCGGGTCAATCACCTACTAGTTTAACCACTATGTCAGTCTAGCCACTTGGTCAAATTCTTCTCTCCCCTTTCTTTTATTCTCTCTTTCTTTTCCTCACGCCTAATCTCTATCCTCTTATTCTTCCCTTCTTATTTTGGATGTACACACCTGTGTACATTCGCCTAAAGACAAGGTGGGGTCCCTTGGCCCACTTGTCTTGCAAAATTAACCATGTGTGTGTAATTGTAGAAACATAAGAGTACAGGTCAAGGGAGGCGATTTCGAACCAATTGTAGAACTGGGGGGCTTTCTTCATGATCTAAGAGGGCACCCAGGAGAGTCAACCCGAGTAAATCTCGAACCCAGGTGAGGTGTGTCTCTCCTCACATCAAATTCCTCTCTCACCGGTTGGTATGCCTACCCTTGTTCCTTAACAAGGTTCCCAAGAGAGAGACCTCAAGTGTTGGGTTTTCCTCAAAACCTGAGACATGTGCCGCTAGGTCATCCCAACCCGGAGGGCGAGATCGAGGCATCTAACTAAGCAGCCTTTGTGATCATGTCGGAGAAGGTGGTAGGGTTGGACGCCTTGATGTGTAGGGTAATCTCTTGTTTGATATTTCTCACGCATGTTTGCACAGACTCTATGTCGCTCATAAGGCTGCTTAGACACATGGCGAGGTCATGCCATCTCTGGATATATTTACCTACTGACTCATCTGGTTCTTGCATCATGGTGAGGATCTCTATGGTTTGGACTTCCAGTTCGGCTTCAAAGAAGCGCTCGTAGAAGAGTTGCTCCATTTCTTCCCACGAGTGGACTGAGTTTGGTGGTAGACATGCATACCATTTGAATGCGGGTCCTTCGAATGTTTCGACGAACTATCACAAGAGTAGCCTGGTGTCTGTGGGTGACTCATGGCATGTGGACGTGAAGTGGGCTATGTGTTGTTATGGTG
Organism: Amborella trichopoda; assembly: GCF_000471905.2. Next base: position 4,207,957 of record NW_006499810.1, read on the forward strand.
ACCCTGTGCCGTTGAAGGTCGGTAGTTTCCCTTTTTGGTATCCAGTGGGGAAGGGGACTTGGTCAATTGAAGGCAGGTGAGGATTTTTATATTGGGGAATCTCGGACATTTTCGAAAATTGGAGGCCTTGATGCTCTTGTTGATCATCACGTGGATGTCTTCTATGGTGAAGGTTATCGAGGCAGCCTACGAGACTGCATTGTGTTAGCCTTGGAAGGAGGAGGGTGGATCACTGTGTATCGATGCCTAGCCCACGGGAGGTGGCTGTGTTCAATTCCTCTCGTCATTTTTGGGATTTACATGGGAACTTGCCTTCTGGTGGGGAGATACTACGGTGCGAATGTCCTCCAATCTTTTGATCCTGTCGAGGATGTCTCTTAGGATGCTTTCGATGCCTGGAGGTGGATCTTCCTTTTTTCCTTCTTCGTGATTCACCATCATTACTTCAACTCGCTCGCCAAGGCTCGACGATTCAGCTGGCGGGGTGATCCTGGGCACTTGGTGCCTCAATTTGGGACACCGGTTAGGAGTGGCTGGGCATGTCCTCTCTGAACCTGAAATTGCCTCGCAGCCCTGATGAATACGGTTCCGGGTGGCTTGGAGGACGAGGTTTTGTCGAGCGTGGTGCTATGAGGCTTTGGGGCCATTGTTCATCCTTGTTAGGGGTGTGGCAATCGTGGGAGCATATCTCTTTAACTTGATGGGGTTCTGCTGAGCTTTGCAAGTCAAGCGGATTGGACTTGTCTTCACGTATCTCGACGACATGACATTCAACGATGTCGTCCATCATGAGAGGATCTGTGTCTTGTAGCAAGTAGAATTAGTTGCTCTTCAGTAGACCCTATGTGGTTGAATGTTCAGCTCGACCCCCTTCTGAGGTTACTTTAGTCTGTCTTGCCTACTTGTGTCGAGGGAGAGCGTTGGCTTCGCAGTGGACGATCCTACGTTTGCTCTTTGTGATGGTCGTGTTTTTGAAGAAGGGACGAGCTGGCAGGTCACTTTTGGATGTGGCTTGCCCCGTGCTCTATTTGTTTTTGAGGGGGGGGCTCCCGTGAGCATAGCGCAAGCGAGGTCGAAAGGACAGTGCTTGCGGGGAATGTTTTTGAGAGCTAGGCGGTGGTCAGTACTTGATCACCGGCTTGGGTTTCCGATATGTCTTTCTTCATACAAGCAGGGTGTCTGTCCTTGCACGGGTGTGTGCGAGCTACCAGAGTGTTTGGGATGGGCCTAGGTTCATCCTTTCATGCCGTACAGGACTCAGCACTTGGGATGCCTGCCTGCCTGGTTTAGTGGGCCTTATGGCTTTTGAGATATATGTGTAGAGGTTCTTGTGACCTTTGATTGATCTGAAGGCCATGTGCCTGCATAAGCATACCGTGTGGATTGCCTCGAGCGACGGGTTTGTTATATGGTGTGGAGGTGCTCAACAGACCGCGTGTGATGAATTCAGTTCTGGAGGGACCCGACGTGAGTGAAGGGCTTGAGAAAGCTTGCCCCCTACATCATGTCGATGGTTAGACCATCGACTGTGACGTGAGTGTGGGTGAAGGAGGACAGTCTTGCACGAGCAGTGAGTGAGACAGACTGCCCTGCTTTACGGACGCCGATGAAGGTGGCAGCCCTGTTAGGGTTTATCGAGTGGCGGGGAAGCCCACACTTAGGTTTACGACTGACTAGATGTCAGTCGTGAAGGTGTGGAAGAGCGACCGCGGTGCAGTACTTGGAGATAACCCTAGTAGGTTCTCTCCGATCAAGGGTGGAGGAAGGAGTTGTGGCATGGATCCACTTACTCCGCATTACCCTAGATTGGACCAGCGTAACAGGGCTAGTCAACCCACTCGTAGATGAATGAGTCATCGATATGGGGATGAGAAAATCTGCGATTTGAAGGAGACAAGAAGAGTAAGAATCCATCAAGGTTTTATAAAGAGAGGAGAAGAGGATTTTTTTTTGAAAATAGTCCAAGCCAACTGTAGGGTGGCATGTCCCTAGTGGAGTCACTAGTTGATCGGGGCTTGATTTTCTCTTATTCCCTCGCGCAGGGGACTCAGGGAGAAGATCTTCTCTCAAACAATCATTGAAGGAGACGCCATAAGGCTGTCGAATTGATGTAGACTCTGGTACGCTATTCCTTTCATTTCTCTTCGAGTACACATGCACGTGTGTGTTCACCCTGTGACAAGGTGGGGTCTTCAGACCCACTTGTCTGTACTCTAATGTGTGTGTGTGTTTTGCAGGAAAGAAGAAAACAGGTCAAGGGAGACGATTCCAAATCGTCCACAGGCCAGGGGGCATTCTTCGTGATCTAAGAGGCGCCCACACAAGCTGTCTGAGCACGTCACGGCACGTATGGTGAGTTCTGCCTTACGACCTTAACTCCTCTCTCATCGGTTGGTATTCTTGTCACTGTCTTCTTCACATGGTTCCTGAGAGAGCGATCTCAAGTTCCGAGTCCATCGCTAAACACGAAACCACGCCACCAGGTCGACCCGACCCGGAGGCTAGATCGAGGCACATAACCAAGGTGAAACAATTGAGGTTTCGAACAAGATTAAAATTCAAAAGGAACAGCCTCGAAGTGTCTCCATGAATGAAGTGTCCCTTGACATGTTTCCCATCATTTTTTATATGCTTGAACAACAGGAAATGATTCGGCCTTGCTTGCCTAAGAAGCCAAAGTAGTTGAAGGAGGAGTGTAAGGATTTGTGGTGCCAGTTAGTCGGGGCTTGATTTTCTCTTATTCCCTCACGTGGGGGCACGAGGATAGGATCCTCTCTCAAACAACTAGTGAAGGTGGTCTCATGTGGTGCATCGAGTGACGCGAACGCACTAGCTTTCTGGAGTGCAGATAGGCTACCAACAAAGAGAGAGATTTTACGACGGGGAAGGGTTGATTCGCTTACCTCGTCGTTGCGGGTTCGTGGGAAACGTCCAGGAGGCTCGCCCTCTTAGATCAGTTACGAAAGCCCTCCAGTTGTTCACCAGCGTGGTGTGGTCAAGGACTCTCTTCAGACGCTACGACCCTCTTCTTTCCTCTCAAGTCTAAGTTTTGATGGAAGTCTTGATTCTCTTCTTTGCTCTCAAGCTAAGTTCCTCTCAAGTCTAAGTTCTGATGAAAGTTTTCATCCCGAAGTTGACTTTCTTCTCATTGATCGAACAAGCAAGTGGCGAGTAGTTAGATGCCTCGATCTCGCCCTTCGGGTCAGGATGACTTGGTGGCACGTGTCTCGAGTTTCAGGGGAACCCAAGACTTGAGATCGCTCTCTCGAGAACTTTGTTAGCGAATAAGGGCAGGTACACCAAGAGAGGAATTTGGTGTGAGGTGGAACACACTTCACCTGCGTTCGGGACTTACTCGAGCAAGCTCACGTGGGCGCCCTCTTAAGTCACGAAGAAAGCACCCCAGTCCTACAACTGGTTCGAAATCGCCTCTCTTGACCTATACTCTCTTGTTTCTACAATCACACACACATGGTTAATTTTACAAGACAAGTGGGCCAAGGGACCCCACCTTATCTTTGGACGAACGTACATAGGCGTGCACATCCAAAAGAAGAAGGAAAGAATAAGAGGATAGAGATTGGGTGAGGAAAAGAAAAGAAAGAGGCAGAAAAGAAGAAAGGGGAGAGAAGAGTTTGACCAAGCAGTTAGACCAATAACTGATTGACCCAACGTGGTAACAAGATGGGCACGGTAACTTAGACCAGTACAACGACATTACTACTAAACGACAGAACCAACACAGACCAGCCTGACACGATGGTTAGCATGTTGTGGCAGTAAGATGGACACGGTGACTCAGACAGATAGGGCGGCATTAATGCTAGACGACAAGATTACCGTGATAGTGCTAATCGTAACCTCCTTTGGTCAAATGAGAGAGGAAGAAAGAAGAAAGAGAAAAGAGAGAGATAGAAAAGGGAAAATAAAAGAAGAGAGAAGGGGAAGAAAAGAGAAGAAAGAGTAAGGAGGGAGAAGAAAAGAAAGAAAGAGAGAGAAAGAAGAAGAAGAGAAGAAGAGGGTAGAAGCAAGGAGAAGAGAGAAGGAGACGAGAAGAAGATGAAGAAGAAAGAAAAGAGAGAGGGAAGAGAAGAGAGAAAAAAAGAAGAGAAAGAAAGAAGAGAGAGGGAAGAGAGAAGAGAAAAGAAATAGTGAGAAAGAGAGAAGGAAAAGAGAGAAGGAAGAGAGACGAAGAGGAAAGAAGCGAAGGAGGGAAGAAGAGAAGAAAGCATGTACAGTGATGGTCATCCACCGTACTTGATAGAGGAGAGAGGAGAGATACGAAAACATGAACGGCAATGAGCTTCCACCATCCATGATAGGGAAGGGAGAGAGGATGAAAACATGGACGACAATGAGCATTTATTGTCCATGACAGAAGAGAGAGGAGAGAGAAAACATGGATGGTGATGGGCATTCACCATCCATGATAAAGGAAAGAAGAGAGAGAAAACATGGATGACTATGGGCTTCCACTGTCCATAATAAAAGGAAGTGGAGAGAGAATTTATGAATGATGATGGGCTTCTGTCATCCATGACAAAGGAAAAAGAAGAGAGAAGACATGGACGATGATGGGCTTCTGCCGTCCATGAAAAAGGGAAGAGGAGAGAGAAGACATGGATGACGATACGCTTTCACCATCCATGATAAAGGGAAGAGGAGAGAGAAGATATGGATGGTGATGGGCTTCTACCGTCCATGACAAAGGGAAGAGGAGAGAGGACATGGAAGACGATGGGCTTCTACTATCTATGATAAAGGAAAGAGGAGAGAGAAGATATGGATGGCGATGGGCTTCTAACATCCATGATAAAGGGAAGAGGAGAGAGAAGACATGGACGACGATGGGCTTCCGCCATCCATGACAAAGAGAAGACGAGAGAGAAGATATGGATGACGATGAGCTTTTGCCATCCATGACAAAGGGAGAGAAAAACATGGACGGTGACGGACTTTCACCGTCCATGTCAAGAGGGAGAGGAACTTAGAAAGAACATGGATGGCGATAGGTTCTACCGTTAATGATAAGAGGGGGGGGACCTGGACAGTGACCCAGCCCACCACTCAGGTTAAGGCCCCACTCGCTGTTCATGTTCCAAGAGACAAGAAAGGAAAGACAATGTCATGCGCGGCGATAAGTACCGCTGTGCATGATTGAGAAAGAGAGAGAAAATAAATGTTAGAGAGAGAAAAGGAAGATAGAGAAAAGAGAGAAAGAAAGCAAAAGCGAGAGAAAGAGAGAAAAGAGAGGAGGAGCGAGAAAGATAGAGAAGAGAGGAGGAGAGAGAAAGAGAGAGATGAGAGGAGGAGAGAAAGAGAGAGAAGAGAGGAGGAGAGTAAGAGAGAGAAAAGAGGAGAGAGAATGAGAGAGAAGAGAGGAGGAGAGAAAGAGGGAGATAAAAAGAGGAGAGAGAAAGTTACCTTACTGAAGGGTATTAAAATTTTTCTTCTCTCTCTTCTCTCTCTCCAAGACAGACCCACAATCTCAATGCAAAACTCTCAAATTTTATTCATCAGCATGGAACCTTTTACAATTAGGTTTAGCATGTATTTATAGAATTGGGCCCAAAACATGGGTGATGCCCAAAATGTAGCCTAATTGATGATAATAACAATTTATTTTAATTAAAATAATATCTAAAAATGGGTGAAAAATGATTGTTTTGCCCCTGTCCAACAATATATGGAATTTCAAAACAGTCCCTACTGCTGCCTTAGAACGTGCATGATCTTTCATAGCTGATTCGGGGTTGCTCTGGTGCCTGTTTGACCAAAATATGACTTCTTTCTTGTAGGGCTTGGTATGACGATCAATTTGATACCAACTTCGAACCACATATCATATTTTTAAGCCACGATCATGCGACTCAAAATTTGTATAGATATTGAAAACTTCTGATCGATAGTGTGCTTATTCCTTGATGGTTTTCTTTAGTTTCTTCACTGAATTGCAATGCGCACGTTGTCCCCATCGTGTTGCAATAAACGCAGCTCGATTTAATGCTCGAATGAAGATGTTACAGTCATTAGGTTTTGGCCGGAATCTAAATTTAGACAGCCATAAATTATAATAACTTTATCGGCTTCACACGTGAAATCTGACTGTTCATCACACGTGGGGTTTGGATCGGAGATAGCTTTGGGCCTTACACACGTGATGGATCTGGTCTCGCGTCGATCTGTTATGTTAGAGCGAGGCATGTCGCTGTTGAATTTTCTGTAACTATCTTCATGAATAGTCAACTTCTGTCTAGCTTTTCTGCCTACTCGGGCATTGTCACAGGTCGTGCCACATATAAAGACGCTCATGTTGGAAGATATTTTTTCATCATCATGGGGCCCCCACTCAATAAAAGCCTAGCAAACAGTAGAAATCCTGACAGTCTCAGAATAGCCCTGAAACTGGCCAAGATCTTCATGAGGTCTCTCAAAAATCTCCTGCTAAGTTTCATCGCATTTCAACAGTCTAAGGAAGTTCAGATTGAGAAACAGTTCCGACAAAATCAGCCTCTAGCACCTTGAAACGAACCTTATAACTAGAGCTACACTTTCAGTGTCTGTGGGACCACCACCATTGGATTTGACCTAGTTCAAAATCCCAGGAGCCAAATTTCAGCTCGAACGGACACTCTAGGAAAATGTTATAGGTAAAAGAGTGAAACAGAAAAAGCTGCACACTATTCTCGTGCGGCCACCCTGCAACTCCACACCATTGAAGGGACAGTCACGAACAGTAACTTTAGATGCGTATATCTCACCCGTCCCAAGTCGGATCGTGCTCAAATTTGGTGAACATGTTCGTCTCATCAAGATGAACGATTCGATATGTGGTATGCCCCATGATGAGCACGAATAAAAGCTAGAGAGAATTTGTTGATATGTGAAGAAAGTGCGGGAAATTCAACAGCGTCGTGCCTCGCTTGAGCAACCGAATCATGCCGCTCGTGAACCCGATCGACACGAGACCAATTTCATTGCGTGCATAAGGTCTTGGGCCATCTCAGACCTAAACCTCGTACATGATGAACTGTTGGATTCTGCACACGAAGCTGACGAAGCCACCACAAATTTTGTCACCAGAATTTTAGATTTTGGTAAAAATTCCGAAGTTGCAAAATCTTGGTTCAGGCACGGAATCAAGCTGTGTTTGTTGCCCTGTAATTGTAACGACATGCTTAATGTGATCTAGAGAAGAAATCATCAAAAAACATCGAGGATCCGAAGTTTCAAGATCCATTCAAATTTCAAGTGACATGATCGTGCACTAAAACCACGATCCATGGCTCGAAGTTGGTATCAAATCGATCGTCATGCGGTAGACCTATCAGAAAACAATCATCTTTCGATCAACTGGGCATCGAAATGATCCCGGATCATCCATGAAAAATCATGCACGTTCTAGGGCAACACAGGGACTGTTCTGAAATTCCACGAATTGTTAGGATGGGGCAAATCTATCATTTTCCACCCTATTTTTTAATTTCTTTTAATTCAATTTAATCTTAATTTCTAGCGATTAGGGTTACTTTTGATCATCCACCCATGTTTGGAGCAGATTCTATGTATACGTACCATCACTGTACGAAAAAAAAAAAATTTAACACACTCAATTCCTCACAAAAGAGAGAGTTTTTACTTAATACAGTTTCTCTTTCATACCATTGTTGGGTCACGTTTGGAGAGAGAGAGTAAGGTGAGAGAAACTTTTGATCAGTACCCTTAGGCTTGAGGTAGATCTTCTCTCTCTTCCTTTTCTTTTCTTCTCTATCTTCTTCTTCTTTCTCTTCTTCTCTTTTTTCTTCCTCTTCCCCGTCCAAGTTCCTCTCAAAGGCCATGCACGGCAATGGCAGTGCCATGCATGCCTCTCTGGTGGTGTCACAGGTCGCGCATGACGATGGCAGCGCCATGCACGAGCTTCTCTCTTCTTCTATTCTCTCTCCCAACGAGGTGTGTAGATGATACTGCTCATCACCGTCCGCAGACGTACCCTCGACATCTTAGTGAAGAACACAGACGGTGAAACTCATTGCCACCTGTCAGGGACTTCCTTTATCACGCGTCTAGTGCAAACGGCAATACCTATCGCCACCCGCTAAAGGTCTCGACAAGACCTATCGCCATCTGCGAGCTTCCTTCGTGCCCTAAGTGCCCATCGCCGTCCGTGAGCCTCCTCCAAGCGTTCGGTGCTCGTTGTCTTTCCTCTTGCGTCCCATGCTTATCTCTGTACGCCTCATGAAAAATGTCATCGTGCCCTCCTTGAGAGGCTATCGCGGCTCGTGTAAGGGCGTGTTCTCTTCTCATGATGCCAATGGTGATGCCCATTGCCGCTTGGGTTTTTCATCCTTCTGCCTCTTCGTTCTCTTTCTCTTGGTTCCCTTTTCTTCACTTCACTCTTTTCTCTCCTCACTTGACTGAGGGTAGACTTAGCTTGGCGCTACCATATCGGTCTCGATTTAAAGTAGTATCGCTACCGTGCTGGTCTCCAGAATCATGCCCATCTCGCTACCACTCCGAGTCGATAGCTTTCCGACCGTCATGCTAGTCTCGCCCCTTTGGCAAGTTTTCTTCTCCTTTCTCTCTTTATTGGAACCTTCCATTCTATCACTCCCTCATATGAGCATGTGATGCCCTAAGATAAGGGTGGGTCCCTTCAACCCATTTGTCTCGCCAATTAACCATAAAAGTGTTGTGCAGAAAACATGAGGATTGCAGGTCCAGGGAGACGATCCGAACCAGCTAAAGCAGCCGGGGGGCTTTCTTCGTGATCTAAGGCCCATAGCCTGAGTAAGTCTCGAACCCCTCTTAAATTCCTTTCTCATCGGTTGGTATATCTGCCCTTGTTCTTAAACAAGGTTATGAGAGAGCGATCTCAAATCCTGGGTTCGCTAAAAACCTGAGAAACGTGTCGTCAGATCATTTAGATCTGTAAGGCGAGATCGAGCCACCTAACCACCTTAGCAACTCCATTGGGGACTTACTACCCCTTAGTCGGTTCGCTCTTGTTTGAATAATGTCCTCTTTTACTTTATGCATTACCTTCTATGGCACCCAGGTTGTTCAACCCGTTCATCTGAGTTGGGGACTTTCTCATCCCCACACTCGTGACTGTCCTAGGGAAGTGAACTGCTCAAGCTTCCTTCCCTACTCTCCTTCTGAGTCAGGACTCATGGTCTAGCTCTCAGGTTTTTGTCTGGGTTAGTGCGAGAGAGGACCTTAAAGTCCTTGACTCCTCGCTTTCTTGTCCTGGTGGACCGTCCACTAAGGCCTCTTGCATCTATGGCACGTCTGCCATTGCACACAACACGTATCTTGCTACTGGCAAGTCTCTTGTCGGTCATATTGCTGGGGCACATCGGAAGGCTGCCCTAACCACTTTTGTGGGGGGCAAGCAAGTTGTTTTCGTTCCTGAGGTTCGTCGTCCCCCCATACTCCTTCATCACTTCGAACTTCTACATTTAGAGGCTCGACACACCGAGGCGGAGACCCTACGACCTCCACTCCTCGCACACACCCAAGGGCTCGTGGTCCATCCACTCGACCCACACCTCAAGGCAACCTTCACATTGCCTTAAGTCTTGCCTTGGTCCATCTACTAAGAGCGTGGCTCCTCAAACTCCAGACCTTTCCAAAGAACAAACGTCTCCAGCTGGGGGCAAGCTACAGTCCTACAATGAGGTTCCACCTCCTAAAAATAATAAGAGAAATGACTTTTAGATCTGGCACTGGAATAAGGTTTACCCTTCGACAAGGCGCGGACTCCTGCACTGCTTCAACTGCTTATAGAACAGAACATGATCCAGCTGTCGGAGGCCAATACTATGGAGTCAGCTGGTCAGGAGACGAATGAGAGGTACTGCGCCTATCACAAGAGAGTAGGCCACCCTCTCGCGACTGCTATAAGCTCAATGAAACTGTCGAAGCCCTTATCAACAAGGGTCAAATAAAGCTCAAAGAGTTGAAGTAAGCGTTTGGAGCACCTGAGGCTTCTCACATAGTCACAATCCAAGAGGGTGACGAGGCACCCACTATCCTCCATGCATTTTTCTCCATAATGCTTGAAGAAGGACTCCTCACTTCAAAGCTGACATGGTAGCCTAAAGTCCTGCCTCCAGGGACCGAGAACCTCTGGTGCACATATCATCAAATACGAGGTCATGACATCATTGGATTCCACAAAGTCTTGGCAAAGAAGATGCAGCAGTGCCAGGAAGTTCAAGAAAACCTAGGAGGACTCCCTCAAGTCCCTCTTCTGTCTGTACAAGAAGACCTCCCGACGCAAGCTCAAGGAAATACTAAACATGATGCTCTATAGGTCCTCTCCGAGGTAATGCTCCAACAAGGGCTCGTCACTCCCAAGTCCACTAGGCAGCTGAGGTGTCTTGCCCAGGACACGGAAAAAATCCAGTGCCCATATCACTAGGTATGAGGCTACGAGCTCAAAGAATGCTTTGGGTTCGAAGCCATAGTCATGGAGAAAGTCTAGGAAGGCCACATTGTCTATGCCGTCCTCCCTGAACGTTCCCAGGCCATCACTTCCCACTTGAGCATGCACAACTTCTCAACCCTGGAAAGTCTACCATGAGAGAAGTAGGTTCAAGTCCCTGAAGCACGAGGCAGTCCACCAAGCTAGGATTACTCACCAACCTGATAGGGCAGTTCAAACGTCCCCTCAGGGATCCAGAAGGAGACGGTGAACACTTAGGTCAGCCTGCCGAAGGAATCGTCTTCCTCAGCCACCAGTCAAGGAAGAATTTCTCAAACCTCTCCCCCCACGTCCGACCTTGCAAGACTTCATCCCAAGTGCAGCTCACCTCGTCCTTTTGTCCAATCCGGCGGATATCCCTGAGTCACCAGTAGCTCGGGATTTCTCCAATATGGGTGACGACGCTAAAAGCACCCCACAACAGTCAAAGCTGAGGAGAGACTTAAAATACCCCCTGCACACGTCCAATTTCAGCAACAACATAAAAAGCTGTCCGGAACATTCTAACTCTTCTTCTCCTCTCTCCTCTTCTATTCTCTCTACAGGTGCAGCTCGACGGTGCCCAGACTTCGACACTCTAAATAGAGAGTTCGGAGGTGTTAGTCTCTCCCAACCACAACAAGAGCACCTCAAATAGATGTTGGCCCAGGTGACTGGATTCTTGACAGTCGCCAACACCCTGTCAACCCAAGCAAAGATCGAGTCATCTTCAGACTCCTGTTCCGAAGAGGCCTCCCACATGGTGCATATCTTAGAAGTACCAGCTAGCAAGGGGCAAATGGGTCTAAGATCGAGAAAGAAGCTACAGCTCACACCTCAAAAGCTGAAGGTTCTGAAATTTCCCTATCCTACATTTTCCCCTAAGCCTAAACCTCAAACTTCTACATCACTAGTACAAGTCCCTATCACTCCCCCATCAACCAAGACTGCCCGGCCGAGCAACAAAGTTAGTCAGTGCCACAAACCAAAACTCAACCAAAGCCTGTTCCTAAGCCTACACTGCCCCCTACACTAGTGACTGGATCATGATAAAGTGAAGTACGACATAATGGGGCACTTGAGAAAGCTTCCAGCCCTTCTAAGTATCTATGATGCCCTCCTGCTATCTAGAGATTATCGTATGGCCCTGGTGCAAGCTCTTTTTAAGGCAGAGGTATACAAGATCGAAGTGGAGCCCATTGAGGTTGACCCAGCCATCCAAAGTGGGTGCTTGACAATCTCTTTTTTCAAAGACGACCTCAAGTTGGGGGGTAAATTCCACAATCGCCCTCTCTTTGTGAATGGTGAACTGCACGCCTGCCCTATCAATCAGATCTTGTTAGATGGAGGGTCAGCAGTCAATCTGATCCCAAGAAGGATCCTCACTTGATTGAGATTAGGGTCTGACGACCTCACTTCTACTCACATCATCGTGCAAGGTTTCAACCAATCAGGAGAGAAGCCAGCTGGCACAGTGCGCCTTCATCTCAAGATTGGTGACCTCAATGATTATGCTCTGTTCCATGTAATCGATACTGATACCTCTTACAAAGTCTTGCTTGGCCATCCTTGGCTTCAAGATCAGGGGGTGGTTCCTTCCACACTCCACCAGTGCTTCAAATATAGCCGGGATGGAAGACAACACACGGTCTATGCTGAAAACAGACTGTTCCCTGTAGCTGAGACTGACTATACCGACACCAAGTAGTATTTCACAGGCCTTACAGCTTCAGAAAAGTCAAAGGATGACGATTGAAAGCATGTGAGAGAGACGAGACCCTCATCCCATGATGATGTTATAGACCTGGGGCAAACGATCACGGACATGTTCAAAGAAGAGAAAAGACAGGGTAAGATCCTCCCTTTGACTCCGATCCACCCTAGTATACCTTGCCACCTCTCCTAGGTCATCGTGTCCTCTCCCGAAGATGAAGTTTCCCCCTCTACTTCTAATTTGTTAGAGCAAAACGGCGAGCTAAAAGAAACTCTTGAGCTTGAGGAAGCCCTAGAGGTAGACCTTCCAGCACCGAGGGTCACCTATACATCAGACAAGCAAACGGTCTTGCATGTCCCCATCACTCTTTTAGAAACAAAACTGGCATACCAACCACCAAGGAAGGTACTCCAAGTTCCATCCTCCTTGAACAAGGGGATCATCAGCAGCCAAATGAAGGTCTTACACTTCTCAGGGGTTATCGAAGAAGTACAGGCAGACAAGAGTCATCCCACTGGCTCTCAGAAACAAGACCCCATGACAGAGCTGAGAAGTGAGGTTTGTAACCTCCAGAGTCAATTGGAGGTCATGCGCATCGCTTCAAAGCATTGAAAGGGGTTTGTCCCTGAGACTAAGACTTATGATGAGCTCAAAACCAATGTACCTCAAATCGAAGCCAAGGCGCCCCAAGACTGGAGCATCTATAGTGAGCAGGCTCATCAAATCATGAGAACCATGAATTTTAAGCCCATGTCCAATCAAACACTAAGGGGCGAGGAAGTAATTATTCCCCCATTCGAGGTCATTGAAACCATTGCAGGCTGCGACAAAACGAAGCAAAGAGTGAGCTATTCCTTTTCATCTCAAACTATGACAGGGCGGAAGCAATGAAATAGAAAAAGAACGAAAATAAGAGACATGCATTGTGTAGAAAAAAGGAAATAACTATTTCATTCATCGAAAAAAGAATATTACAGTTGTCATTTCAAGATGCTATAAAAAATGGTCAATGATCTCATTGACCCTTCCCTTACACTCATCAGCTGAGGCTATCGCTTGCTCGATGCCCACTCTCAATTCGACCACCAGCCCAGCTTCGTGTTCCACTAGAGCTAGCTGCTCCCCTAAGGAGTACTTGAGGTCCAGCACCTTTTATCTTAGATCCTTAGCCTCAACACTCTCCAAAGATGTTTGCAAGCACCTCGCGAAGGGCCACAACCCACTGAAGCTCGCCAGAAAGAGCTCCCTATCTGCTGCAGATTTCAACAGGGAAGTTCTAGCTGGGAAATCTCTTATCAGAAGCTCATGCCCTCTCTCTCTCTCTAAGAAAATTCTTCAACTGTTTTACCCTTCGGTAAAACCGTTAAGAGGGGGTTTTTCCCCTTTTATACTCAGCAGTATCGCAAACTGCCCTTGACAAATTTGAAAAGACGCTGCAATCCTCATCTTTAGATGGCAAAAAGATCGGGTCAGGGTGGGTCAAGCCCGAGACTCGAAAAGGGCCATCACCGCAAGCCTTCTTCAAAGGCCATCGTCGCCCGACTTCAAGGGCCATCACTGCACGCCTTCGCTCAGAGCCTATCGCCGCACCCTTCCTTTAGAATTTAATGTTGTGTGCCTCAACAGGTGGCTATCGATGTGTGCGCATCATCTAGCCCTAATGTTGTGTGCTCCATCCAACACTTAATGTCGTGATCATGTCATGACACTCCCATATGGACCATTATCCTATCACCTCAGGAGGTTCATTCCCTGCGCCACAATCTCACTTCTCAGGGAGTCCAGTCCCCGGTGACGGCTCCGTTCATGGAGTCGCATGCCTTCACCACTTAATGATTCGTGCTGCATGACCTTAAACTGCACTGCTATGGTCCAAACTATATGACCTTAAATTGTAGTGGAGATCTAGTTACACAACCTTAAACTGCTTAGTCCTCGTCGCCCGGCTCAAAACTGTACGATCGTGGTCCAAACTATATGACCTTAAACTGTAGCAGAGGTCTAGTTACACGACCTTAAACTGCTTAGTCCTCGTCACACGACTCAAAACTATATGTTCAGGATCCAAACTACATGTCCTTAAACTGTAGTGAGGTCTAGTTGCACGACCTTAAACTGCTTAGTCCTCATCGCACAACTCAAAACTGTTCGACCGAGATCCAAACTACATGACCTTAAACTATAGCGAACGTCTAGTTGTACAGCCTTAAACTACTTAGTCCTCATCGCACGACTCAAAACTGTATGACCGGGGTCCAAACTACATGATCTTAAACTGTAGTGAGGGTCTAGTTACACGACCTTAAATTGCTTAGTCCTCGTCGCACGACTCAAAACTGTAGGACCATGGTCCAGCTGTGTGACCTTAAACCATAATACACAACTAGACTACATGACGTTAAAAGGCTTGGCGCCATGGTCCGAACTATATGACCCTAAACTATAGCAGAGGTCTAGTTGCACGACCTTAAACTGCGTGGTCCTAGCCGCACGACTCTAAAATTGCATAACAATGGTCTGAGCTACAAGACCCTAAAACTGTAATGCATGGCATGATAAATGGCCCATACACATAACTTTAACAGAGAGATGGACCATCTTTTCGCTAAGGGGTACTTCATCAACATCTTCGGTGGAGTTAGATGTCTGCAAAAGGTCATACCTACCCCTTTAATCCCCAATGAGTTTGTTTCACAGCAACATCCCAGTGAGATTCACGCCCTATTGTGACCCACTATCCTCAAGGAGTTAGGTCTATGCTTATCCTCTCAACCCCCAATGGGTTTACGCTTGTACTCCAGACTGTCACCCCTAGTGGAGTTACATGAAGCCCCATCATTATCCCCTCGGAGTCAACTGGCCCTTCTAATCCCCAGTGAAGATTCGCTTCCACTTGCCTCTCTTCGTAAGGCCACCATCTTCATCTAAAGCTCTCCGTTTGTGAATAGCCTTAACTATTTTATCCCCAGGGAATCTGATTGTTATTCACAGACCTACCCCCCAGCGAGCTTCATCCACATAACGACCCACATAATGGTCCTCATTGCATGACCTTAAACTGCACAGTCATGGTCTGCATTTCATGACCTTAAATTGCATAGCTGTGGTCCGCATTGCATGACCTTAAACTGCACAGTAATGGTCCACATTGCATGACCTTAAACTGTACAGCCATAGTCCGCATTACATGACCTTAAACTGCACAGCCATGGTCTGCATTGAATGACCTTAAACTGCATAACCATGGTCCGTATTGCATGACCTTAACTTCACAGCCATGGTCCGCATTGCATGACCTTAAACTAGACAACCATGGTCCCCATAGCATGACCTTAACCTGCACAACCATGGTCTATGCTGCATGCCCTTAAACTGCACAGCTCTAGTCCTAAATGACTTTAAATTGCATGGTCATGGTCCAAACTACATGACCTTAAACTGTAGCGGAGGTCTATTTGCACAACCTTAAACTACATGGTCCTATTTGCATGACTTTAAACTGCATAACCATAGTCTAGCTGTATGACCTTAAACCTTAGTGAACATCCTGGCCACATGACATTAAACTGCTTTATACAGGTCTAAGAGGCATGACCTTAAAGATGCCCCGACATACGTGCACACCCCCTTTACGTGCATCTTCATGCACGCCTTCCCTAATCTACCCATTCGTGTGCGCAAGCTCCTTCATTGCCTCTCCAGAGAGTCCACATATGTGCACATGCCCTTTACGTGCATCTTCACGCATGCCTTCCCTAGCCAGCCCATTTGTGTCCATGCACCACTTTTACCATCTTTCACCATTCCTCAGTGAGTCTTACCCAGGCTCACAAAACTGCGAGCCACCTCGCCTAGTGGGTCACCATTATTCACCACTCTTCACCCAGCATTCATCCTTTACAAGAAACCTGGTGCCATCCCAAAGTGAGTCATAACCATCACCACACTCACTCCATGGTCTCCATAGACGGCCATTCATTTCAACTACGGTCCAGCTGTATGACCCTAAACTATAGTGTACGTCTTGGTCGCATGATGTTAATAGGCTTCGTACAGGTCTCAAAGGCATGACCCTAAAGCATGCCTTCACAAAAAAATAGGCATGGTGTACACCTGGACAACGGAATGCCATGAGGATGGACTTTGTCACAAAACCATGAGTAAGAGAGTTCTGTGGAAAAAAAAATCCAGACGCGGTGAAAATCCCAAAAGGACATCGTGAGAAAAATCGAATGAAAAAGGTGGACATGACCACAAGGTCATGGGTAAAAGAGCCCCAAAAATGAAGGAAGTCGGTGAAAACCATCTCTATGGTGCCACTTCCCATCTTCAAGTGAAAACCGGTGATAGGGAGCTTGGACCGACAAATAGGTTGATGCACTACAGTCGCCTCAGCCGACACTCAATTTTCAAACAGTCACAAGCCTGGCTAATGAGGTCTACCTAAAATCCTCAAATGTCAGCATCGAGTCACAACACAAATTGTCTCATTAGGGAGTGAGAGCCACATAAGATCTCCCACATTTCAACATCAACAACAACAAGAGTCCTTGAGGGTGAGGACGATGACTAAAATATCCCTCCGAAATGCTAAGGACCACACGAAAGCAAGAAACTAACGAAGCAAGGGTCTAACCTGCCACAGGCTTCAGGGTATTCCTCACTAAATCCCCTAGCCTAAATGGGACCAGACTTTCAAGATAGGTCATAAGCCCCCGATTGGATCCCGCTAGACGCGACCTACAGAGATACCCTGAGCATCAAAAGCAAACCTGGTGTAACAGCGAAAAATGCCGACCAAAAGGCTCTTAGAACTTGGCCTCCACGTAAGCTTGATTATGTCCAAGGAGGTCCCTACAAAGGCCTCATACTTCAGAATCATGAATAGTCCCTTGAGGGTTAGGACCTCGATAAGATCCCTCAGGCATGATTCTGTCCGAGGAGATACCTATAAAGGCCTCATGCTTCATAACTGCAAATAGCCCCTTGAGGGTGAGGACTTCAACATGATCCCTCAGGCTTGATTCTTTCTGAGGACGCCCCTATAAAGGCCTCACGCTTCAGAATCACAAATAGTCCCTTGAGGGTGAGGACTTCGACAAGATCCCTTAGACCTGATTCTTTTCGAGGAGGTCCCTACAAAGGCCTCATGCTTCAGAATGGAAAATAGTCCCTTGAGGGTGAGGACTTTGACAAGGTCCCTCAAGCCTGATTCTGTCCGAGGAGGTTCCTACAAAGGACTCATACTTTAGAATCGCAAATAGTCCCTTGAGGGTGAGGATTCAACAAGATCCTTCAGGTCTGATTCTGTTCGAGGAGGTCCCTATAAAGGCCTCATGCATCAGAATCACAAATAATCCCTTGAGGGTGAGGACTTTGACAAGATCCCTCAGGCCTGATTCTGTTCGAGGAGGTCCCTACAAAGGCCTCACGCTTCAGAATCGTAAATAGTCCCTTGAGGGTGAGGAATTCGACAAGATCCCTCAACTTCCCGAATGATTTCACTTCTCAATTATCTTGAAGCACAACATTCGATGGAGCATATTGTTGGAAGATATTTTTTCATCATCATGGGGCCCCCGCTCAATAAAAGCCTAGCAAACAGTGGAAATCCCAACAGTCTCATAATAGCCCCAGGACTGGCCAAGATCTTCATGAGGTCTCTCAAAAGTCTCCCACCAAGTTTCGTCCCATTCTGACCTGTCTAAGGCAGTGCCGACTGAGAAACAATTCCTGTAGAATTAGCCTCTAGCACCCTGAAATGAACCCTGTAACTAGAGCTACATTTTCGGTGTCTCAATTTGCTGTAGTACCACCACCATTGGATCCAGCATGGTTGAAAACCCCCAAGGGCTAAATTTTAGGTCGAACGGACACAGGAAAATGTTATAGGGAAAAGAGCAAAATAGAAGGTGTCGCACGCTATTCCCGTGCGACCACCCTAAAACTCCACACCATTGAAGGGATAGTCACGAACAATGACTTTCGACGCTCATATCTCACCCGTGCCAAGTTGGATTGTGCTCAAATTTGATGAGCATGTTCGTCTTATCAAGACGAGCGATTCGATATGTGGCACGCCCTGTGATGACACTAATCGAGCACAAAGAAAAGGTAGAGAAAAGTTGCTGATCCGTGAAGAAAGTACAGAAAATTTAGCAGCATTGTGCCTCACTCGAGTGAACGAATCATGCCGCCCACGAGCCTGATAGACAAGAGACCAATTCCATCGCGTGCGTAAGGTCTCGGGCCATCCTCACCTAAACCCCATACATGATGAATGGTTGGATTCCGCACACGAAACCCACGAAGCCACTGCAAATTCTGTGATTGAAATTCCAGATTCTGACTAAAATTCCAAAGCTGCAAAATCTTCGTTCGGGCATGGAGTCGAGCTGCATTTGTTTCCCCGTGATTGTAACGGCATGCTTAGTGTGATCTAGCAAATAAATCATCGAAAAATGTCAAGGAACGAACACAATATCAATCCCAAGTTTCAAGATCCATTCAAATTTCAAGTCACATGATCGTGCACTAAAATCATGATCCATGGCTCAAAGTTGATATCAAATTGATCGCCATGCCGAGCCCTAAAAGAAAACAATCATCTTTCGATCAATCGGGCATCGGAACCACCCCGGATCATCCATGAAAAATTATGCACGTTCAAGGGAAACACAGGGACTGTTCTTGAATTAGGAAGGGGAAAATCTGTCATTTTTCACGCTATTCTAATTTCTTTTAATTCAATATATTCTTAATTTCCAGTAATTAAGGTTACTTTTGATCATCCACTTATGTTTGGGGCAAATTCTATATATACGTACCATCATTGTAAGAAAAAAACAAAAAAAAGAACACACACTCAATCCCTCACAAAAGCGAGAGTTTTTACTTAATATAGTTCCTCTTTCTTACCATTGTTGGGTCACGTTTGGAGAGAGAAAGCAAGGTGAGAGAAACTTTTGATTGGTACCATTAGGCTTGGGGTAAATCTTCTCTTTCTTCCTTTTCTTTTCTTCTCTCTCTTCTCTTCTTCTCTTTCTTCTTCCTCTTCCTCATCTGAGTTCCTCTCAAAGGCCATGCACGACAATGGCAATACCGTGCATGCCTCTCTGGTGGTCTCACAAGTCGCGTATGGCAATGGCAGTGCCATGCACTAGCGTTTCTATTCTTCTGTTCTCTCTCCCAGTGAGACGTGTAAACGGCACTGTTCATTGATGTCCGCAGACGTACCCTCGGCTTCTCAATGAAGAACACAGACGACGAAACTCATTTCCACCTGCAGGGGACTTCCTTTGTCAAGCGTCTAGCACAGATGGCGATACCTATCACCGCTCGCTAGAGGTCTCGGCAACACCTATCACCGTTTATAGGATTCCTTCGTGCGCTTGGTGCCCATCGCCGTCTGCGAGCCTCCTCCGAGCGTTCGCTGCTCCTCATCGTTGCTCCTGCGTCCCACACCTATCGTCGTGCGCCTCATGAAAACGATCACTGTGCGCTCCATGAGAGGCTATGGCCGCCTAGATAAGAGCGTGTTCCCTTATGTGGGCGATGCCCATTCGCATGGGTTTTTCCTCCTTCTACCGCCTCGTTCTCTTTCTCTTTGTCCCCTTTTCTTCTCTTCACTCTTTTCTCTCCTCACTTGACTGAGGGTAGACTTAGTCTAGTGCCACCATATCAGTCTCGATTTAGAGTAGTATTGCCATCGTGTTGGTCTCGAGAACCATGCCCGTCTTGCTACCACTCTGAGTCGGTAGCTTTCCGGCCATCATGCTAGTCTCGTTCCTTTGGCAAGGTTTCTTCTCCTTTCTCTCTTTGTGGGAACCTTCTGTTTCATCACTCCCTAATATGAGCGTACAAGGCCCTAAGACAAGGTGGGTCTCTTCGACCCACTTGCATCGCCAATTAACCATCGAAGTTTTGTGTAGAAAACAAGAGAATTGCAGGTCAAGGGAGGAGATTTCGATCCAGCTAAAGCAGTTGGGTGGCATTATTCGTGATCTAAGAGGGCGCTCACGCGGGCTAGCCCGAGTAAGTCCCGAACCCATCTTAAAATCCTCTCTCATCGGGTGGTATACCTACCCTTGTTGTTGAGAAAGGTTCTGAGAGAGCGATCTTAAATCCTGGGTTCGCTAAAAACCCGAGATACGTGCTGTCGGATCATATAGATCCGAAAGGCTAGATCGAGGCACTTAACCTAAACACACTCACAAAATTTGAGTGTGATCCGACTCATGATGAGTGAGATATGAGTCTCCAAAGTTTCTGCTCGTGACTGTGCAAACCAGTCTCCTTTAATGGAGATTGGTGCAGGGAGGCCGCAAGAGAATAGCCTGCGGCCTACCCCCTTTTAATGTTTCTCTCATAACTTTGTTCTGGATCGTCTGTTTAAGCCGAAACTTGTCCCCTAGTGGATTTTTACCATGAAGAATCCAATGGAGGTGGTCCCATAGCTGTTTGACACACCAAAAATACATTTCTAGTTACGGGATCGATTTCAGGGTGCTAGAGGCCATTTTTTCGAAATTGTTTATTTATCTGCATTGCCTTAGACATGTCAGATTGCGACGAAAATTGGCAAGTGGCCTTTGGAAGTTCTTATGAAGATGTTAATCCATTATGGGAACATTTTGAGACTGTAAAAAAGTCCACTATGTACTAGGGCTTTATTGACCGGCTTCTCTTTTATTCCACATCGGGGACCCACGGTGCTGAAAAATGTGTTCAAACAGCTTGCCCCGCTGAATGTTGTGCTTTGAGAAAAGAGAGAAGCACAACATTCAGAAAATTTCCTTGGCTTTATTACTTTTTTCTTCCTAGCCAGCGGACCCCTTGAACGCCGAGGAGATATCCATGCAATGTTGTAACTAGGATGCTTAGACATTTGGATGCAATGTGCAGGTCCATCCGTGGAGACTATTGGCGGTGAAGCGAATTTTTTGAGGATCCTGTCGAAGCTCTCACCCTCAAAGGGACTATTTGGGACTCTGACAACTAAGGATTTTGTATGGACCTCGTTGGTCAGAATCAGGCCCATATGGTGGTCAAGTGCCATGCTTAAGGGAATATTTCCCATTTTGTATGGGTTTCTTTTTTTTGTTGTTTGTTCTGGATGGTCTGTTGAAGGGTCTTCTGTTGGCGACCGTTTGCTTTTTGCCCCAAACATCCTTGCCAGGCATGGTACCTCAGTTTATCAAGGTGACCGGCTTTGGGTTCAACCCCGCTTTTTTCCAACAGGTTCAACGGGCAGGATACCTCTCTTCTTCGTCCGAGACGAAACTTGAGGGCTTAATCCTGGTTGTTGTATAACAGGTCCAAAGTCTGGTAGACTTAGCCTTCTTGGCGTGTCTTCAACATCTTGGAGTGCGTTATTGACCTCCTAAGAATGATGCTCTTCTTCATGAGACTTGTCTTTCCTTCTTGGCGAGTCTTCTGTCCTTCGAGGCCTTCTTGCAAATGCTCTCAGGCCATCAAAATTTTCTTGAGGCTCGTATTTTGGGGTCATGGTATTGTGACACTAAGGATTTTTTCTTTTGAATGTTGGCTAAAGCCTCCAATGAGGCAAGCGCTGCATCAACCTGCTTATTGATCCAAGTGCCCTTTACGGGTTTTCACTTGAACTTGGGAAGTGGCACCGTAGAAATGGTTTTTACCAACCTCCTTTTATTTGGGGCTCTTTTACCCATGATCTTTCGGCCACGTCCACCCTTTTCTTCCATTTTTTCTCATGGTGCCCTTTACGGGTTTCACTATGCCTGGGTTTTTACTTTCATGAAACTCTCTTACTCATGGTTTCGTGGCCATGCCCATCCGTCATTTTCACTCATGGTGTTCCCATGTCCAAGTACACACCATGCTCATTATTCCTTTTTTTTTTTGTGAAGGCGTGTTTAGGGTCATGCCTCCAAGACTTGTGCGAAGCCTTTTAACGTCATGCAGCCAAGATGTGCACTATAGTTTAAGGTCATATAGCTGGACCATGGTGGAGATGGATGGCAGTCTATGGGGGCCATGAAGTGAGTATGGTGGTGGTTTGTCTCACTTTGGGGGGAATGGCACGAGGCTGCTTATGAAAGATGGATGATGTATGGATGGAAGGTGGAAAGTGGGGACCCAATAGCAGACGACAAGTATGGATGGTGGGATGGTTCACAGTTTTGTGAGCACTGGTGAGACTCACTGGGGAATGGTGAATGGTTGAAGGAAGATGGAATTACTAAGGAGTTGATGAAGGTGGTGCACGCACATGATCGGGTTGGTTAGGGAAGGCATGCGTGAAGACGCACGTAAAGGGCATGTGTGCATGTGTGGGGGCATGTTTAAGGTCATGTCTCCTGGACCTGTGCAAAGCAGTTTATCGTCATGCGGCCAGGATGTGCACTATGATTTAAGGTCATATAGTTGGACCATGGCTGTGCAGTTTAGAGTCATGCAACTAGGACCATGCAGTTTGAAGTCATATAGTTTAGACCATAATGCTAAGCCTTTTAACGTCATGTGGCCAAGACGTACACTATGGTTTAAGATCATGCAGCTGGACCATGGCTGTGCAATTTAAAGTCATGTAGCCAGGACCATGCAGGTTAAGGTCGTATAGTTTAGACCGTGATTCTAAGCCTTTTAACATCATGCGACCAAGACGTGCACTATGGTTTAAGGTCGTACAGCTGAACCATGGCTGTGCAGAATAGAGTCATGCAGCTAGGACCATGCAGTTTAAGGTCGTGCAACTAGACCACCGCTACAGTTTAAGGTCATATAGTTTGGACCATGCTGTTTAGGGTCGTGCATCTAGATCGTTGTGTGGGTCGCCATGTAGGTGAAGCTCCATGAGGAGTAGGTATTTGGATGACTATCCGACTCCCTGGGGATAAGATGGCTAAGGTCATACACAAATAGAGGTCTTAGATGGAGATGGTAAACGGGAGCGAACTTCACTGGGGATTAGGGTGTGAGTGTGACTACTGAGGGGTAAAAAAAATGAGACTCCATAGAGAATAGGCTTATAGAAGGTAATTTGACTCCCTGAGATGAGATAGCAAAGGAATAACGACTTGGTATGAAAATACCCACTGGGGATTGAAGAGGTAAGCATAACTCTCTTCTTTTTTTTTAGCATGCACCTAACTCCATGAGGGATGATGGGCTGCAACAAGGTGTGACTCCTACTGGGGATGAGGGACAGTGACTTGCTCTTGACTCCATTGGGGATGATAGGTCATGGTCTGGGTGCAACTCCATTAGGGATGACAGGTCACGGCCTAGGTGCAACTCCACTAGGGATAGTGCAAAACACTCACAGCGGTGACCAGGTTCTAGCATGCACGACATTAGCATGGGGAGCGGAACACACATGGCAGTAGGTTGGAACAGTAGTAGCATTGACATGTACGATGCCAGCACAAGCAGCAGTAACACACGCGGCGCCAGTGTGTGCAGTGGCAACACACGCGGTGGTAGACTTGAGAACACTGCTGATGCTGAGCACAGATTACACAGATGGCATTGTTCATAGGTTATGCAGTCGGTGGTGACCTGTGTTCTTGCTTTGGACCCGAGCTCTACTCAGTCCTTGTTCCTGATGCATGGGATTTCATGAGCAGCGGTAAGCCTCCATTTGGGCCTCGGGTCTGAGCCTGACACGGTCCGGCCCGTTGCCGTTTGGTTTTCAGGGACATGCCTAGCATTCTTGATTTGTTAGGGGTACTTTGGGGAAGCTTCACCTATATAAGGGGGTAAATCCCCATTTCACCGTTTTACCGAAGGTAAAAACGGCTAAGGCAATTTTAGCAGCAAGAGAGAGAGAGAGCTCACGGCGAGAACTTCGGCAAGAATGCAGAGCTTATAGGTGATAGTTTGTAGGAGTTTGTCAGCACCAGTAGGGAAGAGAGAGCACCGATAGGGGAATGCAGGGACCTTTGTGAAGGTCACTGTTGTCGGAGTTGGGAAACAGGGAGTTCTGTCAGGGCCTACAGTGATACTGATAGTAGTCTTGGAGTACTGGAGAACGGGAAAAAGGATCGAAGTTGTAGCAGAGTACTCCTGGTGGACTTCTACTGAATTTTGAGAGTTTTTCGGTAACTTTCTGCCTTCAGGAAGGAGAGGGGAAAAGTCCAGTAGTGAATTTTCGGCGAGTGGGAAAAGTTTCCTGGGAAGAAACTGAGAGTCACAGGGTAGTGAATAGCCACTGGCGGTAGACGAAGGTCGGCGAAGGTAACTGCTGTCTGACCACACATGTGAGGACGTGTGTCAGACCACGTCACAGTCAACAATTCTCAAGCGGCGCACCCAGGGCTTGAGGTGACACGTGCACACTATGTGGCACATGTGAGGGATTTGAATACGAACGGCATTGGGCTCTGACAAAAAGACAGCCGGCGTTAACCTTTGAGAAGCATAGTCTATGCTCGCCTTTGAGAACACAACTGACACTGAGCTTTTGAGTACATAGCCAACGCTGGGTCTTCGAGAACACAACCGGCACTAAGCCTTGAGAGCCCAGCCAACACTAGCATTTGATAAACACAGTCGGCGCTAAGCTTTATTCAACACAAGCGAAGGTAGCTTTGAGGACACAGTTGGTGCTAGCCAGTAACTTTTCACACGTGGCGATAGTCAAATCCTTAGTGATTCGCACATGACAGTGTGTCCTCAAGCTTACAAAATTCCAGACGTGAAGAACCTTCCACAGGGAGGAGAGCTTAGCGCCAATAATTTTATTGGTGAAAGTTTAGTGAGGGGCGAGCCCATTTGGCTAGTTGAAGAGCTATGCAAGCCATAGTGGCCTCTTAGTGTGACCTTTATTACCAACCCCGTTCGCTTTGAAGTCAGGAAGGATGATGACGGGTATGTTTGAATCAAAGAAGCGTGGCGCTCCTCCATTGTATGCACGGGAATGCGACCTCTTGAGAAAATTTTCCCACCTTGGGAAAGAGAATGGTGAAGACGAAGGGGCTAATGTGGTCTTATGCTGGTCTTCAAGTGCAAGGGGGGCACCAATATTTAAAAGGGTACTCTTCCTGAACCATCAAGGTACTGGGGTCACACATAAGCATTTTTTAGTGTGCTTCTCTGTTAGCAGTGGTTCAGTGCTCAGCTGGCTATTATGATCGATGATCCAATACTGTTAAGGTACTGATGGGGACATGGAGTCATGTTAGCAACACATGGCTCCTTGGGCATGGGGAGGCAGGAATCTCTTTATTGGATCTTCACTTCATTGGTGGCCTTCTGCTGATCGGAGCAAAGTGTGACGAGTTTGTGCCCCAAAACTCAGTCATCTTGGGGGGTGCTCTTTTAGGGGGAGAGGAACCACCTGCTAGTCTTCAGAAATTTCTTGAGATTTACCAGTTGCTTCATTGCAAGTCTAGCAATGGCCAGGTGACCTTTATCGAATGGGTGAAACTCTTATGCGGGGATTACCTCGAAGAGGGAGGTCCAGGTGCTTCAAGAAGGAAGGGGTAGGCAGTTGTAAAGGGGATGCCTTCAATCTACCAATCCAAGACCAGTGATGACTGTGTCTTCTTGGCCGCATATTTGGCAAGTTCCCTATTCCTGGAGGGGCAGATGACAACCGTCCACGCACATTGTACGTGGCTTGTGACATGGCGAGGGGGTGCCAGCATGCCCTTGCACAACCAGTTCTATGCAACATCTATCACGGACTGGGAGCCATCTCCAGAGGGAAAGCCTACAAAGGCAAAGAGGGGGGCAATGGCCTTTTTTGGAGGTGAAGCCTTCCCTGGGGACTTTAAGACACCATTCCCCATCCATTATGTGTATGGATGGCTTGGTGCCTATTTCCCTGCCACTTATGTCAGAAGTCCAGGGGAGAAGTTGTGCCCCTTCTTGATGAGGATTGCAGGGCAGAAGGCTATCTTTCACAGCCCTGGGGAGGCTTGTAGCATATTTGGGAATGAGTCCTCCAGTATGCATCAAGTTGCCTTTCAAGTTGGAGGCTTTACTGAATGTGCCTCTATTGATGAACTAGGCAAAGAGCTCGATGGTGCTCCCACAACCATCAAGGAGCTGATGTTTGTTTTGACTGTCAGGGACATAGTTTTGGCCTATCGAACTCCATACAGTGTAAGACTCGAAGAGTACTTCCCGCATCGCTTCGCTCATCAACACCGACTGGATCAAGGTTGCCCCTTCTCGGTGTTCTTCGAGAAACGCCATGACAGATTAAACAACGGGAAGAAAGAAGAGCTCGAGACTCTTCGGGAATCATGGCAGCCAGAGCATGTACGCACTGCATGGTCCATATGTTTGGAGATGACAAAAGTCAACAAGTATGTGGTACCACATTTTAGCAGAAGGGTCCGGATGACAGAGGCCTATGCATGCTGGTGCAGGATTACCAGCTGAGGATACTGGGAAGCTAATCACCCTTGGAAAGGGGAGAATTGTAATTGACGCCAAGAGACTTGACAATAGAGGATCGTCAACACTCCCCTTCTTGGCGAGGTCTTTGACTTGGGTTACCCCTAGAATTGGCAGGCTCTTGGGATACCTCGAGAGATAGCGATGGATGACACCTCGTCACAATTTCTTGCCTTGGAGAAGAAGACGGGGAGCCTTTTCTATAACCTCACCTCTATCTTTCAATGGAGGGAACTCGAAAGGTCCCTGGTCATGAGGGGTGCCCGATTCAAGATTTGATTGCATGGATAGGGAGCGGCCCCCATAGTGCTCTTGCTGCAAGCCCTTCTTGCGAGTGGAGTTCTGAGGTGGCTACTCCTTCTCCAGCATGAGGGAAGAAAAGGAAACACCATGCTTCTAGTGGCACTGGTGCAACTCCTCGGGCCATCAAACTTGCTCGAAGACATAGGGGTGTGAAACTTTTAGTCATTTTAGAATCTAGAGGGAGCTCTTCATCTTCTGCCCCCTCTAATTCGCTTACTATCCTTTCGAGTCACTCTCTGCCCTCTCTGCATCATCTTCTGTCTCTCTTGAACTGTTTCTACTTTGTCAGAAACTGAGGTAGATGAATCTGGCCCCTTTGAGCCTATTGTCATTGCTTCTAATCGAGAGGTGATGCTGGAGCTTGAGGTGATGCCTCTAAGTCCAAGGGTGATTCCTAAGTCAGATCTAGATCCAATGGAAATCAGTGGGGCTGAAGGTGCTACAGTTATTGCTCAAGGAGCGGAACCTGACACTGACAGGGCCTCTGACCCTCAGGAGGTTGCTGCCCTGATTGAGACAGGGGCTGGGGTCATGGGCAATGAAGGCCCAAGCATCCCTCAAGAGGAGGGGCTTATGGTCAGTGAGGCACTTGAGCATCGAGAAGCTGCCGCTCCATGTGATGAAATTATAGGCGAGGCTGACCTAGGCCATTCTTAAGGAGAAGATCTTGAGGGTTCAGAAACTGTGGTCCCAGAGATAATAGGTCATGAAGATGAAGGGGTTGAGCTTTTTGTGGCAGAAGTTTTGGCTGAGGGGGATGTGGGTCAAGAAGAAGAGGCCACGACTGAGCCTGAAATGGTGATCTTAGAGAATGAGGGGCAAAGGGAAGAGGTGGCCCCTGAATTAGCATTTTAGGAGGAGAAGAGGTTACTTTGGAGAATACCAGGGTGGAGACTTCAGCAAGCGAAGGTCAAGGTGAGAAGGCTAACACCGAGGGGAGTGAGCAGGTTGAAACTGGGGCTGCCCCAGAATCTGAGGATCACGAGGCTTTGGGCTTTGCAATTGCTCCAGAAGAGCCAGTAACTCACATGGCTATCGTCTCTAAGAGCCCAGCCCTCGAAATCGAAGCTCCTTCCATCACTGTGGACCTAGTAATTATGTCTTGTCCTAATTTCAGCGGGACATCCGGCATGATTGCGGCCATGCTTCGTGTAGGTCTTCAGTGTTTAAGGGGGCTGCCTCTCGTCAAGCTAAGCGAGGCATTGACCAAACTCAGGGAGTTTGCTGCTGTGACCACTATTTTAGTGAACGTGCCAGAAGTCCTCTCTCATTTTAATGCTACTTTAAATGAATTGGAGAGTTAGAGATTTGAGAGGTTGCATCATGAGTTAGAAACCAGTAGGCTGGCTTCCTTGGAGGCGTCGATCACATGTCTTCGTGAAGGAATAAATTCCTACGCATAGAGGAAGGATGTTATGGTTACTCATCAGCTCAATCTCAAGATGAAAGGAAGAGCATGTTTTAATAGGATGATCACCATACGGATGGAGATGCAGAGGCTGAGGAGGGAATTGGATGATCTTGAGAGGGAGATGATTCAGAGGAAGTCCTTAGATGCCTCTTTGGTTGAGAATTTATCAAAGCTCACTCACACCATTGAGTCAAAAAGCGCCTCCATGGATCAGAAGGCTCAAATGGAGGCTAAACTGAAGGAGCTTATTCAGGATGTCGAGGCTTCTTTTGTAGCATCCAAAGTGGAGATCAATAAAATCATCGATCGATTTTGAGAGTGTCATTTCTTTGCTTTTTCTTTCTTTGTATAGTGACACTAGTAAAAATCTTGGATTTGTGAATGAAATACCTCTTTTTTTTCTCCTCTGGCTCATTTTGCTGCATGATTTCATTCTGTGCTTCTCTTGCACTTCATCCCTTCCTTTTGGGCTTGGCTACTTCTCAAGATATTCATTGTCCCAGGAGGACGAGACAGAATACCCTATGCCTTGCTTCGTCTTGCGACAAGCTGTTGTGGCTTAAATGGCCTCGAATGGGGAAGCAGTTGCTTCTTCTCCCCTTACTGTTTGATTGGACATGGGCTCATAATTCATTTTTCTCACTATTTGATGGGCCTGCTCACTATAAATAGTCCAATCAGGAGAAGGTTTAGCCTCTATTCGAGGTGCATTCACTTTGAGTTCATCATAGCTCTTGGTCCCAGGCACGAACTCCTTTAGATGTTTTGAAGCGATGCACATAATCTCCAATTGGCTTTGGAGACTACAAACTTCACTTCTTAACTCTACTAGGGGATCCTGCTCTTGAAGGGTGAGGAGGTTGTTCTCTCTTTGACTGCTCTTATCTCGCACGACTAGGGAAACGCATGAGTTGAAGCTGACTACCGGCCTGAGTTGACCTTACGGTGGAATGAGGAGCATCCTCTTTGCTTATAGCAACCAGGGTTGGAGGACCTTCCACGACGGCTGTCGTACCAATTCTGCTTTCAAGAGTGCAATAGGAACGTGCAGGACCTTTTGATGGTCCGACGTGTAGGTAACCTTTGGAGCAGGGAGTTCTATCCCCATGACTTCCTCAATCTCAAGAGTGACCTCTAATTCATCTTCCTACAAAGGTGGCTCAAGACTGGAAGCAGAGTTGAAGACTCATCTTTAGGTGAAGATGGAGTTTCTTCAGGGGTGTTGAGTGGCATGCTGGGGTGGATGGGAGTTAGAGGCAGAATTTTTCCTTGTCTTTCCTCTTAGTTGAACATGTTCACCAGTGTTCGCCCGATGTCCTCAACATCTTCATGAGGCAAAGGTTTTGTATTCCTTGCAGACTTGTGATCATCATCTTTTGACTTTGGGGGTAACACTAAATCTGTGAAGTAATACTAGTCATCAGCATAGTGAGTTTCGGCTACAAGAAACGGTCTTTGATCAGCATAGACCGTATACTATCTCCAGTCTCTACTTGAAGCACTAATATAATGTCGATAGAACCACCCCCTGGTCATGGAGCCACGGGTGGCCAAGAAGGATGTTGTAAGAAGTGTCTGTGTCAATTACATGAAATTGAGCATAATCGTTTAATTCACCAATCTTGAGACGAAGGCGAACAGTGCCAGCTAGCTTCTCTCCTAACTGGTTGAACCCCTAGACTGTGATATGAGTCGGAGTGAGATCCTCAGACCCTAGCCTCAATCAAATGAGGATCCTCCTTGGGAAAAGGTTGACTGCTGACCCTCCATCCAGCATAATTCGGTTGATGGGGCACGCATGTAATTCACCAATCACGAAGAGAGGTCGATTGGCATACATCCATTCAAGATCGCTGGCTCCACCTCAATGGGTTCTACCTTGTTCTCGTACACCTTTGGATTGGAAAGAGCTTGAACGAGAGCCATATAGTAATCCCTTGAGAGCATGAGAGAATCATAGATGTTGAGAAGGGCTGGAAGCTTCCTCAAGTGACCTATCACACCATATTTCACCTTCTCCTGGTCAGCCTTTTGTACTCCCAATCCTTCTGGCTGGGGTGGTATAGGAGGTTGAGGAGTAGGTTTAGGTAGAAGGTGCTTATTTTGGTCAGCTGACTACCTTGGTTGTGCAGTCAGCTTGGTTTGGGTGGTCTGGGTGGATTGGGTGATTGGGATTTGTTTAAGAAGAGTGGGGGTTTGAGGTTGAGGCTTAGGAAATGGTTGGGTATATGGGACCAGAGGCATCCTAAGAAATTGGAGGATAGGTGGATTGGCAGGGGTATTTGGGCTAGGAAGGAACTCAGGAAGCTTTAAGATGGGTAAATTGTTTAGGTATTTGGGTGAGGGAGAAGTGGTGGACTAGGAGACTTCAAGATGCCTTGCTTCTGAGGTGAGGGCTGCAGCGTTTTCCCTGATCTCAAGCTCATTTTGCCTGTGTTGGCTGATGCTTTTGAAATTTGCATCATGTGATAGGATTCCTGAGAATAGAAGCTTTGCCCTCTTGATTCTCTCAACCTTTACTGAAAGTCGGGCTTAAGAGGCCACTAGGGTTACTTCTACTTTGGCTTCTTGGGCGTCCCAGTAGAAGATGATGGCTCTGACTTGGCTTGAGCCTCCAAGGCATCAGAAACTATTAAGAATCTAGCCACTTGGACTAGCGTCTTTCTCAGCCGCCTCCGGTGAGTCCTTCTTATATTGGTTCCTTCAAGTTATCTATTAAGAGCCTCAAAGTCCAGACATTTCAAGATTGTACCTGCAGGAGACATAAAAGAGGAAGGAGAAGATGAAGAAGAAGAAGAAGAAGAAGAAGAAGGGTTAGTAGGTGAGGGAATTTTAAGGTTATTCCCTTCATCAGACCGATTTGGGCAGCTTTACGTCATCACCAGAGTTGGACGTGTGCAGGGAATCTTTTAGGTCTTTCCCCTACTTAGACCATTGGGGGGTGTTTTTAATGTCGTCACCCTCATTGAACGTGCCCCAAGTAGGAGATGGCTCAGGGATGTCCTCTTGATGAGGTGAGGGAGTAAGGGTAATTACATTAGGGATGAAGTCCTGTAAAGTTAGCAAGGGCGGAAGAGGCTTGAGAAATTCTTGCTTGACTGGTGGTTGAGGAACCTTGTTCTTTCGGCGAGTAGCCCTTGGGGCCACTCTCCTCCTGGTTTCCTTAGGTTTTTGAATAGCCCTAGCTTGATAGACTACCTCTTGCCTTAAGTATTTGAGTTTTCTCCGCCCGTGATAGACTCTCTATGGTTGGGAAGTCGAGGGTTCAGCAGGATCTGAATCATGATGACCCAGGTTGGGAGGCCCTCTGGCACCATTGGAGCAGTGACTTGGGAATCTCCTTCTAGAACGTTATAAGCTTCTTGGCATCCCTATATTTTCTTCACAATTATGTCATGGAAACTGGAGCACTCGCTCAGATCGTGGCCCCATAACTGATGGTACATGCATCAGTGGTTCTCAGTTCCCTGAGCAAGACATCGGGGCTGCCTTGCCAGCTTTGGTGTGATGAGGCCTTCTTAAAGCATCATGATAAACAAGGCGCAAAGGAGATCGGACGTTTCGTATTCCTCTTGGACTGTCATTGCGTGGAAGACCTTAGTCACCCCGAATGCTTTCTTAAGCTCTTCGAGCTTTATCTAACCCTTCTGGATCAGATCCTCGATGTATCTTCTAGCATGTAGCGTTCTTCTGTGGAGTGGTTTATCCTCCAATGATAAGCACAGTAGTTTGTGTGGGTTTCAAGTCCAGCTTGCTCAAGGAACTTGGTCCCAGGAAGCTCGGTCATGTTCTGCTCTAGTAATAATCGGAGTAGTGCGGGAATCCATTCCTTTTTAAAAGGGTAGACTTTATTCTTATGCTTGGCCCAATAATCATCTCGATTAAGGTTCACATGTGGGGGCACCTCGTTGTATGATTATTGTTGCTTGCCTGCCTGAGGGGCTATTTTTACTGTGCCTATCCCTTTGGAGAGGTCCAAAGTCTAAGAGGCAGCCTTCTTTGGATCATCTACGATGACGTCCGCACTAATCACTCCTTTTTGCTGATTGGCCCGGGCGTTGGTTCGAGAATCGCTATTGCTCCGATTATTTCCCGAGTTCGAGGACTGTTGTCGTGACCCGGTATGGTGGCGTGACAAACTCTCTATGCGAACTGACTTAGAGATCAGCTCTTACATTGAGGTCGGATTGGAGGCCTCAACATGTAGAGCGATTTCAGGACACATGTTTCGCACACAAGTCTGGACCTCTTCCTTCTCAGACATAGGGTTAGAATGGTGAGCAGCCAAATCTCTCCATCTTACTATGAAATGATCGATGGGTTCTTCAGGTTCCTGGGTCAAGATGAGAAGCTCGATGGTTTGGATCTCTCTCTTGACCTCATAGAAGTGTTGATGGAACAGTTTCTCTATTTCTTCCCAAGTATGTACTGAATTGGGGGGAAGCAGAGCATACCACTGAAAGGCTGGGCCATCAAGAGTTTCAACGAATTGACGGAGGAGGAGTCTCCCATCAGCCGCTGTCTCTCGACATGCCACTTGGAAATGGGCGATATGCTGGTGCGAGGATGTCGTATCATTGAACTGGGGAAACTTCCCTTTCTTGTAGTCTGAAGGAAATGGAACCTAATCAATGTATGAGGGGTATGGCTTTTGATAAAGCATTGTACCCTGTATACCTGAGATTTTCCTATTCTTCAAGCTATGGGTCACCATAGTATCAATGTCTGCCTGTGAGACGGGGTGAGGGACATAATTGTCTTATGAGGCAGAAGGAGGAGGCTTCCTTGGAGCTGCATCTTCTGTATGATAGGAGTCAGCCTCATGGTTAGCTGAGTGTCGAATGGTTTCCATGCGGTCAATCTTCTCCATCATTACACGCACCATGTCTTTGAACCTATTCATGCATTCTTCTTGAGGGTGGCTAGGTTCATTTACAGCCATTACACTGACCATTTCTCCAAGGAGGTCAGCCTTAGGTGTGGCTGAAGGCTTTCGTGGTTGGCAGGTTACACGTATCGGATCGATCAGCATGGGCTCAGCATGCCCAAACTGAACTCGAGTTTTATATGCCGACCATGTGAGGATCGGTTCTTGATGGTCTTGGGACTGTGGCTATTGAGTGGTCAGGTCGTCTTCTACGATGTTGACCATGGTATAGGATTCACATACCTCTTCTTTGAGCTCTGTCATCTGAAGAGGCTAGAAGGGGTTCTGGTGAAGAGCATCATCAGAGGTGGGTGCCCTAACTATTTTAGTGGGTTCCCTAATCAGGATTTACATACCCCTGTCGCGTTTACCTTTGAGGCTTTGTTGGACCTCATGCAAGAACTGCGAGCGGGACTGCAGCTAGTTGGTTCTTCTTGCACAAGGCAGAGTCGTCTCCATTAGGTGAAGCAATGGGTGAGGGTCAAGAACTGGGGCCAACCTAGGTCGGGGAGGACGAAGGACTTTATCTCCCATCAGGTCTTTGCTCCGAGCTATCTTATGGGCTCCAGAGGCGTGACTGAGATGATGGAGCTGGTTCAAGATGGCACTCTTAAGGAAGGTCTTCGAGTGTCAAGGCTTGAGGTGCTTGCCCAAAAGAGAAGGGGCAGGTGGGGGAAGGATTGACTCATGATGACGCTTGAGTCGAGAGTGAGGAGCGGCAGTTTTGGAAGGCGGCGCGTGTGCACCCCTTGAAGAAGGATCATGGGTGACTTGGGAGTCAGCCCGGGCTTGAACAGATGGTTTGGCCTTAAGAGGCACCACGAACACATGTTTGTAAGAAAACAGGTGGAAGCCTGCCCCTTACAGGGTGTGCTAGTGTGTGCTTAAAGGGAGGACGAGGTGGTCGTTTTCTGTGTACTCAGGATGGAGCAGCAATGGCGTTGCCCAGAGCAGTGGGATCCAGATGCGCACATACTGGTTTTGGCCCAAGGAGGCCTGATCTTGGATACGTACTCAAGGTAACATGAGTGTTGGCCTGAGGTGTGGCTTGAGTGGATGATCCATGAGCCTTAGGGTGTGTGTGCAAGGTGGAGGCCCCAGGGTTTCCTCCTCAATGTGTCAAGCCTCTAAGCATAGAGACTAGAGGTGGTGCAGGAATGTGGGGGGTAGCCTTGCGGCGACCCACAGGAGAAATGACAACTTCTTTGCCTTTTGCAACAAGGGATTGGGCAACCTTTCGGTGTACCTCAGCAATACGACTGACAAGTTACTTGCTGGTGACAGGGTGCGTGCTATGAGTGGCAGTAGACGTGTTGCTGATGTAGAGTGCTTTGGTGGAGGTTCCGCCAGAGCTTGAAGATGGGGAGTTAGGGACCTTTAAGTCCCTTCTCACACCTATCCAGGTTAAGAACTAGGAGCTAGACACTGGGTATTTTCTCAAAAGGAAAGTTGGGAATGAAGTCTGAGAAACTTATTTTTGGGGGATTCTCGTGAATGCGAGGATCAGAAAATCCACGAACCGGATAATAGTTAAGGAACCTAGAAGCCATGTGTATGCAATGCAGAAAAACAAAAAACAAAGGTGAGACTAGCCAAAAAAAGACGATCCAACAAAAAGGTAGTAAGTCCCTACTGGAGTCGCCAAGCTGCATAGATGCCTCGCCCTCCAGGTCGGGATGTGACCTGGTGGCACGTATCTCGGGTTTCATGGGAACTCAAGACTTGAGATCGCTCTCTCGAGAACCTTGTTAGCGAACAAGGGCCGATAAAAAAGAACATAATAATCAAAATTAAATAGTTATAAATGTATTAGTATGAATCTTACTATTTATTCTTATTATTCTTTTTTTCCTTATCTTTTTTATTATTTATGATTTATTCTTCCAACCACATTCTATTTTTTATCCATGTAGTACCAATTTAAGACAATGTCTTATTTCTTTTATTTTTCTCAACATTCATATTGACAATCACCAACTGGTGAGAGAGGAATTTGGTGTGAGGCAGAACACACCTCACTTGGATCTGGGACTTACTCAGGTTGGCTTGTGTGGGTGACCTCTTATATCACGAAGAAAGCCCCCCAGTCCTACAACTGGTTTGAAATCTCCTCCCTTGACCTGTACGCTCCTTTTTCTGCAATCACACACACATGGTTAAGGACAAGTGGGCTGAGGGACCACCTTGTCTTTAGGCGAATGTACACAGGCGTGCACATCCAAAAGAAGAAGGGAAGAATAAGAGAATAGAGATTGGGGTGAGGAAAAGAAAAGAAAGAGGCAGAATAAAAGAAAGGGGAGAGAAGAGTTTGACCAAAAGATTAGACTGACAGAGTGGCTAGACCAGTAAGTGATTGACCCAGCGTGGTAGCAAGACGGGTGTGGTAACTTAGATCGGCACAGCGGCATTACTACTAGACGACATAACCAACACTGACCAGCTTGGAATGATGGCTAGCCTATCGTGGCAGTAAGACAGTCACGGTAACTCAGACCGGCACTGCGGCATTACTGCTAAACAGTAAGACTATCATGACAATGCTAATCTTATCCTACTTGGTCAAATGAGAGAGGAAGAAAGAAAAAAGAGAAAAGAGAGAGAGGGAAAAAGGAAAATAGAAGAAGAGAGAAGGGAAAGAAAGAGAAGAAAGAGTAAGAGAGAGAAGAAAAGAAAGAAAGAGACAAAAGAAGAAGAAGAGAATAAGAGAGTAGAAGAAAGGAGAAGAGAGAAGGAGACAAGAAGAAGATGAAGAAGAGAGAAAAGAGACAGGGAAGCGAAGAGAGAAAGAAAGAAGAGAGAGGGAAGAGAGAAGAGAGAGAAAGAGAGAAAGAGAGAAGGAAGAGAGACGAAAAGGAAAGAAGCAAAGGAGGGAAGAAGAGAAGAAAGCATTGATGATGATGGGCTTCTACCGTCCATAACAGAGGAGAGAAATGAGAGACAAAAATATGGATGGCGATGAGCTTCCATCGTCCATGACAAGAAAGGGAGAGAGGATGAGAACATGGATAGCGATGAGCTTTCACTGTCCATGACACAAGAGAGAGGAGAGAGAAAATATGGACGGTGATGGGCTTCCACCGTACATGATAAAAGGAAGAGGAGAGAAAAAACAAGGACGGCGATGGGCTTCCGCCGTCCATGACAAAGGAAGAGAGAAGACATGGATGGTGATGGGCTTCCACTGTCCATGACAAAGGGAAGAGGAGAGAGAAGATATGGACGGTGATGGGCTTCTGTCGTTCATGACAAAGGGAAGAGGAGAGCTAAGACATGGACGATGATGGGTTTTTGCCATCCATGACAAAGGGAAGATGAGAGCGAAGACATGGACGGTGATGGGCTTCCATTATTCATGACAAAGGGAAGAAGAGAGAGAAGACATGGACGGCATGGGCTTTCGTTATCCGTGATAAAGTAAAGAGGAGAGAGAAGATACAGACGACGTTCCACCGTTCATGACAAAGTGAAGAGGAGACATGACAAAGGGAAGACGAGAGAGAAGACATAGATGACGATGGGCTTCACCATGTATGAAAAAGGGAGAGAAAAAGATGGACGGCGATGGACTTCTGTCGTCTGTGTTAAGAGGTAGAGGAACTTAGAAAGAACATAGACGGTGATAGGTTTCACTGTCCATGACAAGAGGGGGAGGGACCTAGACAGTGACCCGACCCACCACTCAAGTTAAGGCCCGACTCGCTGTTCATGTTCTAGGAGACAAGAATAGAAAGAGAATGTCATGCACAACGATAAGTACCACTATGCATGATTGAGGAGGAGAGAGAAAGGAAAGGTTAGAGAGAGAAAAAGAAAGATAGAGAAAAGAGAGAGAAAGAATGTAAAAGAGAGAAGAGAGAATAGAGGAGAGAGAAAGAGAGAGAAGAGAGGAGGAGAGAGAAAGAGAAGAGAGGAGGAGAGAGATGAGAGGAGTAGAGGGAAAGAGAGAGAAAAGAGGAGGAGAGAGATAAGAGAAGGAGAGAGAAAGTTACCTTATTGAATGGTATCAGACTTTTTCTTCTCTCTCCTCTCT
This sequence comes from Amborella trichopoda, assembly GCF_000471905.2. The sequence goes on from NW_006499810.1 coordinate 4,245,192, forward strand.
CTCTCCAAGACGGACCCACAATCTCAATGTTAAGCTCTCAAATTTTATTCATTAGCATGGAACCTTTTACAATTAGGTTTAGTATGTATTTATAGAATTTGGCCAAAAACATGGGTGGATGCCCAAAATCTAACCTAATTGATGATAATTACAATTTATTTGAATTAACATAATATCTAAAAATGGGTGTAAAATGACGATTTTGCCCCTGATCAACAATTCATGGAATTTCAAAACAGTCCATGTTGCTGCCCTAGAACGTGCGTGATCTTCCATGGCTGATTCGGGGTTGCTCCGGTGCCCGTTTGGCCGAACGATGAATATTTTCTCGTTGGGTTTGGCATGATGATCGATTTGATACCAACTTCGAACAACAAATTGTGTTTTTAAGCCACGATCATGCGACTTAAAATTTGGATAGATATTGAAAACTTCTTATCGATAGTGTGCTCGTTCCTTGATGTTTTTATTTAGTTTCTTAGTTGAATTGCATTAAGCATGTCGTCAAGATCACGTTTTAACAAACACAGCTAGATTTCGTACCCGAACAAAGATTTTATAGTCTTTAGGTTTTGGCCAGAATCTGAATTTCGACAGCCGAAATTTACAGTAACTTTATCAGCTTCGTGTGTGAAATCTGACCATTCATCACGCGTGGGGTTCAGACCAGATAGCCCTGGGCCTTACGCACGTGATGGAATTGGTCTCGCGTCGATCCGTTGTCGGAGCACTGTGATTTAGCCGCTCAAGTGAGACATGTCGCTATTGAATTTTCTGCAATTATCTTCACGATTCATCAACTTCTCTCTACCTTTTCTCCCTACTCAGGCATCACGGGACGTGCCACATATCAAAACGAGCGTCTTGACGAGACAAGCACACTCGTGAAATTTGAGTGCGATTGACTCGTGGAGTGAGATATGAGTCTCTGAAGTTGCTGCTCGTGACTGTGCAAACCAGTCTCCTTTAATGGAGATTGGTGCAGGGAAGCCATACGAGAATAGAGTGCAGTCTATCCCATCTTAATGTTTCACTCATAACTTTGTCCTGGATCATATGTTTAAGCCGAAACTTGACCCCCAAGGGTTTTCGACCGTGCTGGATCCAATGGTGGTGGTCCCATAGCTATTTAACGCATCAAAAGTAGAGTTCTAGTTATGGGGTCCGTTTCAGGGTACTAGAGACCAATTGTTTCTTTGTTTGCGCTCCCTTAGACATGTCAGCTTACGAAAAAACTTGGCAGGTGGCCTTTTTAAGTGCTTATGAAGATTTTAACCATTTAAGGGGTAATTCTGAGACTGTAAGAAATTCCACTGTATGTCACAGCTTTATTGACCGGCTTCTCTTTTATTCTGCATCGGGGACCCAAGGTGCTGAAAAATCTGTTCAAACAGTGAGATTTGTCGTTTTTTTTTTATCAGGCATGCATTGGTTCAAAACCTTTTTGGTTTGCTCGAGTCCGCGCAATCTTGCACGTGTGTGGGATCACTTGTGCGAGACAAGAAAGTGCTCAAGAGGAGGGAAGTGTGTGATTGTGCGATCGGGGGTATTTCCCTCTCTTGTTAAAGTTTTCTCTCTCCTCTCTTTAGGATGCTAGGGCTAAGAGAAAAGACAAGCATCATTAAGCGTAATGACTCTTCTTTGTTGAATTGTCCTCCTCATTTACAATTAACTTAAGCTTGCTTATATAGATTTTTCCACAAACATGGGTGGATACTCAAAAACTAAGCCTAAATAAAATTAAAAATAATTAAAATAAAACCCCAAAATTGGGTACAATGACAAAAATGCCCTAAAACACTTTTGTACATATGACAAACTCGTCCTTCCCTGAGGAGCCCGCCGCCAATGTCAAATCTTCAAGAGTTCTTCTTGGGTACTTTCAGTATCAGATAGATTGATCTATTATTATATTCTTGATGTTCATTTGCTTGTGATTGTTTTGATCCCTTTTCTATTGTTTTGCGGCAGTCCTCTTCATGAGTGGAGGTACTCGGTCGGTGTTTATGAACTCTTTGATGATCTCTGTGGAATTTTAGAATTGATCATGAGCCTGGAGAAGGTTTTCTTCAAGTGTTTTTGAAAGAGGTTTGCTTTGCTTTTGCATTGTTTCTTAGACTTTTGGTGGATCGTTGAGAAAAAGATCTTCCGATGGAGGGGACCTTCTTGTTTTTATTGTTGTGACCCTAGGGTTTTCGTGCCTCTCTCTGTTTTGTTTTGGATGTTGCTTGCCGTATTTGACTTGGGTAATCTTCCTGAAAGTGTTCCACCAGCTTTCGCGTGGCCACGTTCTCTCTACAAGGGGCTAAGATGTCCTTCTGAAGATTCCGGTGCCCATGGAGTCAGGCCATCTTTTCTTCTCTTTTGTATAGGAGGCTTGCCTTTCGCGCTTGTTTTGTCCGGGGGAGGGGTTTTGTCGAAGCTTTTCGTGGGCATATGAGGCTTTCGGCTACTCTTCTACTGCAGGGAAGAAGCTGCGAACTCGTCAAGGGGTGGGCTAGGAATCGCCATGGCCGTCGACTAGTTTCGTGAGGTCGTAAGATGGAAGTCATGTCTTTGCCGAACTTCGAGATGGTCTGGGCTTTGGGCCGCTGTGTCTTTCCATTTGAGCCCGTGCCCACTTTGTTTTTCTTAGAAGATGACGGTGGTCGTCTGGCTTGCCTATTTGGCTTATATACAGATGGTGGAGTGGATAAGGCTTCGCGTGGGTATCTTTATTCTTTGGTCATCTTTATCCGAGGCTTATTCCTTCCATGGCTACTGTTTCTGTGCGGCTATGTCCTGTGTGCCACTGTGATCGGGTTGTAGCCTGCTCTCTTCCTTTATTTGATTGAAGGGCTGAGGTGTGTCAAAAATGACGTTGAACACCAGTATCATCGAATGAAGGGACATGACCTGTTCCACTGTTGGGGATTCCGAGCCATCTTAAATGAGTTTATAAGAAATGGTGAAGTGCTCATAGATAACACACCAGCACCACGCCAAAAGGTCACTCAAGAATTTGAAGCTTTATTACATACGCTGGTTGAGAAAGTTCATGTTCTTGATCGTAAAACCCCAGAATTTCCTGTTCCCCAAACCCCCTGTCAAAGTATCCGTGTCATGGAAAGAGCCCCATGGTCGTGGTATGATGACAAGCCTCAGGAGAGAGCCAATTCGGTAAGAAAACGTGGTACCTATGCCACAAATTTGCAAGACTATACTTGCTAAGAAAGATAATAAAAGTAAACTGCCTTCGAAAGCTCAACATCGAAAAGAAAAACTGCCCCAAATGCCAGTTGAGACGGCATTCCTTCCCGCTATTCCCCCTCTTCCCACCCTTTATGACTTCATCCCAAGGCAAGTTCTTTTTGCTGAGGGAGGTCAATAAATAATTATGCAAGCAATTTAAAACCCCGTTCAATTCAGGTGATGACCCCAAAAGCTATCTGGTTTAGTCCAATTTAAGTGATTCTTCAAACCCTTCTTCCCTCTTAAAGCCTCTCTTTGAACTTACTTTGGAGTGCCATGACTTTGAGGCTCTTAATGAAGAGTTCAAACTCTGCATTACTAGTAAACGACATAGCAAACAGTTAAGGAAGATGGTCGCTCAAATGGGCAGATTCTTGAGTCTTGGAGATGCTATGACCTTTGCTGCTAAAAAGGACAAGCCTTGTCCTGCTCCAGAAGAGGTGTTCAATCGGCTTCTAAACTCGAAGCCTAAGAAGAAGTCTCAATGGCCTGCAGAGCTTGATTTGGGAGAATTATGGAAGAACTCGAAGGGAGAAAGTTCTTCAAATTATGAAGCATGCCACATGGTGGTTTTTCATGAGGGAAGCATAGTAGCTACAGTTGACCAGATGCAGTTGCGGTTCAGAAAAAGACTTAAACCAATTCAAAGACTAGCTCCACCTAAACTTTTGACGTACCCAGGACCACCTCCATATCCAAACTCACCTATTCCCATTCAAGAGCCACCTCCTTTCCTAAAATACTTGAGACCAACACCAATCCCTTACCCAAATCCTTCACCCTCTTTCCTCAAAAATCCTGAATCAGCACAACCTTTATCTTGCCCTGTCATACCGACACCTACTCTGGTTATACAACCCAGCCATCCTCTCTTCCTTCTCCCACAACTACAACCACCTTTCCTTAGCGGCTGTAGCAAACCCTTCCCCTCAAAAAGCCACTCCATTATCACATGTTCCTCCAAAACCAGTGATGAATCAAGGAGTTTTCCCCGAAGCCGACAAAGTCAAGTACGATGTGATTGGGAACTTGAGGAGACTCCCAGCTCTCTTATGTGCCTATGATTCTCTCATGCTATCAAATGAATTTCATATGGCCTTAGTGCAAGCTCTCTCAAGTTCTAAAGTGTATGACAGAAATTGAGCAAATTGAGGTGAACCCTACAATCATTAACAGTTGCATGGCTATCGCTTTATCTGATGATGATCTTTAGTTGGGTGAGAGGTTTCATAACAGAACTTTCTTTGTAACTGGTGAACTACATGCTTACCCAATCAATCAGATCACACTAGATCCGCAATGAACCGTATGCCTAAGAGAATACTTACTTGGATTGGGATAGGCGTTGAACAACTTAATCCAAAAAGCTTGACGGTCTAGGGATTCAATCAGTCAGCGGAGAAATCTACTGGTGCTATCCATTCAAGCTCAAATCAGGGGATTTGAATGCTTCTACTTTGTTTCATGTGATTGAGACAGACACTTCCTACAACATTCTTCTGGGTCGTCCTTGACTACATGACCATGGAGTGGTTCCACCCACATTCCATCAATGCTTTAAATATAGCCATGATGGAAGGAAACACACAGTCTATGTTGATAAGAGACTGTTTCCCATTGTTGAGTCGCACTATGCTGATGTGAAGTACTATTTCACAAATCTTATGCGATCTTAAGAGCTAATGTTGCCTATGAAAACCATCACGAGCCCTAGCATGAGAGAGACTGTTGAAACCTCTCATGAAGATGTGGAAGATTTGGCAGGATCACTTAATTATATATTTCAAGAAGGTTAGAGGTGTGGAAAATTGATTCCCTTGACCCCTATCGATGGAAATTTACCAAATTCCCTAGTAGAAGTGATGCCTCAAAGTCATAAAGGGGAAGCTTCATCCTTTAACCCATCTTCATAAGAACCCATTCCAGTGGTGGCTCAATTTGCGCAAGTCAAGAAGGAGGAAATAGAAGAGACACCAGAAGTTTTGGAGCCACAACTGATGATTTGGAAGAGGTGCAATTGGGTGATGAAGCTAACCTAAGACTTAATTTCATCTCAGCCATTATGTCTACTGAAGAGAAGGAGTATACAACATTTTTGCGAGTAAATCAGGATGTATTTGCCTGGCATTATCAGGAGATGGTCGTTTTGACCCTCAGGTTGCAGTTCATAGGTTGGCGATTGACTCATCCTTTAAGATGGTCAAGCAAAAATCAAGGAGGTTCTTAGCAAACTTGGAAATCCAGATTGAAGAAAAGGCAGACAAACTTAAGACAACAAATTTCATAAGAGAAGTCAAGTACCCAAAGTGCTTGGCCAATGTTGTGCCAGTCAAGAAGAAGAATGGTCAGATTAGGGTTTATATTTACTTTCGCGGTTTGAATGCGGCTTGTCTTAAATACGACTTTCCACTTCCCGTCACTGAATTACTGATAGACTCAATGATCATTTGTCAGGCCTTCTCCTTTATGGATAGTTGTTCCGGGTGTAACCAGATATGGATGGCACTTGAAGATTAAGAATCCACTACACTCTTGACTCCCAAAGGGGTTTTCTACTATACGGTGATGCCTTTCAGTCTCAAATATGTCGAGGCCACCTATCAAAGGGCTATGACCACTATCTTCGAAGATATGTTGCATGAATAAGTAGAATTCTATGTAGATGATCTCATAGTCAAGTCCAATGAGAGAAGCAATCATATACAGAATCTTGAGAAAGTCTTTGAAATACTTCGTCCTCATCAACTCATGATAAATCCATTGTAGTGTGCCTTGGTGCACTATCAGGGAAGTTCTTGGGGTTTGTTGTTAGGTATCGAAGCTTGAAGATCGTTCTTGTCAAAATTAAAGTTATCCAAGAGATGCCATCTTTGAGGAATCTGTGAGAGCTCAGATCTCTTCAAGGTATGCTTGCCTATATCTGAAGATTCATCTCAAATCACGGTGTAAACCCTTCTCCCGCCAATTAAATAAATACGTACCTTTAGAGTAGCGTGAGGCATGTCAAATATCTTTTGAAGACATCAAGAATTATTTGTTGAAACCTCATGTTCTTTCTGCACCAATCTCAGGAAAGCCCCTCATTTTATATGTGGCTGCATTGGATGAGTCACTCGCTGCCTCGCTAGCTCAAAATAATGATGAAGGAAAGGAGATGGCTTGGTACTATTTGAGTTGAAGATATATATATATGCAAAGAGCTGAGGATAATCATTCCCCCATTGAAAATATGTGCTTATCTTTGATATTCGCAATTCAAAAGCTCAGACACTATTTGCTTTCACACCCAATTCAGCTCAGCTCTCTGGTGAGCCCTATTAAGTTTCTCTTGTCGCGCCCTTGTCTGTCAGGTCAAATCCTCATGGAGTTTGACATCACATATGTGTTGCAAAAAGTTGTTAAAGGTCAAGCCCTTGAAGATTTCTTAGCTGCACACACTCTCCCAGCTGATTCTCCCTTATTTGATGATTTACCAGATGAGGAAGTATTTCATGCTGAACCTTCTAATGATTGAAAGATTCACTTTAATGGGGCCTTTCATTTTGAAAGAGGTGGTATCGGAGGAGTGTTCTCCACCCCTCATGATGTTCTTGTCTCATTGTCATTCTCTCTCCTAGAGATAGAGTTGCATTATGAAGCAGAATATCAAGCGCTTATCATAAGCTTGGAGATTGCTTCCCACATGAATTTGAAGTACTTGACTATTTACGGAGACTTAGAATTATTCATCAGACAATTCAAAGGGGTTTATGATGTAAGGAAGGAAAACCTCAAGACTTATTTCAATACCGTTAAGACATTGAGGGCAGAATTTGAAGAAGTTGCTCGTGAACATGTACCACGAAGGCTTAATGCACAAGTCGATGCACTCGCCAAGTTAGGGGCAACTATTCAAATCCCATTAAAAGAGCCAACACCAATATGGGTAGTTTAATGAAGATGTGTTAACTTTGTTAAAAAGCTTGACAATGATGATGTAATGCAATTGTTTAAGGAATACCCGCCTTATCCAGTCGGGGCACTAAATGCAGCTAGAAAAGCCATGCAAGCTTCAAGTAGTTCTCAAAAATCTCATATAATTAAAGGCGAAGAAGAGTCAGAATGTCAAGATCCCTTATGTGCAAAAGTGGACCCAGTGACAGATTGGCGAACCCCTATAAAGGAATATTTGTAGCAAAATCAGCTTCCTAACAACCCTATTGAGCACAACAAGATCTGAAGGTCAGCCACACGATATGTGTGTCATCATGGTATCGTGTTCCGAATCTCTTACAATGATATGTTTCTTAAGTGCATTGATGAGAAAGATGTAAACCATGTACTCAAGGAAGTTCATGTTGGAGTTTGTGGGATGCACCAGTTTGGCCCTACACTATACAATAAAATCATTAGGATAGGCTATTACTGGCCTAGTATGAATGTTGATTCACTTATGTTTACAAGAAACTGTCTGGTATGTCAGATTCATTCAAGTTTCAGTCATCAAGCTCCTTAGCCTCTCCACCCAACAGTAGTAGCATGGCCTTTCGTTCAATGAGGTATGGATATTGTGGGTCCTATCGATCCACCAGTTTCTTTGGGGCATGTTTTTATACTTGCTGCCACAATCTATTTCTTTAAGTGGACTGAAGCCATTCCCCTTAAGAAATTTTATGGGTTACGTTAAATGTATATATTTTTATAATTCTAGTTGGTTTTGAGTAATTTACCATTGTTTTGGGCCTACTCTATATAAGGAAGTTAAGTCATTTGTAATGAACACTGAGAGACTCTTGAGAGTTTTGAAAATTAATGAGAAGAGCTTGAGAATTCTACGACCTTAGGCTTATTTTTTTACTTTGATTCCCAAGAGTCAAAGGAGAGAGGACAGAGAAACAATTCCTAGAGAGAGAAAGAACCCCTAGGAACCCTTCACTCCCTAAAACCCCAAAATTCCAACTTCCCTCGAATTCTTCGCTCCCAATCCTACCTTATGCACTCTAGCTCCCATACAACTTAGAACTCCTAACTCCCAATCCTACTCCATACACCCTACACCTTTTTTAGCTTTCATAAACCCTATCTTACTCCATACACCATAGTATCCTATACAACTTAGCTTTCCTACACCCTATCCTACTCCATATACCTACTTTATTCCATAAACCCTAATTCCCATACACCATACCTCAACCCCACCTAAACCTTAGACCTTAACATTGACCCACAAGGATCAATACTTCTCTCTCTTAAGTTCATGCAAAGGGACCGATGAAGGTAAACCTAGGCTCAAGTCTGTTTAGGTCTATTCTCTCTCCTCTCACTTCTCTCTCTTATCTCTTCTTTCTCTCTTTGCTCTTTCTTTCTCTCTCCTCTCCCTTCTCTCTCTCACTCAACCTCATGGAGATCAACCTTTTGTGACTAGTTTTGCTTCAAGGAATTCATCCTCAAAGAAGTGGGCATCTCGACTCTCAATGACCACCCCATTTTCAAGGTTGTAGAATCAATAAAACTTACTATGTCTAGAGTAAGTAATGAATATAGTTTTGACAGTTTTAGGATCTAGCTTTGTACAGTTTTGATATGGGATGAGGAAATGGGCCTAGCAACCCCATACGCTTAGGTGATCGAGGGATGGAGTACGACCAATGAATATTTAGTGAAGAGTAAGAGGGATAGATTTTGTGGTAGTCCGATTTAGAATATAACCGGCTGTTAATACTATTTCTCCCCAAAAGTCTAGGGAGAGCTTTACGTGCCCCATCATACTTCTTACCATCTCTACCAAGGTCCTATTTTGTTTCTCGACAACTCCATTTACTTTCGATATGTTGGGCATAGTATATTGATGGACAATCCCATGCTCTACACACAAATCCTTAAAGAGTTTAGAAGAGTACTCGTCGCCTTTATCGGTTCTAAGGACTTTGATTTTCTAGTTGGTTTAGTTTTCTACCTCCGCTTTATAAATCTTGAACTATTCTAAGGCCTTGAATTAAGTCTGCATTACGTAAAGTGGCCATATCACGAGTGGTAATCAATAAATGTGATGAAGTATCTTTTGCGGCTTTTGGTAGCCACATTCATAGGACCGCATATGTCGTTATATATGATTTCTAACACATTAGTAACTCTATGTGCCTTGGTGGAACTTTTCCTTATTAATTTTCCTTGCACACATGATTCACATACTTTAGATAAAACGTATTTTTAATTTTGAAGGATCCTATATTTTATTAGTCTTTCCATTCTATTAAACCCCATGTGCCCTAGTCGCATAAGTCATAAATAAGCATTTAAAGAATTTGAAGATGACACATAAGCAACCACTTTCTTTATTTCAACAGAGTAAAGTCCATCCACAAGCCGACCGGTCATCACGACATCCTTTTGAATTTTCACTATAACCTTATCACCAAAGAAGTTAGTGACAAAATTGGCTTTGGCCATCTTAGGAACTAAAACTAAGTACTTCCTCATATCCGGAGCATATAGTGCTTGTTTTAGGATCAAAGATTTCCCATCCTTCATTACAAGATTGTAGTCCCCAACGTTCAATACGTTTGTCTTTTGATTTCATCCCATAAAGATATGTTGCTCACCCCACCCCACGGGAGTAAAAGATCAAAATCCATCTTTGGTATTTGTCACGTGGGTCGTAGCTCTCGAGTCAAGACACCAAGAGGTACCCTTGGGGTTGGCTAGCAAAGTTCTGAAGACCACACAAGCAAGTTCCTTGTTGGTCCCAAAATTCTTATTTGAACAACATTCTCTTGCTATATGGCCGACCATTTTGCAAATAAAACAAGCTCTATTCTCTTTTCCCTTTTATTTCTCTCTCCGTAATTCCTCTCTTCTTCTTATAAGTGTTCTTTCCCTTTCCCTTAAAAGGCTTCAAGAAGGGTTTACTTTTTACCATATGCACCGCCAGTTTTGGTGCCGGAGCATGGAGCGCATTCCTTCTTTCTTCTTCTCCCTTGAGTAGGCTGATAAGCTCCTCAAGTTTGGGAGCCTTTTGTCATGCCGAAATGGAATTGATAAAAGTATTCCAAGAGTTGGGAAGTGAATTCATAAGACGAACCACTTGTATGGGCTCATCAAGTTGAATTTCAGTAGCTTGCACATCTCGAATAAGTGCACGAAAAGTGTGCCCGTGATCCGACATCTTTGTGCCCTCATTCATCTTAAGCTCACTGTACTTTTCATGGCAATGGATTTTTTCATAATGGATGGATACGCAAACTCCTTTTCATGCTAATTGACTCATATTCGGATGCATATGAGTCATCCATCGTACAAAGAAAGATATGCCTAGCTCGCATATTCTTACGCTTCCAAGTAATTCATCCTTTTTGTCTAGGGATGAATCACTAGTTGGATGAGAAGGGTGATGCATGGTCAAAATCTCATCCAACCCCGCCTCATAGAGCCTATATCCTATTTTGCACTTTCATGAGGAGTTGTTTGTTCCATCAAACCTTTTGGTTTTAAGGAACTTGGAGATGAAAGTGCATGTGGCCATCTTTCTTTCCCAAAAAGCAATCTAGGACTCAATAAAAGTATATAAAAGAAATCTTAGAGCTAACAAGAATCTAGCTCTGATACCAATGAAAGAATGACTATGTAATCATACACGGCGTATATATTTAAAATTTTCTTTTTCTTTCATCGGCAAGATCACTCACAATGTCCTATTACAATTGAATTTCACTTGAAATAAATAAATAAAGAAAAAATAGGATCTCAGTTGCTACCATCTAAAACAAAGCTTTTACATAATAATAATAATAAAAAAAAAGTAGACTCTTTGCAAAGAACATAACATAAAATAGAACTTTAAAGCAGTAAAATCGTCAGAGATTACCTCAACGTGGCTTAGTACACCCCACTCCAAGTCTCCTCCTTCTGATGGTTCTTGGGATCTTTGATCGGTCTCTTGATTTATCGTTCTTATGGTAAAACTTAAATAATGCACATAGATCCTAATCTAGAACCACCCACCTAAAGCCTTAATGCTTGGACCTAATTCAAACCCCTTGGCCTGATCCTTATGATATATAGAAATTAAGAAAGGAGGGAGAAACTACTAGCAAGGGATGATCCCTTTGCTGCCCATAAAATCGCATAACCAAAACCTAGCTTGATTTATAACTAATGAGAGAGAGAGAGGTAGGCTAGAGAGAAATTCTATTTTAGAGAGAGAAGAAAGAACAAGTAAGAGGTGTAGAGACAAGGGCAGAGAATGATTCCATTTATAGATTTTTTATACATTATTGTTGTAAAATCGTATGAGCAAATCTTGACCGTTAATCTAAAAAAACTTGTGAGGTGAGAGATGTGAGTCATCCATTCCCTAAATCCACTATCCAGATGTTAAGGAACGTGCTAGAACCTTATCCCCCCCTTCCTAAACCTATTTCCATCAAATAAGCTTATTTAGTGAATATCTCTTTCTTATTCCAAAACTTGATTTTCAAGATATATTAAATATGATTTATAAGCCACCTTTCAATATCAAAGCTTACATACATGCCTTGAATAAAAGGCTTATGGAATGGGGCGTGCCACCCATGGTGAGCATGGGTGGTCCCCACATACCATCTCATGGTAAGCATGGTGGACCCCATGGGTCCCCTATGTGGAAAAAAAAATATTAATAAAAATATTTAAGATTTTTAGGAATAAATATTATTTACTTTGAATATTGTAAATACTGAAATATGATTTTCTCTTAATTTATAAATCCAAATGACATTAATTAAAATATTAGAAGAATCACAAAAATAAACATCCTAAAAATCATATAACATAAAATTAATTAAATTAAATTAATTTTGATAGGAATCGGATAACCGAATAGGTTAAGGATTTAATCAACGCACAAGAGCATTACACTTTCAACTGTGGACCACGATCCACACTAGCTTTTTCAAACTGACCCAGCAGTTCCCATGAGCCACAGTCTACTGTAGGGGCTCATGATTGGACTGTCAAACTCAATCAATGGGCTAGGGGATATAATCCTAGTATGTGGATTTCAGGTTCTCCCCTAAAAAAAAACCTTGATCCGCCAGACCATGATGCAATCATGACTCTATGGTACATAAGGGTAATCTCTCGTATATGTACATGATTCACCCTCAATGGTGGATTAATATCTTAGTATGACTATTTATGTACATGTTGTGTGATGATACAACGATGAGGTTTTAGACTTGTCTCTATGGACTATTCATCACATACGAAGGTAACATAGTCCCTCGGCTCTTATCTAGGCATATTTCGACCTCATCAAGGGCTAACCCACTAAACCCTCATCGGTTTCATCTCTATGCTCAGGTACCTTGGGTTTTCCAACTTGGCTGGCCTAGCACGTCAAGCCTAGTTCGAGTATCGGCAAATTACATTTGCTGAGTATGGTCCACAAGAGGACCACACTCTAACTGAGTTTATGATTCATTTATTTCAAATATTTATACAATCTCTCTTAAGCCCTTTAAGAGCCACATAAACCCAACAAAAGAATCATAAAAAAAGACCCCACCTAGGGGCAGGGTAAATCAGGAGGTCCTAAAAAATATGCCTAAACACCATCCCAAGTTAAAAACTTTCCCAGAGTGGCCTTGGGGAATGGGAAGGAGCCAACCAAAAGAACCATCAATCCAACTAAAGCATAAACTCACCCCAAGTTCCTATGGCTAGGATTCATTCTATCTTTCACCCCAAGTACCTATGGCTAGGATTCATTCTTTCTTTGGTGAACCTTGCTCTTCTTTTCCTCTCATGCTCTATATTTTTCCTCTTTGTTTTCCCATACTATGCCTCCCCCTCTTTTGATTTCTTCTCTTTGCTCTCTTTGTATTTCCTTTTTTTTTTGGAGAAAATATCTTCATAATCCTTATTTTTAAGTTTCATTTCACAATAGACCCATGGTTTTAAACTTAAGGCATACAAATTGTAGATTTTATTTCTTTTGACCCCCTGAGCTAATTTAAACGTTTTTTTCAAGCCAAACATTTAAAAAGACATGCATTTTTTAAGGTCATCCGCCCAAACTTCTAGAGAGAAAAGGGTTTCATGGAGGTGAGAAGTTACCGGGAGGAGAGAGAGAGAGGTGTTTGGAGAAATAGGGGAGGAGAGAGAGAGTCAGAGACACATGAAGAGAGGGAAAGAGAGAAGTTTGGGATATATAAGTGAAGAGAGAAATGATTGGGTTTAGAAAGAGCATGTCTTTCTCACATTTGTTTAGATTAAAAAATAGGTTTAAAATAGTCAGGGGGTTAGAAAATATCTTTTGAAACCTTGGGTTTATTAAGAAATGAAACTTAAAAATAAGGGATAAGGAGATATTTTTCCTTTTTTTTTTCTCCCACTTCTTGTGCACCTCTCGTTGTACATCTAAATTAGTGAAATTTAAGTCACTATTCAAAAAGCAAAAGAGATGCTTGTTAATTTGGAACTATATTTCCAATCGATGTTTTATATGTACTATTACCTATTAGAAGACATACTAGTATTTGGTAACGTATTTATAGACAAGTAATTTGAGTGTGTAACTCAGAGAACAAGTAATTTGAGTGTGTAACTCAGAGACTCAGGATGTGCAAAACTGATCGAACAGTATCTTAGATGCTTGTACTCCCCTGGACCGATTGTATCTCAAAATTTTCCAAGTCATAGGTATTTAACATTTCAAAAAAAGCGAGTCTATCTCGTGCCTCCAAATTTGTTGCTATGTTGATAAACCTCTAAATCAGAACCCAATCTTTTCAGGGGTTGACCAAGAATAAGTCTGCTGTGCCGATAAACCTCTGAAACAATTCCTAACCTTACTAGGGTGACCAGTGAATAAGAGTGTTCTTGTCGTGGTAAACTCTCAGACCAGACCTAAACTTATAGAGGTTAACTAGAAGCTAGATTTTTCAAATATTCATACTGCAAATTGATCCCAGCAAAGGGTAAATTCTGCTAAAATTTCATAAGAAAGAGTTAAGAAGGTAAATGCCTCCATGGAAGAGTTGACCACCCAAATGTGTTATCCAAGGGCGATAATAGCAAACTACAATAATTCATTGGCTTTTGAGATAATAACAAACTACAATAATTCATTGGCTTTTGGCAATAAAAAGCTGAGCCAATTAGAACCAAGAGCATGATTCATCCAATATATGCTGGAGATCGGAAAGTCATAAAATAAGCTAGAAGAAGCCAACTATTTAATATCATGTCCATCTATTCTAGGTCAAAATGATATGCTTTTTTGTTATAGGTGTCTTGAAATTAAATGAGAATATATGGGTATGGTGTTAAATTGTTGATATCTTATCAGAAATTTGATGAATTCTTCAAAGGAAACAAAGAATGTATTTCGATTCAAGGATGAAATAAACCCCCATTATTTTCTTTAAAGAGATGAAGAGAAACAAAGCGCCCCAAAAGTAAGATACCCAAAACCCGACTTTCCTTAAGCAAGAGGACCTCGGGGATAAGGATAAAACTCGAGATATGCGAAGGGCCAAAACCCTAGGCCCAGACAGACCCCAAATACTCAATGAGAAAGAACTCTGTAATGAACAAGAATTAATGACCAGCACAAATTCCCATTCTTTCCAGTAAAACATACTATACAAGACCAATTCATGAAGAAAACAAAGCAGAGGAAGAAAGATGCAAACATTACAGCCCACTTCCCGCCATCAATCCACAGAACAAAGAAAAAATGGCAACCCAGAAGAAACCCCAAATTCAGTCATTCATCGCGTTGAATTCGAATCGGAACCCTTCTCCAAAGCCCTAACCAGTCTCATCGCATTCCTCCGAATCTTCACATTCTCATCCTTCACCATCTGAGCCCCACAACAGAGAGCCCCTTCCCTTCTTGCATCCCAAGCCAAACACGCGTTGTGCTCGCAAAGACTCGCCAAGGTCGCCAGGGCATGCTGCTTGCTCCGAGAACTCCCCTCCCTCAAAACCCTAACCAGAACTCCAACACAACCCTCACACTTCTCGATCGCTTCTCTTCCCTCCTTACACTTCGCCATCAGACTTAAAACCTCAGCAGGCCGCTCCGCAGAGTGCAATCCCATTCCCAGAAGCGGCTGAGCAGCACCGGCCTCAGCTGCGCGCCGCTGATTGTCGGGAAATGCGCACAGAGTATACAGTGCCGTCGCGGCCTCGCGCCTGCCCCGCGGATGGTCAACATCAGAAAGAAGCCTTATGAGCGCTGGGATGACCCCAGGGTAGGACCCGATTGTCGCCTTGTTGACGTCGACAAGGGCCAAACTGGTCGTAGTGGTCGCGGCGAGGGCTCGTGCAGCAGGGGAACCTGTAGATAGGGCACTAACAAGCGTAGGGACCACACCCTCGGCGACCAGCCCGACTTTATTGTGATCAGTGTCACTGAGATTGAAGAGAACCAGGAGGGAAGGGTACTGCAATCGGGGGTCGTTTGCACAGGCAAGGAGAGCTGGGATGGCACCAGAATCCGTCAAGAGGTGCCGCGAGTGGCGAGATAGGTGGTTGAGGTGGTGGAGGGAGTGGAGTTTGTGGGGGAGGGTGGAGGAGGGGGAGGAGAGGGAGAGGATGAGGCTATGTATGGAGGGGGTGGTGGTGGAGGAGTATGGCAGGGGTTGGGGGAGGGGGTGGTTGTGGGATTTGGACCACAGGCAGATGAGGGAGCGGAGAGAGAGGTTAGGGATGAGAGTGGGGTGAGGCGGGAGGGGGAGTTGGGTGATGGGGCAGGTGCGGTGGCCGGAGTCGAGCCACCGCTGGATGGAGGCGCGGTCAAAGGTGTGGCCGGACGGCAGGATGACGGGGTCCGACATTATCTCCAGCGAAATTGGGCATTTGAAATCGTCAGGGGGCTGGAGTTGGGCCTCCATCTCCGTCTCCCTCTCTATCGAAAATCGGAGGGTATCATGAGGCCGACTGTGTTTTATCACCTACACTTTTCCTTCAATTTTAGGGTAGGGAAGAGAAGGTGAAACAAAATTACATAGTTGCCTCCCAATTACTTCCTTTATTTTAGAACTATCCTTTTGCGTTGGAGGGGGAGGGGAGTTTTCCTTTTTTTTTTCTTTCGATACTTCTATCGTGGCACACTTGCGTGCTCTCTCACCAACTCTATCACTCTATTGCTTAAGCATAATTGCCGCAAATGATCAATTTATCCAAGGAAAATTTTATATGACGTTGTAATCTTGAAGGACTGGAAGAATCACCTCGAAAATCCTCGAGAAGAGCGTATTCCGATGGTGGAGAACTCGTTGTAATTTTTAAGGACTGCAAGATGCACCTCGAAAATCCTCGAGAAGAGCGTATTCCGATGGTGGAGAACACTTAAATTGATCATCTCTTGACCTTGAAATTTGAAATGTGTAGTGACGAGAAAAAACTCTAGGTACATCTTTTTGAAACGGTTTCATTATATAGAGGATCAAAGCTCCATAAGTATTACAAAAGGGAAAGGTTTTTATACTTCCCCTACAACTCTCTCACCAACTCTACCACTCTATTGCTTAAGCATAATTGCCGCAAATGATCAATTTATCCAAGGAAAATTTTATATGACGTTGTAATTTTGAAGGACTGGAAGATGCACCTCGAAAATCCTCGAGAAGAGCGTATTCCGATGGTGGAGAACTCTTAAATTGATCATCTTCCGATGGTGGAGAACTCTTAAATTGATCATCTCTTAACCTTGAAATGTGTAGTCACAAGAAAAAACTCTAGGTACATTTTTTTGAAACAGTTTCATTATATAGAGGATCAAAGCTCCATAAGTATTACAAAAGGGAAAGGTTTTTATACTTCCCCTACAACATAGAAGATCTATGCTTCCCTTATTAACCAGCCGTCTAATTTTGATTAAAACAGCCACTCACGATTTGATCTTAGATCCGACGTCTTAAAGTATTTTTTTTTAGTTTTTTTTATACAAATTGTATGAATATGAAATTTGGTACATGTCATTTTCTTAATGGGGTTTTTTGATAAAATATAATGACCAAAATACCCCTTGAAACTTTCAAGGGTATTTTGGTCATTTTATTTTATTGGAAATATATATATTTTTTTTTCGCTAGTGCGAGTTTAATAGACGATTGGATGTCCAAAATTTAATGTCAAAATAGTTTATAGAAAAAAATTAAAAATAAAATAGTATAGAGACATGACATTGTGATTCGGGCAATCTTAGCCCTCCATTTAGAATGGATGGTTGGATAAGGGGAAGTATATAAGTTTTATGTTGTAGGAGAACTCCCTATTTCCACATAACAACCCACTCAACTGTCACCACTACAAAATATAAACTTCAGCTGAACAATACATAAAAGCAGGCAAAATCCAACTAAATCAGTCCAACTGTAATAAGTGACAACCATCTCAAGCCCCTACTAACTCCAAAAACAAACACAAGCACACAAGGTAAAAGTGGTGGCTAGGGAGGCAGCGACGAAGGCACTGTCTTGGCGGTGATGGTGGCTAGCAACACGGCGACGAAGGCCCATCTGGCACGTTAAACAATTTGAGAGAGGTGGAAAGATGCTCTTCAAGTGTTGAAATCCATATGATGTTATGCTTTTAATTAGTATATCTTGTAACAAGTTCTATAGATCATCTATTTTCAAGATTTGTATTAGTTTATAGATTTGTTTTGATCTATACTATTTTTAAAATTTTAAATTGCAGAACTAAGGATTAAAAATAGATCTTAAATTAATGGTATATTTTCAACATTGAAACTACATCTCTAGACAAATTTTGGAGATGTACCTTAGCTTTACCTTACAATTAGTGTGCCTTATACAAACCTCACGCTCATCAAAATAACAAATGCCCATAAGTGATAGAGTATTTAACATTTTGTTTATTTGTAACTCTTCCGGACAATATATTTTTAATATGTATTTTGTAAATAAAATAAAATATTTAGCAAAGTATTAAATGGAAAAGTAAAGAAAGAGACCATTTACTTCTGGGACATGAAAGTCACAATTAGTCTTATCCTTTAGATCTCAAATCATGTGGTTTTGCGTATGTAACTGATTAGATTCATAGTCAATACACGTTTCTTGAATTTCATGAAGCATCCGAAACCCTCTAATTTGGCATTTTATAGCTAGGAGTAATTGTGACCTCCTTTATAATAAAGATGTAGTTTGTATAAAACCGAGACTCTAAGCATACCTTCAAATAATGTCGAGAAATGTGATTTCAATACTGGAAGTCTTTGTGAAAACCTTAAAATATATTTTCATCTCTAATAACAAAATTTAAAGCTTCAAATATACTGTAGATCGAGCGTATCTATGGAAATTTGAAAATCTTGAAAATTGACGGTCAAAAAATGCATTACAAGATGAACTATTTCCAAAACGTGAAGTCCTTTTTTCTTTTTTTCTCACGTTCATGTATCCTAAGGTCGAGATGATCAATTAGAGGATATTTTGGCATCAAAACGACCTCTTTTAGTGAAATCTTTGAGGTGTCCCCTGATTTGATTGTTTAGAGCCTTGCACTTATATAAACTTTTCCTCATAAGAAAGATAAATATTGTAGTACTGTACAATTATATATTTAATTATTTATTACTCATGAATAATTTAATAAATTTTCCATAAATGGCTTCTCTCACTTTTTAACCGACAAATAGTCGTCCAAAAACAAAAAGAACGAAAAATTAAATAAAAATAGGAAAAATAATCTATGCATTAGGGACACATTCCTACATTTGCATCTCCTGAGGTATAAATCATCCATTTAAATATGGATGTAAGTGATGGTCCCTCCAAGAAAAAAAGTAAAATCAATAGCAAAAATATTTCCTTCTAAAACTTATCATTTTTAGTTTTTAAAATTCTTTTACACATTAATGGTGATTCCCATGGTATAGGAACAATGATGGAAACCACTACCCAATCCGAGTACTCGGACCAAGTCCGAGTACCTCGAGCCATGTAGTGCCGAGTATTGTGGCAACCAAAAAATGATTAAAAAATCATAAAAAATATAAACAATATCCAAAAAATATGAAATGTATAAGTAAGATTCAACAAACAACATCAAAATAAGGTTAAAAAAAAATAAAAATAATATATTTAAAAAATTCAACTTGTGGTTGAGAATATTTCAAAATTAATCGAAAAAAAATAAAAAATATAGAAATAAGTTTTTATGACCGAAACACTTTCCAATATTTTTCCAAAGTGATAGGAAATATAAAAAGCACATCCCAAATGAATTCCTTATATCCCCGAGTTGGATATCCAACTAGAGACAACTCTGGGACGACAAAGTCTTGAGCTAAACACGCCCAGTACAACCTACTCTACTGACTTTGCGAATGCGGGTTAGGAATGGTACATCCTTAAAAATCAGCATCAAAATTTAATTTCTTAAAAAAAAGTTATTAAAGGAGCCGTATATCTACATATGAGTCCGCGGACTCACAAGAACCATATTCATAAAATTTATAGCCTCCTTAACTGGCGTACTGGTTATGAGGACAGTGGTTGTAATTGTACATGTTGGCACACTCAAACGGCCGGCTTGGGTCTTAATGAGAGGAAGCGTGTGGAATTGTGAGACTCGTGGGCTTTAAACAAAGAATGGATACGGTTACAAAAGTCAAAAACAAAATAAATATATTATATTAGAAAAGAAAAGTCTTTTGCGTGCCACTCCGGTACACGCGGTTCCTTCCGCAAGAAGCCAGAGATTGTGATCGGGTGACGTGGCATAGGAGAAATCAGGGGTCAATTCCTATCCGTTTTTTTACAACCAAGCGTTTTCGAATTAGACGCGTGATATTTACCAATCGCATGTGACGTCTTTTGCCCCTGCTCACACTTTTCAACGGTAGAAGCTGCAATCTATCAAGACTAAAACGAAAGTGATTTACGGGAAAGATAAACAAATAATGGGATTTTTAAATTTTAAAAGGGCAATTTTTGTACGGACTAGATTAAAGGCCTAAACGGCCCAAAATTGGTTTGTTATTATTCGGGATGGAATTTCAATTGTTTTCTTTTTTTGACAAGTTTACTCCAGGTCTGATGTTAAACATTTCACATTAAGTGTGAGGCGGTCCCGTTAAGGGGTGTGTTTTTTGTTTTACTGTTTTAACCTCGGTCCGATGTTCTTTACTTATAGCCCGACCTCGTACTTTTGACCTCCTTTTTCTCTCTCTAATTTTTTTTTTCATTGCACTAATCGACCGACTAATCGCCATTAGTTGACCGATTAATACATTAATCGGCCATTTGTTTTAAAAATCGGCCGATAAGTGCACTGTCATAGTGTAGAATCAGCAAAGCTATCCTTATAACATTATATATATATATATATATATATATATATATATTATTTATTTTTTCTTTCCCTATTCAATTTGTAAAAATGCGGGCTTGACAATAAATATTATTTTAAAAATATAATTTGATCATAATTTTTAGAGAATATATAATCTTTAATGTGGAGATCATGAATATGAAAAAATTAATAATTTGATTACTAAAAATAATAATTATATTAATAAAACATTTGAACCGTTAGTTACACTTTTTTTTAGGTGGACTAACTATTTGCATCCATCTTTAAGATGGATACCTTATACCTCTGGACAACATATTATAGAAATGTGGTCCAGCCCGTATGAAACAATTTCCTTTCTTCTATTTCTCTACCTAAAACTTTATATATTATTATAATTTTTTATTTGCTAATCGCAGGGTTTGCTACCTTGGGTGAGTAGACTCAGACAGACATGTCAAAGTTGGTCAGGCCTGACAAGGTGCCAAGCCCTTAAGTCCCTCAATTTGGGGGATATAAAATTTATTCATTGTTCATTTGATTTTACCTTCAATCTAATACCCACACCACCAATCCCCCAAGAGGCACATAGTGTTGGAATATGTGGGAAGAGATGGATTCCTAAATTCCCAAGATTAGGAGCAGTGTCGTGAGACTGAGGATCACAGAGATCAGACTTTTACCAGAATTATGAGAACACTCTAAATTTCTGTGTACCTTTCCATGACCATGAAAACCTTCTTAAATAGGGATGGAGGAGGCCGTTCTCCAACGTCCGGCTTCCTTTTGAAATCTTTGAGAAAACGTGGCCCTATAATCCTGTGAAGTGGGTGATTGCATTCTATCAGTTAGATAACGACACTTTCTCTCTCTATTTAGTGATAAGCATTAAATTATAAGAGAAAGAAAATTACACATTTAAAGGCCCCATGGCCACACACACGTATCAACATCTCCCACTTAGCTATGAGGGCCAGATATATTGAAATTTCATAAAGTTATTACCACTTAATGAATTTAACATTTATAAACATATTTTTGTCATGAGGCTTTTCAAGCAAGTGCGGTTATACATCTCATAACAAAAAAAGTCCAAAGTCATGTCATGGATTTTCACTCTAATGCAGTTTTTCCTCTCATGACCAAGTCATCAAAAAATATCCCATTTGGGAGTTTCTAAGTTAAATATTTCTAAGTCTCATCAAAGCTACGTGCTTTGATAATATTTTTACACTCAATCCCTTGGTTAAAGGGTCTGCACTCATATCTGAAGATGACAAATAACTTACAGTTATTTCATTCTTTCCAATAATATCATAAATATAATGATAATCAATTTCAATGTGCTTACCCTTGGAACTATAAGCTCCATTTCTAATTGATGAAATAACAACTTAATTATCACAAAAAAATTTAATAGGTCTGTCGACTATATCCAGCTTCAAATCATTTGTTAAGCTTTTAATCCAGACGGCATAGCAATGCTACAAGCAATATACTCGGCTTCTATAGTATACTGAGCTATACAACCTTGTTTCTTACTAGACCAAGAAACACATCCACCTCCAAAGAGGAATTTAATTTCTGATATTGATTTTCTATCATCTGGGTCTCCTACAAAATCTGCATTAAAGTACCCAGTAACCTCTAAGTTGTCAGCTTGGAAGCACAACTTGTAATTTTTAGTTTTTTGAATATATCTGAGTATCCTTTTTACACCTTGCTAATGAGCTATCCCAAGATTATTCTAAAATCTACTTGCAAGACCATACGCATGGCTCAAATCAGGTCTTGTACACAACATGACATAATTTATGCATCATATAGCTTGAGCATATGGAATTATTTCCATTTCAGCTTTGTCACTATCATTTAATGGACACATTTTCTTTGATAATTTCAAGCCTTTACAAACATGTGTATCTATGACTTGTAATTTTCTATCTTAAATATCTTTAAAATACTTTCTAAATAATTTTCTTGAGATAAACATAGAAGTATTGAACTTCTATCTCTTGTTATCTTAATGCTCAATATATATGAGGCTTTTCCCATATCTTTCATCTCAAAATGGGAACTTAGCTATGATTTGGTATGGTTAATCATGCCAATTGTCATTACTGGCTATCAAAATATCATCCACTTATAGTGACAATATAACAAAATTGCTCCCACTACTTCAGACATATACACAATGGTCTAACCTATTGGCTATACACCCAATTTTAGTGATTGCATTATGAAAAGTAAAATACCATTGCCTAGAAGATTACTTTAGACCATATAAAGATTTCTTAAGTTTATATACTTTGTCTTCTTGGCCTTTAATTACATATCTTTTTGGTTTTTTCATGTGTATATCTTCTTTTAATTCTCCATTTAAGAAAGTTGTTTTGACATCCATCTGAAATAATTCTAGATCATAATATGCAACTAATGCAAGGATGATCTTAATAGATAAAAAAATTGGCTTCTAGAGAATAAATTTCTACATAATCTACGCCTTCCCTTTGAGTAAATCCTTTAGCTGCTTACCTAGCTTTATATTTATCAATGGATCCATTTGCATTAAGCTTTTCTTTAGGGTCCATTTGCAACCGATGACTTTTCTATCTTTAGGGAGGTCAACCAATTTTCAAACTTGATTTCTTTTAATAGAATCAAGTTCATCATTCATGGCTTGAGTCCCCTCAACTAAGTCATGTGAGCTAATAGCTTCACTGTAGCTTCGAGGTTCATTTATTGTATCCTTACTTATTAAAGAGTAATTATCTTCATTCATAAATACATCAAATTCTTCTAAAGTGGTAGGTGGGGCTCTAATTCTTTTAAGACTGTCTAGTATACCTGATTCAATTAAATCATTCTCACCAAATATAGAGGAAGTATGAGAAATAGGGTCTTCCAGACCCTTATCTTTATCAATTTCATGTAATTCAACATGCTTATTTAAAATATTTTCATCTATATTTTCTAAGAAATGAGCATCACGACTCTCTACTAATGATCTAGTATCATGGTTATAGAATCTATACCCTTTAGAATTTTTTGAAAAAGATCATTTTATAGTTTTACTTTGTAATTTATCTCTATTTTGTAGTGGTATAAGCACATGTGGCCAAGAACCCAAACTTTCAAGATAGTAAGGTCAGGTTTCCTACCTGTTTATAATTCATATGGGGTCAAGTCTATAGATTTAGTTAGGACACGCTTAATGATATATATTGCAGTGTTGAGAGCCTCACCCCAAAAATGAGGTGATAAATTTAAATGGCTCATCATGGACCTACGCATGTCTATTAGAGTTCTATTTCACCTTTCAGCTACACTATTTTGTTGTGGTGTTTATGACATATTTGTTTGGTGAATTATACCATGCTCCTTACAAAATTCGAAAAATAAGACGGTGCAATATCTACCTCCCCTATTTGTACAAAGAATTTTAATATGTTTACCTAACTGATTTTCTACCTCAGCTTGATATTTTTTAAATGTTTCTAATGCATCTGATTTCTTACTAATTAGGCAGACATATCCATAATGTGAATAATCGTTTATAAATGTTATGAAACATTACATACCTCTATGTGTTTTCACATTTAATGGGCCACATATATCAGAGTGAACAATACTAAGTAATTCACTAGACCTTTTTTCTTTAGGAAAATGCTTCTTAGTTAATTTACCAAAAATACATGGCTTGCATGTTTTGAACACAATTTCTCCTAAATTGGAGAGCATGCATCCTTTAACCTTTTGATTCATTTTGTATTTATTTATATGTCATAATCTTAAATGCCATAAATATGGATCATCCATACACATAAAAGCATCAAAAGAGGCATCAATATAACCAGAAAATGGTGAACTTTCATTAATATTTAGTCGGTACAAATTGTCAATTTTAGTACTATACACTAATGCTCTAGAATGCTTCCCAATGGTAACCCGACCAGACCTGAATCTTATTTCATAACCCTTGTCGTCTAGCCTAGGGACAGAAATCAAATTGTGTCTCATATTGGGTGCATCCATGTATCAGTCAATAAGAGATTTGTACTTCTTGGTAAACACAGTTTGAAAGTACTGACACCTAGTACATCGCAGTAGATATCATTTCCCATGAAAATCCGTTGGTTACCAGCTGCAATCTCCTTCAATTATGTGAATCCATCCTTAGTCCTCGAGACATGTCAGGTAAAGGTTGAGTTGACCCACCAATTTCTCAGGTCATGGTTAGCAACTATTGATTCTAGGACTACGCAAATCAAGTCCCTTATCTTATTTTGATTATTTCGAGCATGATTGTTATTCTCGTTCCTATTTTTGCTTTTCAGCTTAGGATAATTAAATTTGATGAGCCCAATTTCTTTACAATAAAACAGGCTTTCTCAACCTTATTCTTTTGATTTTTAAAATTTCTCCCCTTTCCCTTATATCTATTATTTTTCTAATAATTGAAAGGTTTCTTGGGGATCTGAAAAGATGAACTGGCAAAGTGAAGCTCATTTAACTTCTTCCTCAGTCTTCTCTCAGCTTTAATACTAAGATGCATGTGAAGATTTAACATTGTTATCCCTCATGCCGAATCGTTCAATGCAATTACAACAGACTCCCAAGATGGAGTGAGATTGTGAAGGACAATGGACACTTGCATGCGATCGGGGACTGGATTCCCGGCTGCAGCAATGTCCTTTGCAAGCACTGTCATTTTATTGATATGCTCGGTCACTGAGTCTGATGCTTTCATTCTGTAAGAATTATATTTTTCTAACAATTGTACATGGGTCTCAGAAGTGGTCCCATACTTTTTAGATAGGGCGTCCATCATACTTTGAGCTGTGGTGAGAACCTCGAAGACTCTAACTAAATAATCTTCCATAAAGCTCAACATAGTAGTCCTAGCTACTTTGTCATCTTCTAACAATTTTTCAAGTCGCCTTCTGACTTGACCATTGACATTAGGCTCTAAAACTGGTGGTTCTGTTTCTAAGACATAATCTACCCTATATTGGAAAAGAATATATCTAATTTTTCTTTTCCACATAGAAAAATTGGTTCTATTGAGTTTTTCAAGTTTTGACAATCTGACATGACTAACCTAGATGCCATTTTAAATTTTTAAATAATACCTAAAGTTCAAAATTTAATTATGTTTAAGAAAGGGTTGTCTGCTAGCTAAATCATTAGGTTTGCCGACTCTTAGTGAGTTGCAACCTCAAAGAAAAATTTTCTCGAATAGTTTATGTTCGCACTGCTATGATACAACAAAGAATCAATAAAGTAAGGCAACAACTACTTTATGTCAAATCTTGCGTAAAAGTAAATTTCATAAATGTGTGAATATGTATTAGCACAATAGAGAGAGTCTGCAATGATATTTGATATTTTCAACAAAATATATCGCATAACATAATTACAAAAAATGAATTCACAAAATCAAGATCATGAAATTTTTTTTAAAAAATGGATAACGCATAAAATAATTATGCAAAGCAATGATAATTATTATGCAAATAAAATATGTAGAAAATCCCTAAATTATAAGCCACAAAAAAAAAAAAATGCATGCAATTGATATAACAACCTTTATTTGAATAGTTGTTATGTGCATAACAATTTTCAATAATCCAATAAAAATATGCACTAATTTTCAGCAATAAAATATGGAAGAAAGAAAGTGGCTAGCCAACTGATTTATTCAACAATTATGTGTCTCTTTGTCTCTCTATCTAAAATTACAGCAACAATTATGTGTCTCTCTCTAAAAATATCAAGAGTTTTGACTCTCTAAAATTCCAGCAATAGCCCTATCTTTCTCTCTAAAATAAAAGCAAAAGATCTCTTGATATTGAGCAAATATAGTAGGTCAAAACAACAATCAACAATGGTTCAATCTTATTAAGAAGAGCAATATTCTAAGTGCAAGATGGCAAATAAAGAATATCTTAGAGAAAGAGAAAAAAAACAAATTGCAATTAGGAGAGGAAAAAAAAAATTTATAAACCTTTTCTTCGATAAAAAGGTCTTGTATTTGCTAAGAGGGAGGGAGGGAGCATTTGTTTTGGAACTTACGTATTAAGGTTAAATAGAAAAGCACTAATATTCTGCAAGAGATAACTTTATTGTGCTTCTTAAGAAGTAGATAAGCACTAAGTTTTGCAATGGGTAAAAGATATGGCACGACTAACAGTTCTCAAGATAAATATACTAACAATATGCACGGTTAGAAGATATGCTTCTCACAAAGTTTTACAAGAGATAAATCTATGCGGGAGATGGACGGTAGCCGATGATGGTTTAACAAAAAGAAAACATGAAAACCATATTTCAGTGAATTTATGTGAAATTCACAAGATTTCTATGAAATTTTCAATGAATAAAGTTGCACGGTGAACAAACAGTCTCGCTGAGTCATCACCAATGACCTATATTGAAAGCAATGGTTTAAAAAACGGATCGGTGACTCGGATCGGACTCCCAAAAAACCGATTCGGATCGGCTAATCGGCTATCCGGATCGGCTAATAGGCGATCCGGATCGGCGAATCGGCGATCCGGATCGGAAATCGGGTGAATCGGTCAGAATAAAGCTTAAAAAAAATCCGAAAAAATTATTAAAATTCATTATAAATATTGTTTTTTAGGAATTCAATAAGAAATGAGGGTACTCCATTAAGAATTTTCATGTTTTTGAATGAATATGCGAATATTGATATGTTCTTTCCCTGCATGAACCACCATTCAGCATTTAATTTACAACACACAAAAGGATAAACGTAGAATTATTATGGAATAAGTATATCAACATACATGGACTACAATAAAGCATAAAATTAGTAACATATGATCAAAAAATAAAATGATAGACGACGTTATTGTTCTTCTTGGTCATGCTGGTGCCATTGATTGAATTCGTTTAACAATTCATTGATTCGATCTAAAAACGAATCATCGATATTAGCAGGCGTCTGACTATTCTCAAATCCCTGAGTGTTAGTGTTTTGTTGTGTTCCCAATCCAAAATCCCCGAAGATTATCCATCCTTCATGCTCACTTGTACTGTCATGCTCATCCCTACACTGTTGCTGTTGAAACTCAATATGTGAATAATATGGCTGGGATAGGGTGGCCTCAGAATCATCATCTCTCTCATTTTCTCTTTGAATAATATGGATTAAAAAAAAAATTAACAAATTTTCAAAAAAATCGATCATGGATTAAAAAAAAAAATCACAAATTTTCAAAAAATTCTATCATGGATTACAAAAAAAAATTCGATCATGGATTAAAAAAAAAATCACAAATTTTCAAAAAATTTTATCATGGATTACAAAAAAAATTCGATCATAGATTAAAAAAAAAAAATACACAAATTTTCAAAAAATTCAATCATGGATTACAAAAAATTCGATTATGGATTACATAAAATTCGATCATGGATTACATAAAATTCGATCATGGATTACAAAAAAAAACAAACAAAAAAAAACAAAAATTTTGATCA
>NW_006499810.1:4274185-4286847 GCF_000471905.2 Amborella trichopoda
TTCGATTATGGATTACAAAAAAAAAAACAAACATTTCGATCATGGATTACAAAAAAAAAACAAACATTTCGATCATGGATTACAAAACATTCGATCTTGGATTACAAAAAATTCTATCATGGGTTACAAAAAAAAAAAAAAAAAAAAGTCGATCATGGATTACAAGAAAAAAAACAAACATTTCGATCATGGATTACAAAAATTCGATCATGGATTACAAAA
The DNA here is from genome assembly GCF_000471905.2 of Amborella trichopoda. Next base: position 4,274,408 of record NW_006499810.1, read on the forward strand.
AATTCGATCATGGGTTACAAAAAAAAAAAACAAAAAATTTGATCATGGATTACCAAAAAAAAAAAAACAACTCGATCATGGATTAAAAAAAAATCGATCAAGTACTACAAAAAAATCTATCATGGACTACAAAAATACAAAAAAAAAAAAAAAAAATTACCGTACGGGACTCGCTGATTCACTGTACAGGACTCGCCGATTCCGTACAGTGAATCGATGAGTCACTGTGCAGAATCGTCCGGTTATCTCTAGAACCGGATGATTCCCGATTTTTTTGCCTATTCGATCCGTCCATGGAGATTCTTGAGTCGAACCGGGCGAGTCCGGTTCGACTCGGCGTTTTTTTAAACACTGATTGAAAGAGTTCACGTAAAAAAAAAAAAATATTGGTTACACAGTAGCATGCTAAAAAAATCTAGCATTAAAAGAAAATGTTACCTTGATGATGAGCAAGAAATAAAGACGAAGAGAGAAAAAAAAAAAAACGATTTGTTTCTCTTTGTCTTTGCATAATTAGGTTGCAAAGTTAGATAAAAAAGTATAATAATCGATGAACACGAATTAAACATGAAAATAATATAAAGAGAGCAAGAATAAAATAATAAATAAATAAATAAATAATGAAACTTGGAAACTGTGGGTTATGAGCGCACTACGCTTCCACAACCCGCTCTGATATTAATGTTGCAATATGTGGGAAGAGATGGATCCTTGAATTCCTAGGATTAGGGGCAGTGTCGTGAGACTAAGGATCGCAGAGAGGGATGGAGAAGGCCGTTCTCCGACTTCCTCCTGAAATCTCTGAGTAAATGTGGCTCTATAATCCTGGAAAGTGGGTGGTTACTTTCTAGCAGTTAGATAACCACATTTTCTCTCTCTAATATGCCTCTCTATTTTAGTGATAAACATTAAATTATAAAAGAAAGAAAATTGCACGTTTAAAGTCCCCATGGCCGCACACGTGTACCAACACATAAACATGTACATAGACACAAATATGAGACAAAGAGATGGAAATTTATCAAAATTGTCACAAGGAGACGAACAATTTTATATTTTACCTACGCTTTTAACTGGATTCCAAAATACCCAAAAAAAAAGGTCTTGAGTTGAAATATTATAATATTATATCATGTCATATATTATATATATTATTAATGGAATTTATATTATATAGCATAAATTTATTACAAATTATATATAATATATAATATTAATATATATTTATTATATATTGATCATTGAAAAAGTATTGCTTCAAGCGCCTAATCATTTTCTCCAAAACCAAATTATGCTTATAATATTTATTTATTCTTTTTAGAAAAAACAATAAATGTAAATTTTAAACAATTTTTTACACTTTGTTTGGGATTTTCTTCAGAATTTTAGAGTTTTTTGGGATTTGTTTTACCAAATTTTTATTTTTTTAAAAAACAATCGGGGCACTAATTGGCCGATCTAATTGGATCGGGCAAGGACTGACTAGTCGGCCCGATCCGGTATTTTGAACACTGCCAGAAACCTTGCCTTGCTCTCGGCCCTCTCTCTCCTTTAACCTGATAGTCTCTCTCTCACTCCTTATCTCCACTTGTTGTAGGGCCTATCTCCCTCTCTCTCTCTCTCTCATTGCCCTATTTCTATTATCCTATAGGTCTCTCTCTTATAGATTCAGGCTTTTTTTGGGGAAACAATAGGCTTCTCAAAGAAGGGATAAATTCTAAATTTGAAAGATTTTGGGCAATCTCAGGTTTTTGTAGCAAATCTAATTGTTGGAAGGTATTTTCATCAATATGAGGCCCTCGCTCAATAAAGGCCTCGCAAGTAGTGGAAATTTCGACAGTCTCAGAACAACCCCAGAATTGGTTAGGATCTCATGAGGTCTCTCAAAAGTCTCCTATCAAGTTTCGTCGCATACCAACATATCTAAGGCAGTGCAGACTGAGACACAGTTTTGGCACAATCGGCCTCTAGCACCCTGAAACGGACCCCTATAACTAGAGCTACAATTTCAGCATCTCAAATTGTTGTGGGACCACCACCCTTGGTTTTAACCCAAACAAACACTCTAGGAAGAAGTTAAAGGTGAAAGAGCGAAACAGGAGGAGCTACACGCTATTCCTGTGCGGCCACCCTGCAACACTACACCATTAAAGGGACAGTCACGATCAGTGACTTTCGACATTCACATCTTGGCCATCCCACATCGGATCGTGCTCAAATTTGGTGAGCATGTCGTCTAGTGAAGACGAGCGATTCGATATGTGGTACTCCTCGTGACGATACTCGAGCGCGAAGTAAAGTTAGAGAGAAATTGCTGATCCGTGAAGAAAGTGCAGGAAGTTCAACAGCGTCGTGCCTTGCTCAAGCTGCCAAATCACCCTGCTCGCGAGGCCGATTGACCCGAAACCAAATCCATTGCGGGCGTAAGATCTAGGGCCATCTCTGACCCGAACTCCATACATGATGAACGGTTGGATTTTGTACACGAATCCGACAAATAGAATGTAAATTCCATCGTCGAAATCCTTGATTCCGGCAAAAATTCCAAACTTGCAAAATCTTTGTTCGGCCACGGAATCAAGCTACGCTTGGTGCCCCGTGATCGTAGCGGCATGCTTAGTGTGATTTAGCAAAGAAAACACAGGAAAACATCAAGGAATGAACACATTAGCGATTTGAAGTTTCAAGATCTACTCAAAATTCAAGTCACATGATCGTACATCAAAAACACGATCCATGTCTCGAAGTTGGTATCAAATCGACACCATGCCGAGCCCTACAAGAAAACAATGATCTTACAATTAACCGGGCATCAGAACGACCTCGGATCAACCATGCAAGAACACGCAAGTCTTAGGGCAATACTGGGACTATTATGGAATTTCACAACTTGTTAAGAAGGGGCAAATCTATCATTTTGCACCATATTTTCTAATTTCTTTTAAATCAATTTAATCTTAATTTCCTGTAATTAGGATTACTTTTGATCATCCACCCATGTTTGGGTCACACTTCTATATATACGTACCACCATTGTACATAAAAAAAAGAGAAGGCAGACACATACACACACAAGAGAGAGTTTTCACTTAATACAAATTTTTGTTTCTTATCATTGTGGTGTTATGCTTGAGAGAGAGGGTGAGGTGAAAGAAACTTTCGACCGGTACCCATAGGGTTGAGGTAAATCTTATCTCGTTTCTTTTTCTTTTCTTCTTCTCTCTCCCTTCTCCCCTCTCTTCTCCCTCTTCTCCGTTAGATTCCCTCATAGAGACCTGCACAGCAGTGGTAGTGCTGTGCAGGCCTCTACCTTGGTCTCACAGGTCGCACATAGTGATGGCAGCACCATGCACGAGTCTCCCACCCCTCATTCTCGTCTGTCTCTTTCTCTCAGTGAAGTTTGTAGATGGCACTGCCCCTCGCCTCCTATAGACGAAGCTTTGATGTCTCGGTGAAGAACCTAGATGGCGAAGTGTGTTGCCGCCTACAAGAGTCTTCCTCTGCTGCGCATTTAGATGGCGATACCTATCGTCGCCCACTAGAGGCCCTGGCAATACCCGCCGCCTTCTGTGAGATTCCTCTATGCGTCTAGTTATCGCCGTTCGCCTTGTGTCCCACACTTATCGTCGTGAAACCTAGGAGACACCATCATCGTATGCCTTCTCAGGAGCTAGCGCCGTCCATAGGGATGCGCCGCTTCCATGCATTGCCTACCGCAATGTCTATCGAAGTCCGACTTTCCCCTTCTCTTCACCGACTCGTTCTTTCTTCTCCACCTTTTTCTCTTCTCACTTGATTGGGGGTAGGCCTAGCCTAGCGCTGACATGCCGACCTCGGTTCTGAGTAGTATTGCTGCCGTGCTGATCCTTGAACCATGCCCGTCTTGCTACCGCTCCGAGTCGATAACTTCTGGCCATCATGCTAATCTCGCCCTTCCTTCGAGTTCTCTTCTCCTTTCTACCTTTCGTCTAACCTTGCACTTCATCGCCTTCTCCCATGAATGTGCATTACCCCAAGATAAGGGTGGGTGATTTTCAACCCACTTATATTAGAAATTAACCGTAGAAGTGTTGTGTAGAAAAACAGGAGGATTACAAGTCAAGGGAGGCGATTTCGAACCAACTCAAGCAGCTAGGGGGCGTTCTTCATGATCTAGGAGGGCACTCATGTGAGCCAGCTTGAGTAAGTCCCAAACATATCTAAAATTCCTCTCTCATTATTTGGTATACCTGCCCTTGCCCTCAAGTAAGGTTATGAGAGAGCAATCTCAAATCTCGGGTCCACCAGAGACCCGAGACACGTGCCACTAGATCACCTAGATCCGGAGGGCGAGATCGAGGCACCTAACTAGTTTGGGGACTCCACTGGGGACTTACTACCCCTTTGTCGGTACGCTCTTATTTGACCAATTTCCTTCTTTACTTTCTGCATTCATTTCTGTGGCACCTAGGATGTTCAACCCATTCATCCGGGTTGGGGATTTCCTTATCCTTGCACTCGTGGCTCTCTTAAGGAAGCGAGCCGCTCAAGCCTCCTTCCCTACTCTTCTTCTGAGTCAAGACTCACGGTCCGGCTCTCAGGTTCTCACCTAGGTCGGTGCGAGAGGGGATTTAAAGGTCCCAGCCTCCCCGCTTTTTAGCCCTGGCGGACCCTCCACCAAGGCCCCTTGCATGGACAACACTTTCGTTGACGTGCACGTTGCTACTGACAAGTCTCCTGCAAGTCATACTGTTGCGGTATGCCATAAGGCTGCCCCATCCATCCCTGTGAAAGGTAAACAAATTATCGTCACTCCTGAGGTTCGCCGCAAGGCAAAGCCCCGTGCTCCTTCACTACTTCGAGCCCCCACACTTGGAGGGTCGGTACACAGACGTGGAGGCCCTGAGGTGTTCACCCCTTGCACACACTCAAAGGCTCATGGTCTATCCACTCGAGCCACACCTTAGGGCGATCGTCATGTTGCCTTGAGCTCACATCTAGGACTAGGCCTTCTCGAGCCAAACCCTGCATGCGCCATGCTTTTGCTTTCCACAGCTCGAGGGTCGCGCTAGCTCTATGCCACCTAGAGCACATGAGGGTCAACCGCTCCGTCTTCCCTCCCAGCACACACAACTTCACCTTGTGAGAGACAAGCTCCTACATTGTCCCTCACAAACACAAGCTCGTGGGCCTCGACGTCCACAGGTAGAACCCATTGACCGAGCCCGGGCTGAACCCCAAGTCACCCGGACGGCCCATCTTCGCAGGTCCCTTTCGGAGCCTTTCGGAGGTGCACATGCACCATCTTTGCAGATCCCTTTCGGAGCCAAATTCAAGTAGAGTCACGAGCCGTCCCCTCTTTCCTCTGTCTCTCTCCCAACGCCAGGCAAGCACCTCGAGCCCTGGTACTCAAATGTCTTCCCTAAGAGTACCATCTTGAGCCAGCCCTGGGTCATTCGAACACCCTGGTCTCACAAAGGAATTCGGGGCAACCGCTCGATGTCGAACAGAGGCCTTCGGCCTCCAAAACGAGAACCCAAGCTGTACTCCATCCTTGGGCCACACTCTTTACTCCAGCGCATAGATATGGCCCAAATAAAATGGGGCAGTTTAGGCCTCAGGCTTGGTTCTAGAATGTGGTCCACAATCGCCTCAGGATCAAGCAGAAGAGGGGCCTACAGATCTTAACCAGGGAAGCTTCCAAGGCAGTCGAAGTCGCCATCCTTGATGACCTCCTACCTTGTAATCAAATTTTCCATCTTCAAAATCAGGAGCCTGAGTAAGTCCAGGAGTACTATTCTGTGATCACCACTCAGAAGCCACAGTCTCAAGACCATCAAGAACCGGTCCTCACAAGATCGACATACAAAGCTCGAGTCCAGTCGGGGCAGGCTGAGCCCTTTCAGACTGACTTGCTGCTTGCAACTCGCCAGCCTCGACAGTCTGCTGCATCACCTGACTCTGACCTCCCAAAAGAAACCATCAGTGTCATGGTGATCAATGACCTGAATGACGCTCAGGAGGAGAGGATGAACAAGTTCGAGGAAATGATGCAAGCCACCCTTGGAAAGATGGAGTGCCTAGAGGCCTCCAGGGCCCCCTCTACGCGTGACTTCTCGACCGGTGAGGACACAACTCCTAGGCAGGATCCCCCACCGGTCTCTCAAGATATCTCCTCTTCTCGCGGGATCTCCCAAATCGACATAGATGCTATGGTGGCCCATAGCCTCAAGAACAAGGTCCCGGGCATACAGGAGATGCCACTCTACCAAAGCCGTATCCTTCGTACATTGATCAAGTGTCGTTTCCTCCAAACTACCGAAAAGGGAAACTCCCCTTGTTCAATGGTACCACGTCTCCTCACTAGCATACGGCCCACTTCAAATGGCCTATCGAGAGACGGCAACTGACGAACCGCTTCTCATCTGCCAGTTCGTCGAAACTCTTGAAGGACCAGTCTTCCAGTGGTATGCTCGGTTGCATGGTGAACACTTAGCAAGAAATGGAGCAGTTATTCTACCAACGCTTCTATGAAGTCCAAAAGAACATGGAAACCATCGAGCTCCTCACCTTGATGCAAGACCCTAGTGAGCCAGTTGATAAATTCATCACCCGATGGAGAGAGTTGGTGACCTTTCATGCCACTCCCATGACCGAGAAGGAAGCAGTCTAAACCTGCATACGGAACATGCTTCCTATGATCACCCTACATGTTGAGGCGTCCAATCCACCCTCCATGTCAGAGCTCATCTCTAAGGCAGTCTGTATTGAGGGATTGTTCAAGCACAATAACACTCATCAGAAACCTGTCATCTCAAACTCAAACCCCAGTAGTCGGGGCAATCAAACGGCAGTAATCAGCACGGCCGTCACCATGGCTAACACCAAGGGCTCAGTTTCTCAAACCCAGGACCTCTCTAAGGCACAAGCATCTCCAGCCAGGGGCAAGCGACATGCCTACAATAGCGTCGCACCTCCTAAAAACCTTGGGGGTGAAGTGACTACATGGCCCAGCACCAGAATATGGTTTACCCCTTCGACACGGAGTGGACACCTGCGCTAGTTCGACTCCTGCTAGAACAAAACATGATACAGTTGCCAGAGGCCAATACTACGGCGCTGGCTGGGCAGGAGGAAAATGAGAAGTACTACGCCTATCATAGGAGGGTTTTCCACCCCACTCACAATTATTATAAGCTCAACGACACCATTGAAGCCCTTATCAACAAGGGTTAGATAAAGCTCGAAGAGTTGAAAAAGGCATTCGGGGCAACTGAGGCTTCTCACATAATCACAATCCAAGAATATGACAGGGCACTCGCTATCCTTCGTGCATTCTTCTCTATAATGCTTGAAGAAGGAATCGCCACCGCAAAGCCGACAAGGCAGCCTAAGTTCCTGTCTCTAGGGATCGAGAACTTCTGGTGTGCATATCACTAGATACAAGGCACGACGTCAGCGAGTGCACCGGCTTCCATAAGCTCTTGATCGAAAGGATGCAGCAGTGCCAGGAAGTTCAGGGCGACCTGACAAGACACCTCGAGTCCACCTCCCACCTACGCGAGAAGACCTCCTGACGCAAGCCTAGGGAAGCACTGAGAAAGACCCTCTCCAAGTGGTCTTCGAAGCAATGCTCCACCAAGGTCTTGTCACTCTCAAGCTCGTCAGGCAGCTAAGACGCCTTGCCCAGAGCATGAAAAAACTCTAGTGCTCCTATCACCAAGTGTGGTGCCACGAACTCAATGACTGCTCCGGGTTCAAGGCCATAGTCTCGAAGGAAATCCAGTAAGGTCTCATCGACTGGGTGAATCTTCCAAAACACGTCCAATCCCTCCCCCCCGTTCAAGGAGAAGCCACGCCGCAGGCCCTTCATAAGTATGCAATGGACTCCTCAGGGCCTTCGACCTCTCAGCCATGGGAAGTCTATCATGGGCGAAGCAGGCTCAAGTCCCTCAGATGCGAGGCAGTTCGCTAGGCTATTGCCTCTCGTCAACCTGACAGGGCAGTCCAAACACCCCCTTGACAATCCTGAAGGGGACAATGAACACTTAGGTCAGCCCATCGAAGGAATCATCTTCCTCAACCGCTAGCCAAGGAAGAATTCTTCAGACCCCTTCCCCCGTCACCGACCTTGCGGGACTTCATCCCAGGCACAACTCACCTCATCTTATTATCCAATCAGGCAGACGACCCTGAGTCATTAATATCTCAGGAGCCGGCCAAAATGGGTGATGAAATTAAAAGCATCCCACAATGGTCAAAGCCGGGGCAAGACCCTAATTACCCCCTGCAAACATCCAGCTCCGACGACGACGTAAAAATCTGCCCTGAACATTTTAACCCTTCTTCTCCTCCCCTCTCCTCTATTTCTTCTATAGGTACCACTCAACGATGCCCAAACTTAGACTCTTTAAACAGGGAGTTTGGAGACATCAGCCTCACATGCCGCAGCAAGAACGCCTCGGCGACAGCTGCCGACGCCTTGACTACCCAGGTCAAAATCGAGCCATCTCTGTGCTCCTGCTCCCATGAAGCCTCCCACATGGTGCAAATCTTGGATGTACCAGCCAGCACGAGGAAAATGGGTTTAAGATCAGGAAAGAAGCTACAACCCACACCTCAAAAGTTTAAGGTCCTCAAATTTCTTGATCCTTCACTTTCTCGTAAGCCTAAACCTCAAACCTCTACATCCCTAGTACAAATTCCTATTACTGCCCCATCAACCTAGACCACACCAGCTAAACAGCAAAGTCAGCCAGTGTCACAAATCCTGACTCAACCAAAACCTGTTCCTAAGCCCACCCTACCACCTACATCAGTGACTGGATTAAGAACATACAAGACAAATGAGGATAAAGTAAAATACGATGTAATTGGGCACTTGAGAAAGCTCTCAACCCTTTTGAGCATCTATGATGCCCTCTTACTTTCTAGAGACCATCGTGTGGCTTAGGTCCAAGCACTCTCTAACCCAGAGGTGTACGAGACTGAGGTGGAACCCATCGAGGTCGACCCAGCCATTCTAAGCGGGTGCCTGACAATCTCCTCTTTCGAAGATGACCTTCAGCTGGGAGGAAAATTTTATAATCGCCGGCTCTTCGTGAATGGTGAATTGGACGCTTACCCTCTCAATTGAATCATACTAGAGGGAGGGTTAGTAGTTAACCTGATCCCAAGAAGGATTCTCACCCGACTGGGATTAAGATCTGATGACCTCACTCCTACGTACATCACTGTGCAAGGGTTCAACCAGTCAGGAGAAGAGCCAGCCGTCACAGTGCACCTTCGCTTCAAGATCAGTGACCTCAATGATTATGTGCAGTTTCACATAATCAACACCGATACCTCTTACAACATCCTGCTTGGTCATCCTTGGCTTCATGATCAGGGGGTGGTTCCTTCCATGCTCCACCATTATTTTAAGTACAGCCGAGATGGAAGACAACACACAGTCTATGCTGACAAAGATCGTTCCCCATAGTTGAGACTCACTATGCTGATGACAAGTACTATTTCATAGACCTTCCCGCACCAGAAAAGTCAAAATATGATGATCAGAAGTCTGCGAGAGAGATGGGACCTTCGTCTCATGATGACATTGAAGATTTGGGGCGAATGATTACAAGCATGTTCAAAGAAGAGGAAAGACAAGGCAAGATCCTCCCTTTGACCACCATCCACCCAAGTATGCCTTGCCACCTCTCTGAGGTCATGGTATCCTCTCTCGAAGGCGAAGCTTCTCCCTCTACTCCTAATTTGCTAGAACAAAACGACGAGTCAGAAGTAGCCCTGAGCCTTAAGAAGCCCCAGAGGTGGATCTGTCAGCACCTAGGGTCACCTACACATCATACCAGCAAAAGGTTCTGCATGTCCCCATCGCCCTTCTAGAGACAGAGCTGACACACCAACCACCACAGAACGTGCTCCAGGTTCCATCCTCCCTGAAAAAGGGGATAGCCGACAGTCAAAAGAAGGACTTACACTTGTCCGGGGTTGTCAAAGAAGTACAGGTGGGCAAGAGTCAGCCCTTCGGCTCTCAGGAACATGACCCCATGGCAGTGTTGAGAAGCGAGGTGTGTAGCCTCCAGAATCAACTGAAGGCTATTCACATCGCTTCAAAACACTTAAAGGAGTTTGTCCCCGTGACCAAGACTTACGATGAGCTCAAAAGCAATGTACTTCGAATCGAAGCCAAAGCTACCCCAAACTACAGCATTTATAGTGAGAAGGCTCATCAAATCATGAGAACCATGAATTATGAGTCCCTCTCCAATCAAACACTCAGGGGTGAGGAAGCAACTGCTCCCCCATTCGAGGTCACTGAAACCACGACAAGCTGCCACAAGATGAAGCAAGGAGTGGGCTATTCTTTTTCATCTCAAACCATGAAAGAAAGAAAAGGGAAGAACAAAAGACAATGCCATTCACATGAAAGAGAAAAGAGTCACTTCATTCATCAATGAGAAAAGAGTCACTTCATTCATCAATCAAAGATTGTTACAAATATTAGTGAAAAGTCTAAAAGAGGGGGATTCTATCACTATTGCCATCAACTTGGGTATGAAGACTTACAAATAGAAATATATGCTCAGATCTCAAAGCTAAGCCTATAATGGTCCTTCTGCACCCATTATATCCCGTCTTTCAAAGTTGCCGCCTGGTGTGTAAACTTTCTAACCAAAGGGGGATATTCCCCACGCTCCAACTGAGGTGAAAATGAGCCGTTTCCCACCTCGCGGGCCACGATAATCAAGCTTTACAAATCACTAATGTTACATTCAAGAATCTTCATGTCCTCCTCATTTTCAAAACAGCCGACCTCTTTAAATATCGAAGGGATTTCTGAGGGAAAAATCTCGAAATCTGAGTGAACAAACTGATGCATGAGCAAGCTAGTTATAAGGCTTCCCAAGTGTGCTACCATAGAATCTGTAACAGTTAAAGGCCTGGGAAAGAACCTCAGTAAAGGTCTGATGGAGGGATATTCCTCAATAGAAGCCGACTCTTCTAAGCGCAGAGCTTCCCTAGCTTATCGGGCCATCTCAATCACTTTCGTTTTGAAGAAGTCCGCGCAAGGAACATCGAAGTCTAAGAGGTTGTCTATCAGCCTCTTCACCAAAGAGGGGAACATGATCAGCTCAAAGAGAGAAGCCCGACTGAAGAGTTGATAAGTGGCTCTAAGAAGATCGCGTCAGTTGTCTGCAGTGACATTACGACGCTTGAGCCTGGTGATTTGTGTAAGAAAAAGCATCATGGCCTACGAAACAACAAAGCCACCCCAAATGAGCCAAATAAGAGGATGAATAATTTGTCCCGAAAAGGAGGTGACTACAAAAGCTGCGCCTATAATGGGTTCCCTTCGAACAAGAAACATGACCCCCTCTCTCAAGGGTGCAAGGGGAATCGCCTGGTTGCCCATAATTATCAGATCATACTCGCTCTCACCTCCGGAGACAAGAGCTTAAGGAAAGGGATGCGGTACATTCTCAAATAATAAGAGGCTCTTCGTCCTCAATAACTGTGAGGTCTCTGCTTGAAGAAGCTTGTCTCCCGGAAGCTTTAGAAGCCTCGGCTAATCGTTGAGAAGACATGTGTCGGGGGGGGGGGTACCAAATATCATCGTCTCGCAGTCAAAGGTAGAACTATCGTCATCTGCCACCTGGAGGGAATCGTAGTCTCGTGATCAATCAAGGACCATCGACGTCCTGTGAACCAAGGCGTATTAATGCCTCACCCCAGCCTTCAACACGCGCCACACTTGCGTCCCTTGATCTGGACATGCAGCCTGACACCTGCGGCATGGCCTGTCACCGCGCATGCGGAGGGTGACCGATCGCCGTCCCACCACCCCTCACCTCTGTGACCATTACGGTGTCTCGACCCTTCGGTTTCCCACCAGCGCCTTCTTCTGCTCTTCCGGAATCCACTCCTATACACCGAGAAAGCCCTCTCCCGCTGTCTAATTGTTATCAAAGTTAGTGAAAACCACAAGAAATCCCCGAAAGCGTTCCTGTGACCCTACGGATTGCCCTTCTCCATGGTTTCTCACTTCAACAGTCCACCAAAGCTCATCGAAATTCCGCTAAAATTTTGGTGAGCTCAATGTAGCCCCTACTCCTTCTTCTTCGACAATCAGGGAGCTGACAAAGCCCTCTGAGCTCTCTGCGACCTCCCCTTCAGTAGAAGAACGACCAGAGAAGAACTTGAACTCCGGCAGGGCACCTCTGCAAATTCTGTTAAGGCCCAGAGAGATCCTCTTCCTTGCTTAGAAAGCTTTGATGTTGGCCGAAAATGTTTTGCAAGTACGCTGCGAAGCTTCACACGTCCTGAAGTTCTCTAAAAAAACCCCTAAGGACCTTTCTTTGCAAGTTTTGGTCGGGAAGTGCTTGCCGAAAAACCCTCGCCAAGAGCTTTGGCTCTCTCTCTCTCTCTCTCTCTCTCTACTAACTACCTACTACTTA
>NW_006499810.1:4287395-4353619 GCF_000471905.2 Amborella trichopoda
TCTCTCTCTCTCTCTCTCTCTCTCTCTCTAAAAAGCCCTTCTACTATTTTACCCTTTGGTAAAATAGTAATGTGTGGTTTCTTCCCCTTTTATACCCCGCAGTACTAGAGACTGCCCCTGAAAAACTCAGAATGATGCCCCAGTCCCCAGCTCTTGAAGACGATAAGGCCAGGCCGGGGCGGCCAAGCCTGAGACCCAAAGCAGCATTGCCGCGCACCTCGTCAAGACTTTGTCTAGGGGACTAGCGCCGTGCGCTTCGCTCAGAAGCTTGCCGCCGTGCATCTCGCCCAAGGGCAACCACCAAGCGCTTCGACATGAGGCTATTATCGTGCATCCCGTCAAGGAGTTATCGCCCTGTGTTTGGTCAAGGGCTACTGTCACGTGCTTCACCAAAGGACTTGACGCCACCATCCGGGTCTAATGCTGCACTTAGCATCATATGCAAGCCTTAGCACTCCCCTTCTGACATCGGCCCATACCCTCAGCAAGTTCATTCCCCACACTAAAATCTCACCCCTTGGCGAGCCCAGTTTTTGGTAATGGCTCTATTTCCCATGGAGTCGCACAACCATGGTCCGTGCTGCATGACCTTAGACTGCACAGCTGCGGTCCAAGCTGCATGACCATAAACTGCATAGCCATAGTCCTTGTCTCACGACTCAAAACTGTATGACCATGATCCAAACTATACGAGTTTAAACTATAACAGAGGTCTAGTTGCACGACCTTAAACTGCACCATGGCTCATGACCTTAAAATGCACAACCACGGTCCAAGCTATACGACCCTAAACTATAGCAGACGTCCTAGTGGCATGACATTAAACTGCACAACATACAGTCTCGGAGGCAAGACCTTAAAGATGCCCTCAGGTCTTGGCGGATGACCTTAAAACATGCCAAATTGATGGTCACGGTGGCATGACCTTAAACACGCTTACGTAAAAAAAAAGGAAGAAGAAAAAGACGGGCATAGTGAAAACTCGCAAGGGCACTATGGGCAAGATTGTCAAAATAAAGTGAGTGTGGTGAAAACCCTTAAGGGCACTCACTCTCAAATGACGGGCATGTTGATCCTCCCCTACGGGTCATCATGAGTAAAAATGTCAAACGTCCATGTAGCAAGACGTTAAACTATGCGACGTATAGTCCATTCGCACGACTATTAACTGCTTCCTGTGCTTAATTGTCTACATGGGGTTACCGCATGACACCCTCCTACACATCCCCTACTACATCCTTTTTCACATGCCCTCGGTGAAAACACACCACCCCTTCAAGGTGTCCTCCTAAATATAGGTGTATCTCGGTCGTGATTATGAGGCTTCAAAGCATAGCATGCATCCGTCAAAGCATGCGCCCGCCTTTATAAAGCGATATCACAAAGAGGTGTACCACAATTTTGACTATGAGGCTTCAAAGCAAAGCATGTAATCATCAAAGCATACGCTTGTCTCTCAGAGGCGTACCATAGTTTCGACTGTGAGGCTTCAAAGCAAAGCATGCAAGGCATGCGCTCTCCTCTATAAAGCCATATCTCAAAGAGGTGTACGACATGCTCAACCTTATACCCTTACACGTAGGGCACTTTTACCACCCATTGTACTCATTCGACGCATCACCATTACATCAAGACTCTACTGGTAAAATGAGTCACACCACTCATAGCCCCCTTAATCCTCCATCTTGCACCTTAACTACTAATGACCTCACTTCTTGTCATGTGTACCCTTATGCTAGACCCCGTTACCATAGAGCATGTTCCACCACTATCCCCAGTGGCGTTATGCTCGTACTCCGGTCTGTCATCCCTAGTGGAGTTACATGAAGCTCCATCATTATCCCCGTGGAGTCACATTGGCCCTCCTAATCCCCAGTGAGGACTCACATAACAGTCCCAGTTGCATGACTTTAAACTGCGTAACCACGGTCCATGCTGCATGACCCTAAATTGCATAGCCACAGTCCAAACTATATGACCATAAACTGTAGCAGAGGTTTAGTCACACGACCTTAAACTACATGGTCATAGTTGCATGACTTTAAACTGCATAACCACAGTCCAAGCTATATGACGTTAAACAATAGTGCACGTCATGACTGCATGACGTTAAACTGCTTTGCCTAGGTCTGGGAGGCATAACCTTAAAGACGCCCCATGTGCGCACATGCCTCCCTTTTTGCGTTCATCTTCACGTACGTCTTCCCTAACCAACCCATTGGTGCACGCTTACCCTCTTTTTCTTCTCTCCATTAAGCCTACCTAATCCCACATGCCCTTTATGCGAATCACCACACATGTCTTCCCCAACCGGCCATTCATGTGCACGGGCCACTTATACCCTCTTCTTCTTCTCCCCAGTGAGTCTACATACACGCGCACACACTTTACGTGCGTCGCCACACACGTTTTCCCTAGTCAAGCCATTCATGTGCACGGGCCACCTTCACCACCTTTCATCTCATTCCCCAGTAAGCCTTACCCATGCTCACCAAATGGCAAGACATCTCGCCGCCAGCTAGTAGGCCACCACCTTTCACCTACCATCCAATCAACTCTCTTCAAGCAACTTCATGCCACCTTCCTAAGTGAGTCAAAGTCATCCCCAGAATCACTCTATGACCTCTACAGACTACCACTTCTTACAACTACGGTCCAACTGTATGACCCTAAAACTATAGTGCACGTCTTGGCCGCATGACATTAAAAGGCTTCACATAGGTCTCCAAGGCACGACCCTAAAATACACCTTCTCTAAAAAAAAACGGGCATGATGTACACCTGAAAAAGGGAACGCCAAGAGTAAAAATGACGGAGGGGCATGGTCACGAAACCATGAGTAAGAGAGTTCCATGGAAAAATATACCCAGGCATGGTGAAAACCCCAAAAGGGCTCTGTGAGCAAAAATGGATGAAAAGGGTGGACATGAGCACAAAGTCATGGGTAAAAGAGCCCTAAAATAATGGAAGTTGGTGAAAACCGTCTTTCTGTTCAAGTGAAAACCTGTGAAAGAGCGCTTAGACCGACAAAGCGGGTTGACGCACTTCCACAGTCTCAGTCGACACCCTAGCTTCTATGGCTCGTCAAGGAGTGAGAGCCTCTCAAGATATCCCCAGTTTCCACGGCTCATTAGGGAGTGAGAGTCTCACATGATCTCCCCAGTTTCCATGGCTCGTCAGGGAGTGAGAGCCTCATAAGATCTCCCCAGTTTCCACAACTCCTCAAGGAATGAGATCCTCACAATATCTCCCCAGTTTCCATGGCTTGTTAGGGAGTGAGAGCCTCATAATATCTCCTCAATTCCATGGATCATCAGGGAGTGAGAGCCTCATAATATCTCCCTAGTTCCATGGCTCGTCAGGGAGTGAGAGCCTCATAATGTATCTCCAATTCAGTAGCAACAAGAGTCTTTGAGGGTGAGGATGATGATGCAAAGATCCCTCCCGAAATTCTAAGGGCCATTACGAAGGCAATAGACTTACAAGGCTAGGGTTGCCACAAGATTCATGGTACATCTCACCAAAGCCCTCTAGCTAGCAGGGGAGCAGACTTTCAGGCAGGCCAAAAGCCCCCAACTGGACTCCACTAGATGGGACCTACAGGGATACCTTGCACATCAAAAGTGGTTAGCAGCAGTGTCGACCAGAGGTTTGTAGCATTTGGCCTTCAAAAAAGGCCTGGTTTGTATGAGGAGGTCTTGACAAAGGCCTCACGCTCCAGAACCACATAATCTTTGAGGGTGAGGACGATGACAAAAAGATCCCTCCAGAAATGCTAAGGGCCATTACGAAGGTAAGGTACTGACAAAACCAGGGTTGCCATAGGATTCAGGGTACGTCTAGCTAAATCCCTCTAGTCAGCAGGGGACCAAATTTCGAGGGGGACCAGAAGCCCCCTATTGGACTCTGTTAGATGGGACCCATAAGGATACCATACACATCAAAGGAAAACTTAGTGTAGCGGCAGTGTCGACCAGAGGTTCATAGCATTTGGCCTTCAAAAAAGGCCTAGTTATGTACGAGGAGGTCCTGAGAAAGGCCTCATGCTCCAGAACCATAAATAGTCTCTTGAGGGTGTGGACTCTACAAAGATCCCTCAAACTTCCTGAATGATTGCACTTCTTGATTCTTTCAAAGCATAACATTCGGTGGGGCATGCTGTTGGAAAGTGTTTTTTTATCAACATGAGGCCGCCGCTCAATAAAGGCCTAGCAAGTAGTGAAAATTTTGACAGTCTCAAAACAGTCCTAGAACTAGCGAGGATCTTCATGAGGTCACTCAAAAGTATCCTGCCAAGTTCTGTCACATTCTGACATGTCTAAGGCAGTGCAGACTGAGACAGTTTCGGTAGAATCGACTGCTAGCACCCAGAAACGGACCCCTATAACTAGAGCTACACTTTCAATGTCTCAAATTATTGTGGTACTACCATCATTGGATTCGACATGGTTAAAAACCTCCAAGGGTCAAATTTCAGCCCAAATAGACACTCCAAGAAGAACTTATAGGGACATTCCCGTGCGGCCACCCTGAAACACTACACCATTAAAGGGACAATCACGACCAGTGACTTTCGATGCTCATATCTCGGCCATCGCATGTTGGATTGCGCTCATATTTGGTGAGCATGTTCGTCCCATCTCTAACCCGAACCCCATACATGATGAACGGTCGGATTCTACACACGGAGCCAACGAACAGACTGTAAATTTCATCGCCAAAATCCTTGATTTCGGTCAAAATTCCAAACTTGCAAAACTTTCTTTCGGCCACGAAATTGAGTTGCGCTTGGTGCCCCGTGATCGTAACGGCATGCTCAGTGTGATTCAACGAAGAAAACACAAAAAAACATTAAGGAACGAACACATTATCGATTCGAAATTTTAAGATCTATTCAAAATTCAAGTCACATGATCGAGCACTAAAAACACGATCCATTGCTCGAAGTTGTTTTCAAATCGATTGCCATGCCAGGCCATACAGGAAAACAATCATCTTACGATCAACCGGGCATCAGAAGGACCCTGGATCGGCCATGCAAGAACACGCAAGTCCTAGGGCAACACATGGACTATTCTAGAATTCCACAACTTATTAAGAAGGCCAAATCTATTATTTTTCACCCTATTTTTTAATTTCTTTTAAATCGATTTAATCTTAATTTTTCACAATTAGGGTAATTTTTTATCATCCACCCATGTTTGGGGCACACTTCTAAATATACGTACCACCATTGTACACACAAAAAAAAAGGGAAGGTAGACACATACACACACAAGAGAGAGTTTTAACTTAATGCAAGTTTCTCTTTCTTACCATTGTGGTGTTACACTTGAGAGAGAGGGTGAGGTGAGAGAAACTTTCGATCGGTACCCTTAAGGTTGAGGTAAATCTTTTCTCTCTTCTTTTTCTTTTCTTCTTCTCTCTCCCTTCTCCCCTCTCTTCGCCCTCTTCTTCGTATGAGTCCCATGCCGAGGTCTTCACAGCAGTAGCAGTTCTGTGCATGCCTCTCCCTTGGTCTCACAGGTTGCGCATGGCGATGACAGCACCATGCACGAGTCTCCCTCCCCTCCTTCTCGTCTGTTTCTTTCTCTTAGTGAAGTCTGTAGATGACGCTGCCCATCGCCGCCTACAGATGTCTCTTTGATGTCTCGGTGAAGAACCTAGATGGCAAAGTTTGTTGCCGCCTGCAGAAGTCTTCCTCTGCTGCATATCTAGCATAGACGGTGATACCTATCGCTGCCCACCAGAGGGCTTGGGAATACTTGTCCCCATTTACGAGATTCCTCTGTGCGTGCAGTGCCTATCATCGTTCCCCCTGCGTCTCATGCCTATCGCCGTGGGACCTAGGAGAAACCATCGCCGTGTGCCTTGTCAAGAGCCAGCGTCGTCCACAAGGGATGCCCAGCCTCCTTGCATTGCCCACCGCGATGTCTATCGACGTCCGGCTTTCCCCTTCTCTTTGTTGTCTCGTTCTTTCTTCTCCACCTTTTCTCTTCTCACTTTATTGAGGGTAGGCCTAGCCTAGCACCGACATGCCGACCTCGGTTTCGAGTAGTGTTGCTGCCGTGCTGGTCCTTGAACCATGCCCGTCTTGTTACCGCTCCCAGTCGACAACTTTTGGCTGTCATGCTAGTCTCGCCCTTCTGTCAAGTTCTCTTCTCCTTTCTACCTTTCGTTTAATCTTGTGTTTCATCGCCTTCTACCATGAACGTGCATTACCCCAAGACAAGGGTGGGTCCTTTTTGACCCACCTGTCTTACAAATTAACTGTAGAATTGTTGTGTAGAAAAACAAGAGGATTACGGGTCAAGGGAGGCGATTTCGAACCAGCTCAAGCAGCTGGGGGGCCCTCTTCGTGATCTAAGAGGGCACCCATACGAGCCAGCTTCAGTAAGTCTCGAACCCATCTAAAATTCCTCTCTCATTGGTTGGTATACCTGTCCTTGCCCTCGACCAAGGTTATGAAAGAGCGATCTCAAATCCCGGGTCCACCAGAGACCCAAGACACGTGCCACTAGATCACCTAGATCTGGAGGGCGAGATCGAGGCACCTAACCACTAATCTCCAATCGAACCCAGTAACCTCAAAACTCACATATGTCTTTGTCGCGTTTCCATTTTTCTTAATTTTTTTAAGGTGTCTTTTAGTTTCTTAAAGCTATAATTCTTCTGGTTATATGTGATTTATAGTTTAAAAATTCGAAATTTGGGTAACTTTTATTTGTATGCTTTTATTTTACAGTTATATATGTTTTTAGAGATAAAAATAATTTTGAGTTGTTGTTTGTTTGGGTCATTTTATGCTCAGTAATTTTAAAATTTTATGGCAGTTGTTATAATGTGCATGTTTTTTGGATTTCTTGTTCATGGCAATGATGTTTTTATTTGTTTAAAACTATTGTGGGTAGTTGTTTTCATATGTTCATGTTCAAGTTAGTGTTCAATGCCCTTTTTAATAGATACTTGTTCTATCCATTGTCTGATTAGGTTTAATTTCTACAACAAACTTAAGGGATGCTTATCTGCTTAAGAAAATGTTAGTTTTCTATGTGTTTTCTTATAAATAATCTTAACATTGCCTTATTATTAAGATGCATGATGCAAGAATTTGGCTATTACTTTTGGAAAGGTGAATTTGAGGAAATATGAGAGGAAATGTACCAAGGTTTGAGATGGATGCAATTTATCATCATTGTATATAACAAATTGTTTACTAATATTGGGAAAAAAGACGAAGGAAAAGCTCGACAGTTTAGACATTGTATATATTCTATCTGTATGCTTTGTTCTATATTTTATTGTTGTTATATATAATGACTGTAAAGTAATTCAAACAACAGAAGCATTGTTACATACACTGCTCAGTAATTGTTTGATGAATTTATGAAAGTGGATTCTATTTAGAGAAAGCTTTCTGGATGGAAATATGAGTTTTGATGAATGAAATTGTTTTGAATCGCAATTTGGATGGATATATGATTCAAATTGAATAAATTGTTTGTTATGAATGGGTTCCAAGCAAAGACAAATTTTGACGGATGCTTAGTTATTTAAATTACCAGAGGACACAATAAAAAAATCCCGACTCTTCTTCTTGGCTCTACTTGTCTAACATTATTGTTCAATCTAAGTTCCTTCACAAAATATGCTTATTGTTTACTCTCCGTTCTACATAGATCTTTGGGATGATATTTGTTCAAATCTTAGCAAAACTTAGCTAATTTTGAAAAGGTAGAAAAAGTCGGGTCGATGGAATTATGGACTAAAAAAATATCTGATCTATACAGATCAGGTCTTTTCGAGTCCACTGGCAAGGCTAGCTATAAATCTGTATTTTGACCTATAGTAACGGTTATAAATTTAATTAAGTCTAATAATAAATTAATTTTCAAAAAAATAAATTAAAGTACATAATTAAATGAAGAAAAAAAAACTAAATTAAGCAAAGAAAGAAATACTTACCACTAGGGACCCGAAACCCGAAGTTTCAGGCTTGGATTAGGTCGCTCTTCTGATTTGTGCCACCATCTCCTTTTTTGGATGATTTATGTTTGCTGAAATTGGTAGATCTAAGGTTCCTTGACCTAGATTTAGAGTTCCTAAGGCAGTGGGAAAAACAATGAATTTTAGATAGGGCCTATCTAGGCTTTTATGAGGGTTTAGGATGCATTTTCTTTAGTTTTTTAAGGTTTTTGGGTGCTAGTAAGATTAAATCTAAATTTTAGGATTTTTTGGGATTTTTAGGATTTATTTTCCTTATTTTCTAAGGTTTTTCGGGGCTTCTAAGATTAAATATGAATTTTGAGATTTTCTGGGATTTGTGTTTTAATTTTTTTAAA
The DNA here is from genome assembly GCF_000471905.2 of Amborella trichopoda. The sequence continues at coordinate 4,295,738 of NW_006499810.1, forward strand.
ATTTTTTAGGGCTTTTCCTAATTTTGGATATTTTTAGTCTATTTTTCCTAATTTTAAGAGTTGTGTCCTATTTTCTAAGGGTTTATGGGGGATTTATGATATCTCTTTTTGAGTATTAGAGAGTGATATTTATAGGCTTCAATTGGTGTTTTTTCTTATTTTTTGTGATTTGTTTTGTATTTATTGTTGATCCGGCCGGGCCGCGACACGGCCCTCCTCGAGGCTCGGTACTTGGGTCTCATTGGGATCAAATTGTCATTTCTTGAATCTTTTTAACCGAAGTACGATTTAGGTGATTCTTAAACCATTAGAAAGATCTCGGGTCTACTTCAACTTAGGATAAGTTTTGGGCAGGTTTGGGTCAACTATATTGGGTTTAGGTTGTTTAAGGTTTATTAAAGTTTGTGTGGTCCTTTAGATTCAGAACCGAGGTTTCTAGGAGTTCCCTTTGCCAAAATTTCCAGTAGGTGCTAGAGTTTCCCCTCTTTGGCTTTCACCTAGGGCACCAGGTGCATTGCAAAAAAGTAGACACCTGAGTTACTATGGGAATGAAAATATTTTTTATGGGAATGAAAATATTTTTTGAGGGATCATTCGTTTGAATGACTAATACCCTCTGAGTTGGCGTTACACCGATGGATGCTTCTGATCAGTAAGTCGACGCTTCAAAAAGTGAATTCTTGCAAAGAAGGATATTTAAAACAAATGCATACTCCAATTAATTTTACTAGAGAACATCACATTTGGGACCAAATTTGCCCATGTATTTCCATATGACAAAAATATAGGGATTTTTTTTATACATATATTATTGAGAACATAATAGCTTCAGGGGTTTAATCCCCTGTTAGAATTTACATTGACCAAATCAAAGAAATAAGGCTAACTACCCTTGATTCTAAGCTTGAGATCCATACATTTGTTTATAGGAAGAAAGATATTTAACCATATCAAATAAAGGGAAATAATATTAAAGGGACATCAGCCCATATACCTGATTAGACACCCCGATCTTGACTGAAGAAGTTATGGATAGGTTGAAATGTCCCAGGCATACCACCTGAATACTTTATGCCATTCACCCCACTGGGAGCCCTTTTTAATAAACTTGGCCTCCACCAAACCCTTATTACCCAAGTGGGACCGAAGGAATCAAGAGGCGAGACAAGCCAATACAGACTTAGAGCGACTTGACCATGAAGCATTTCAGAAGGAAAGGCTCTGATGTTACCTTAACGGGAACTAAAGCTCTACCAGAAGTCCACAGGCGAAGCAACGAAGGCACCTCATTCATCACACGGGCGACCCGAAAAACCAGAAGCCTGATGTCATTCACACTAGTGCCAGTGCTAGTTCAACTAGCGCTAAGGCCAGGCCTCCCTTTTTGAGTTGCAGTGCTCAGAAGCCTGGCGGCAGTGCCAATGTCGGCAACTCTATTTCAACTAGTGCCAGGTCCCAAACCTCTAGCAGGCGGGAAACAACTTGATCGACATGACTGAGATGACATCTGACACGTCAGTCCGTACACATCGGCATGACAGACCTGTACTGACATGTCAGATGTCAATACGACTCAAGGTTGTCGAAAAAATGGCGAAGAAAATCGTTGGAAGTTTGATCGTGGGGCGAGTGGGTGTAACTCTTGGCAGATTGGAGGTTGTGGTGACTTTTCAGATGACCGAGCATTTTACACCCCTCTTGAAATACTGCTGGTGCCACTTCCACTAGCGCCAAAGATCTCAATGGCTTGATGTTGTATGGAATGTCACTGATGCCACTCCCAATGGTGTCGCCCTTAGGGACTTCAAGAGACCAAAAGTTAAGCACCATACGAAAAGCTGCCAGCACTTGAACCGTTGAAAGTCGAATAACATAAAAGGGACGATGAAATGAAATAGGGAACATGACATTTTAGCCTTTCATTGAAACAGAAAGAATTGGAGTACATGGTGCAAAGCAAGAAAGCAAATAAAAAGAAAGCACAAAGGCCAAAGCTACAAAAGCACAACAATCAATCAACGGAAGAAGAAGAGGCACCTCGGGGTAGCATATCTTGAGCCTCCTCAATGGAAGAGGGCTCCCCATTAGGGGAAGAACTTGAGGCTGCCACAGTAGGAACAATTTCAGCATGTCGGTGGTCTCCTTTCAATAAGATAGGTAAGAAAGGAATCAATGTGGCCTTCTTCCACCAAGCCTTATAAATGGCAGAACACAGTGGGCCAATCGTCTTTATTAAAAGCTCCTTTCGAGATCTCGAACAATACTTCCAATTCAAAATAGCAGGTTGAAGAATCATGAGAGAAGAGCCACCAACGGTCAAATGTACTACAAATAGAGAAAAACCCTTGAGTAAATCGAGCCTTCTTAAGTACTCAATGAGAATAATATCCCTCACAATAGTTCGAAACAGCTAGGGTCATGCATTAATGATCAGTTGACGGAAGGATCAAGATCGAATCCTTCCAGCACTTCAAATACCAATCAACTTCAATAAGGCACTCTAAGATGCTTCGATATTCATCTAGTGGCAAGGGTTTGGTCTCATCATCCCCTCGCCTCCATGGATGGAATATAGGCTTGCAAGGGACCGACTACGGTTATGTGCTCATAGGCTCAGACCTAACTGAAACAAATAAAACAAGAGTAAATACCAAGAATAAAAAGGAAAGAAAGAGGTTGGATATAAAATGTACCTGTAGGAACAACACTCCTCCTTGAAGATATCATCTCCTTTTGGCAACTCGATCATAGAGCCCTCAAAAGATGCAAGCCAAAATAGCTGGTACTATGGAAATTTCATGGTTGTCCCTAAGGAGGCTGCCATGGGAAGTAACACAAAAGAGACAATCTTCCAGCCCAAGGGAATAGGACCAAACCAAAGAGGCAAAAGTAGAGGGTCTGGAGCCTCCGCAGAGGCTTCAGCTTGGGAACAAACCAAAGCTTCGAGATTGATCCATTTGACCCTTGGTGGGATCCGGATATTCAAGAAATGGTAACCTGTAGGGGAATGTTCATCGTTACCAATCGGGGGATTATACACGTTTTCGGCCAATCGGAGGCCGGAGATCCTCGACAATTCCCCTAAGGTAAGGGAAATTTCACTAGTCGGAAGAAAGAACGTATTGGTGAGTGGATTAAATCGCTCAGCTAGTGCTTCTAGTAAATTGAAGTTCACATGTGATGAAGCCATGCGAAAGACTTCAAGTAAAGAGATAACCGAAAAGGATGAGGCCTGTTCGGCCTAATCCCGAGCTGAATCTTACCATTCTCGAAACCAAGAGGGGATGAGGGAATACCCTTGAACCTTTTGAGGATGCTCCTCGACAAAGACATCATGAGTTAAATGATTTGGGAGGCGATTGCAGTGGGATTTTCTATGTGTATGTGATTTCACATATAAAAGGGCTATTTATTAGCTAGAAACATCTCCTATGCTTATGTTGATGGTACTAGTGCTACTCACATTAGTGGTGAAAGAGGCAAAAGAATCAAATCTCCTTCCATTAAAAGCAGCTGAAGTAGTTCAGTCAGAGGTTGTTTTAATGGGGTCAAGCGCCTTTGAAGTATGATGGGCTGTCTCTAGGGTCGGTATTAGTTACCACCCCCGTTTTGGTTTCTTTTCTGGTCTTGGCCAACTAGTTGATCTTGGTTTGGATTTTCTTGGTGGAGGATAATATGGTTTACCACTCAGGCTTGTTTAGCTTGAGGGACTTTCCTCGAGGCTTCATTGATTTTCTGATTCTCGCCCAGCCTAATACTAGTCATTTGAGATTTAGTTCTCTCATATAGCGTGATCCTTTTTGACATAATGTTGAATGTCAGAGAGACACCGCCGTGACTGAAGAATGTCTTGTATTCATTGTTGGCATTCTCAAATATCTTGTTGATTTTAGCGTGGCCTAATAATGGGCATTCTATGACCTTTGAGGCCATGGTATTGAACCTGTTGACGAAATCAGTGAATGGTTCATCTGGTCCTTTCTTAAGGCAACTAGTTCCCATTTCTCAGCGTGAATATATCAGGTGATGGAGTATCCTGTGAGACTGTGGATGAATATCACTTTGAGGGAGACCGGCCTATCTCGGATCGCTATCATGGATAGTAGATAACTGGTTACATGAAGTCGTGGGTCTTCTTTGCAACTAAAGTGATTTCGAAATTCTGATGGCAAGAAGTTCATAAGTAGGTCGGCGAATCCATCTTAATAAGACTCGTCGTAAGGCTCGGTGAGAGCTGGATTGTCGACCCCTAGTCTTTGGAGCATCACATGCATGATATTCATTTGTTCTTCTAAGGATTGATATTTCATGTCCTCCTGTGCGGATGATACCCAAGGGTTACTTCCTAAAGTGGAAGGTTGACCAACAGGGTGTAGAGGAGTTGGTTGATTCGGTGGCAGGTATATCGATGTCATAGGAGGAGCTTCCCTAGGTTTAGGTTTATAAAATTGTTATGATGGTTCGAAGGTGGGTCGGTTCGAGACCATCATTAGATCGGGTTGTGCTTGACCAGGTTGAGGGGGATCTTGATTAGGTTGGGCTGAGAAGTTGGCTGCATGTCCTAAGCTAGAGGTTGATAAGGCCAATAGCAAGCCCAAATGGGCGAAAAGAACTTTTGAAGCTTCTGGGGCTTGCCGCCATTGGCAATGGTGCCAACGATAGTGCCACTGGTGCTAGCCTATGAAATTCCAAAAAGTGTGAAAAGGAGAAACCAAGATGGAAAAAATTTTGCCGAGGGGGGTTTTGCACCTCCCTTGATAAGTTTTGCCAGTTTTGGATCCCGAAAAGGCGACAAAATCTTGCAACGAGCTGGTTGAGTTCCACGTTGATCGCAACCTTTCAAAATAAGAGTTCGAGAGGTCACTTCAATGGTTTAGAAGGAAGGGAAGCTTGACGGGCCCCACGGTGGGCATCAGACTATTTATACTCGAAATTGCGGGAAGGGGACTTTGCCCCTACCTTGGTTTCAGGTGCAAACAAATCAATGAGTTGATAGAGTATGGGTCTCATCAAATTACATTCCGAGGGAGAATCGGGTCCTAAAACCTTATCCCTCTTGGATCACCGACAAAGCCGGCTTCCCTCATTTCTTAACCTTATAACTCAACCAGAAAGCTTTTCAAAAAGGGGTTTGTCGTAAAAAGTGGATTTGAAGAAAATAGGTTTAGAAAGAGAACGAAGGAAGAGAACCACAAATAAACAACTAAACTAGAGAAATTCAAATAAATAGTAGTAAAGAATTTAACTACAAGATGCAAGAAGAATAAGAAATTAAAGCGCACGAAGATAAGAGAGTAAGTTTAATCTAAACATGCACAACATAAAATAAAAGAGAGGGATAGAATGATAAAGATACAAGCATGATTAAGAAGAAGGAAAGATATGAGGTCCTCATTGACGAGGCAAAGTGATATAAATATAAGATGCGAATAAAGGCAATAGTAGAACATGGAGGGGAACAAAAATGAGAGAAGGAAATAAGAAAACTAATGCTTATAAGTAACATGTAATGAGAGTAATAAAACTAGATACAAGAGAGAGATAGAGGGAAATATTATTAGGAAGAGTGCTAAGATAAGTGAGATAGAAAGAAATTGAGAGTGACACATTGAAAGAGGAGGAGAGAAATAGATGAATACAAGTTATTATAGAATAGTTTTATGGTATACCTTAAACATAATGCCTCAGCTTTTGAGTTGCCCAAATTAAAGCAAGGCAATGCTTTTCAACATCCATGTACTTAGTTTCGTAGTCGACCAAGGTCCTACTTAGGTAGTAAATGGTTCGTTCATTTCCACGATCCTCATATTGACCTAAGATGGCCCCCGTGGTCTTATTTTTCACAAAGAGATATAAGAACACAGGGTCAAGTAATGTTTTATTGGGCTGTAATGTTTTATTTGCTAATAGGTCAAGTAATGTTTTATTTGTTCGAAATTAGGCGAGATGGTCTTCGATTGGTTGGTGTGTGTGCTCATTTGAGATGGGACATTTTGAAATTCATGTGAAGCCCGATGTATCGAGCAGGAAGGTAATACCTGTTTGTCTAGTGCTTGGCAACTATGAAGTTTCATAAACAATATGGTATGGTAACTGAACGATGTCTCCCATTTATTGGGCTGGAGGATCAGGGTTTATGGAGTCAGGTGGTTAAGTGCCTCGATCTGACTTGGTGGTACGTGTCTCGAGTTTCAGGGGAACCAGAGACTTGAGATCGCTCTCTATCGAACCTTATTAAGAAACAAGGGCAGGTATACCAACCGATGAGAGATGAATTTTAATGTGAGGCGGGACACACCTCACCGGGGTCCGTGACACTCTCGGGCTGACTCATGTGGGTGCCCTCTTAGATCACGATGGAAAGCTCCCCAGTCCTACAACTGGTTAGAAATCGCCTCCCTTGGCCTGTACTCTCCTGTTTCTACAATCACACACACGGTTAATTTTACAAGAAAAGTGGGCCAAGGGACCTCAACTTGTCTTTGGGCGAATGCACACGGGCTTGCGCATTTTAAGATTTGGGGTGATAAGAGGAGAAGAAAGAGATAAAATAGAGGAAAGGGGAAGAGAAGAATTTGACCAAGTGGTTAGATTAACACAATGACTAGACCACTAAGTGATTGACCCAGCATGATAGCAAGACGGGCACGATGACTCAGACCGACATAGCGGTGATACTACTTGACGATAGAACGATCACTGACCAGCCCTGACATTATGGCTAGCCTGTCATGGCAGCAAGATGAGTACGGTAACTCAGACCGGCACGACAACAATACTGCTAGACGGCGGGATTACCATGACAATGCTTATCTTGACCTTCCTTAGTCAAAGGAAAGAGGAAGAAGAGAGAAGAAAGAGAGGGAGAAGAGAAAAATAAAAAAGGAGAGAAGGAGAAAAAAAGAAGAGAATAGAGATAAGGAGTGATAAAAGAGAAGAAAGAAAGAGAAAGAAGAGGAAGAGAAGAAGAGAGTAAAAGAAAAGAGAAGAGAGAGAGGTGAAAAGAACGGAATAAAAGAGAGGAGGAAAAAGAAGAAAAAGAAAGGAATAGAGGAGAGAAGAAAGGAGAGGAAAAAGAGGAGGAAAAAGAAATAGAGAGGAGAAGAGAAGGAAGAAAGAGAGAGAAGAAAGAGAGAGAAGAGAGAGAAGAGAGAAGAGAGAGAGAGAGAGAGAGAAGAGAGAGAGAAGAGAGAGAGAAGAAGAAGAGAGAGAAAGAAGAGAGAAAGGAAAAGAGAAACATGGACGGCAATGAGGCTCCACCATCCATGACAGAAGAGAGAGAAAGGGAAGGGAACATAGACGGTGATGAGATTCCACCATCCATGACAGACGAGGGAGAAAAGGAAGGGAACATGGACGACGATGAGGTTCCGTAGTCCATGATAGGAGAGAGAGAAAACATGGATGACGATGGGGTTCTACCATCCATGACAAGGGAGAGAGAAAACATGGACGACGATGAGTTTCTGCAGTCCATGACAGAAGAGACAGAGAACATGGAGAAAAACATGAATGACGATGTGGTTCTGCCGTCCATGATAGAGGAGAGAGAAAAGAAAAGAAAACATAGATGACGATGAGGTTCTGTCGTCTATGATAGAGGAAAGAGAAAACATGGATGACGATGAGGTTCTGTCATCCATGACAGAGGAGAGAGAAGAGAAAAGAAAACATGGACGACGTGAGGTTCTGCCATCCATGACAAAGGAGAGAGAAAATATGGACGGTGATGAGGCTCCACTGTCCATGACAGAGGAGAGTGAGAGGAGAGGAAAACATGGACGACGACGGGGTTCCATCGTTTATGATAGAGGAGAGAGAAAATAGAAAGAAAATATGGACTGCGATGAGATTCTGTTGTCCACGACAGAGGGAGAAAAAGAAGAAGAAAATGTGGACGACGATGAGGTTCCATCGTCCATGATAGAGGAGAGAGAGAAGAAGAAAATATGGACGTCGATGAGGTTCTGCTGTTCATGACAGAGGAGAGAGAAAAGAGAAGAAAACATGGACATCGATGAGGTTCCGTCGTCCATGACATAGGAAAAGAGACAAAAGAGAGAAAACATGGACAGTTCTACCGTCTATGACAGAAGTGGGAGACAAGAGAGAGAAAGCATGAACGACGATGAGGTTCCGCCGTCCATGATAGAAGAGGGAGAAAAGAGAGAAAAGTTTGACGTTGATGGGGTTCTACCGTCCATGACCTAGGAGATAGAACGGAAAAGAAAACATGGACGACGATGAGATTCCGTCGTCTAAGACCTAAGAGAGAGAAAGGAGGATAAAACATGGATGGCGATGAGGATCCGCCCTCCATGATAGAGAGAAAGAGATTAGGGAACTTGGACAGAGGCTCGACCCGCCACTTGAGTTAAGGCTCGACTCATTGTTTATATTCTAGGAGTAGGGGGACATCATACCTGACGATAGATAGGCTTTGTCGGGCATGAATGGAGAAGAGAGAGAAAGAAGAGAATAAGGAGAAAGAAGGAAGAGAGAGATTAGGAAAGTGAGGAAAGAGAAAAGAAAGAGGAGAGAGAAAGAAAGTGAATAAAGAAGATCAAGAAAGTGAATAAAGAGAGAGAGAGAAGAGAGGAGGAGAGAGAAAGAGAGTGAAGAGAGGAAGAGAGAGAAAGAGACATATGAGAGGAGGAGAGAGAAAGAGAGATGAGAGGAGGAGATAGAAAGTTACTTTCACTGAAAGATATCGAACTTTATCTTCTCTCTCTCTCTCTCTCTCTCCAAGACGTAACCACAATTTTTATGTGAAACATTCAAGTTTTATTCATGAGATTGAAAACTGAGGGATCTCTTTACAAATAGGTTTAGCATGTATTTATAAAACTGGGCCCAAACATGGGTGGATGCCCAAAATATAGCCTAATTGATGTAATTATAATTTATTTGAATTAAAATAAAATCTAAAAATGGGTGAAAAATGATTGTTTTGCCCCTACCCAATAGTACCTGAAATTCCAAAACAGTCTCTTCTGCTGCCCTAGAATGTGCGTGATCTTTCATGGATGATTCGGGGTTGCTCCAGCGTCCATTTGGTCGAAAAATGATTGCTTTCTTGTTGGGCACGACATGTTGTTCGATTTGATACTAACTTTGAACCATGGATCGCGTTTTTAGGTCACGATCATGCAACTCGAAATTTGTATAGATCTTAAAAACTTTCGATCGAAGTGTGCTTGTTTCTTGATGTTTTTCTTTGATTTCCTCATTGAATTGCATTGAGACTGCCGTCACGTTCACGTCGCGACCAAAGCAGGTCGATTTCATGCCCGGACAAAGATTTCGTCATCTTGGGTTTTTGATCGGATCATGAAATCCAGCGATCAGAATCTGCAGCAACTTTGATGCCTTTGTGTACTGAATCCAACTTTTCATCATACACTGGGTTCGGACAAGATATAGCCTCGGACCTTACGTACATAATGCAATTGGTTTCGCGTCGATTTAGTACGCGAGCGTCGTGATATGGCCAAAAGAGCGAGGTGTGTTGCTGCTAAATTTTCTACAATTGTCTTCACAAATCACCAACTTCTCTCTAGTTTTTCTCCCTGCTCGAGCATTGTCACGGGGTGTGCCACATATAAAAATGCTCATCTTAACGAGACGAACACACTCACAAAATTTAATCACGATTCGACTCGTAATGAGTGAGATATGGGTCTCCAAAGTTGCTGCTCGTGACTGTACAAACTAGTCTCCTTTAATGAAGATTGGTGCAGGGAGGCCGCACAGGAATAGCATGCGGCTTATCACTTTTAAATTTTTCACCCATAACTTTGTCTTGGAACGTCCGTTTAATCCAAAACTTGACCTCCAGGGGTTTTTGACTGTGTCAAATCCAATGGAGGTAGTCCCCATAACTGTTTGATGCACCAATAATAAAGTTCTAGTTATGGGGTCCGTTTTAGGGTGCTAGAGGCTGATTTTTCTGAAATTGTTTATTTTTCTACGCTGCCTTAGACATGTCAGATTGAGATGAAACTTGACAGGTGGCCTTTTCGATTTCTTAAGAAGATTATAACCTGTTTTGAGGTAATTCTAAGACTATCAAGAATTCCACTGTATGTCAAGGCTTTATTGACCGACCTTTCTTTTATTCCGCATCGGGGACCCAAAGTGCTGAAAAATGTCTTCAAACATCTTGCCCCGCCGAATGTTGTGCTTCGAGAGAAGCGAGAAGGACAACATTCGAAAAATTTCCTTTGGCTTTATTACTTTTTGCTTCTTCACCATAGGACTACATGAACACCGAGAAGATCCACGCAATGCTGTAACTAGGATGCTTAGACGTTTTGATGTAATATACCAGTCCATCCATGGAGACTTAGGGGGAGACTTTTGAGGGATCCTATCAAAGTCCTCACCCTCGCATGGACTATTTGTGATTCTGACAGCTGAGGATTTTATATAGACCTCGTTGGTCAGAATTAGGCCCGTCTGGCGGTCGAGTGCCATGCTTGAGGCCTTTTTTCCCATTTAGTCTGGGTTTCTTTGTTTTTTTGTTTGTTCTGGATGATCTGCTGAAGGCCCTTCTGTTGGCGGCCATCTACGTTTCGCACAAGATTTTGCTTGGCCGGCAGGGTACCTCAGTTTATCGAGGTGACCAGCTGTGGGCACAACCCTACTTAGTGCTAGCAGCTTCAACAATCAGGATACCTCTCTTCTTCATTCGAGGATACCTCTGAGGGCTCAATCCTATGGCTGCATAACATGTTCAAGGTTTGACTGACTTGGCTTTCTTGGCGAACCTTCAGCATCTTGGAGTGCATTAGTGACCTCGTGGGAATGGTGCTCTTCTTCATGAGACTTGTCTTACCTTCTTGGTGAGTCTTTTGTCCTTCGAGTCCTCTTTGTGAATGAACTCAGACTGTCAGAATATTTCCTTGATGCTCATCATTTTAGGTCCTGGTATCAAGGCATTTTAACACCAGGGATTTTTCTTCTTGCGTAGTGGCTGAAGCCGCTTATGAGGCGTGTTCTGCATCAACCAGCTTATTGGTCCAAGCATCCTTTACGGATTTTCACTTAGACTTGGGAAGTGGCATCGTAGAAAAGGTTTTCACCAACTTCCTTTTATTTTGGGATCTTTTACCCATGGCCTTTCGGTCATGTCAACCCTTATTCTCATTTTTACTCACGGTGCTGGTCAGGTGCCTCGAGCTCACCCTCTGGATGCTGGAGGATCGAGCGACGTACGTCTCGAGTTTCGGGGGAGACTCGAGACGTTTATGAGATCGCTCTCTCGGGGCAGGTGTTACCAACCGGTGAGAAAAGAATTTTGAAGGTGGGTTCGGGACTTACTCGGGCTGACTCACGTGAGTGCCCTCTTAAATCACGAAGAAAGCCCCCTAGTAATAAAACTGATTCGGAATCACCTCCCTTGGCTCGTATTGTTCTTATTTTCTACTTTTCTATAATCACACACGTATATGGTAAAGGTTATGGGACAGGTGGGTCAGACCTCACCCTTTTCCTCTCTGATGAGCGTACACAAGCATGCGCATTCAAGAAGAAGAAAGAAAGACCGGGGGAGAGAAGAATTCGACCAAGTGAGAAGATCATAACAGTGACTAGCCTGATTGATAATTGGCCTAACATGGTAGCAAAACGGGCTTGGTAACGAAGAACGGCTCACGAAATCACCACTAGACTTTATTACCAATGTCGACCAGCTAAGCACGATGGTCGGCTTGTCGTGGTAATAAAGTGGGCCAAGTGATCATGGCTCAACAACATTATGGCTAGACAACAGACCTGCCATGCGATGCTCAATCCCTCTTAGTCGAACGTGAGAGTAGTAGAGGAATGGTTAAAGAGAAGAAGGGAATAGACAGAAAGAGAGAAGAAGGAAGAGAGGAGGGAGAGAAGATGCAGTCGGCACTAGACATTACCGATTGTTTCAAGAGATGAGGGAGAGAGGAAGCTGTTGGTGCTAAGTCTCGTCAATTGACAGAAGAAGAGAGAGAGAGAGCAAACCAATCGGTGCTAGGTCTTGTCGACTAGTAGAGGAAGAGAGAGAAAATCAATCGACACGAAGTCTCATCGACTGACATAGGAAGAGAGAGAAAACTAGTCAATAGTAAGTCTCACCGATTGAGAGAGAAAGAGAGAGAAACCAAGTCGGTGCTAGTTCTCACCTCTTGACAGAGAAAGAGAGAGAAAATCAATCGACATGAGGTCTCGTTGACTGACAGAGGAAGAGAGAGAAAATCAGTCGGTACTAGGTCACGTCGACTGACAAAGGAAGAGAGAGAAAACCAGTTGGTGATAGGTCTCACCGACTGATAGAGGAAGAGAGAGGAACCTTGTCAGCTCTAGGTCATATTGACTAACAAAAGAAGAGAAAGAAAACCAGTCGATGCTAGGTCTCACTGACTGACAGAGGAAGAGAGAGAAACCTAGTCTGTGCTAGATCTCGTTGACTGAGAGAGGAAGAGAGAAACCAAGTCGGTGCTAGGTCTCACCTACTGACAGAGGAAGAGAGAGAAAACTAATCGGTTCTAGGTCTCACTGATTGATAAAGGTAGAGGGAGAAAACCAATCTACGTTAGGTCTCGCTGATTGAGAGAAGAAGAGGGAGAAACCTGGTCAGCATTAGGTCTCACTAATTGATAAAGGAAGAGAGAGAAAACTAATCAGTGCTAGGTCTCATCGATTGATAAAGGAAGAGAGAAAAACTCAGTCTGTGTTAGGTCTTGCCGAATGATAGAGGAAGAGAGAGAAGGCTTGGTCGGTGCTAGATCTTGTCGATTGACAAAGAGAGAGTGATGAGATCAATTGGTGCTAATCCTTGCCGGTTGCATCAAAAGAACACAAATGAAGATAGAGATGAGGAGAGAAGAAAGAGAAAGAGACAGAGAAAAGAGAGAGAAAGAAAGAGAGAAGAGATAAAAGAAGGAGACAGAGGGAAAGAGAGAGAGAAGAGAGAGAAAGAGAGAGAAAGAGAGAAAAAAGGAGAGAGGGAGGAGAGAGAAAGTTACCTGCTCGAAGGGTACCAGCCCTTTCCTTCTCTCTTCTATCTCTCCCTTCAAGGCGTATTCACAAGCTCAAGCAAGGAATAGAAATTTTTATTCAATCTTCAAACTATCAACTGAAGGTCAAGGGGTTTGTTTACAATGAGGCAGTGCTTGTTTATATAGAATTGTGCCCAAACATGGGTGGATTGATCAAAATTAGTCCTAATTGCTAAAAATTAAGATTTAATTGAATTAAAAGAATTCTAAAATTGGGTGCAAAAGGACTATTTTGCCCCTGCCTAACGATATGTAGAATTCTAGAGTAGTCCTTGTTGCTACTCGAGAATTAGTGTAATCTTCCATGGCTGACTCGGGGTTACTTTGATGACCATTTGATCGAAAGATTATTGTTTTCTTGTAGGGCTCGACATGGCAATCATTTTGATACCAACTTCGAGCCATGAATCATATTTTTGAGCCATGATCACGAGATTTGAAATTTTTTTGAATCTTGAAAATTTTGGATCGATAGTGCGCTCGTTCCTTAATGTTTTTCTATAATTTTTTTCATCGTAGTGTCCTAAGCATGTCGTCACGATTACGTGGCAACAAACGGGACGTGATTTGGAGCCCGTACGATGATTTTGTAACTTATGAGTTTTGGCCGGAATCTAGAATCCGACGATCGAAATTTTAGTTACTTCATTGACTTTGTGCATGAAATCTAACCGTCCATAATGTACGGGGTTCGAAAAATGATAGCCTTGGACCTTACACACACAATAGCCTTGGACCTTACACACACAATGTAATTGGTTTCACGTTGATCCATTACGCGAGCGTCGTGATTTGGTCCATCGAGCGAGGCATGTCGCTGCTGAATTTTCTGTAATTTCTTCACAGATCGACAACTTCTCTGTAGCTTTTCTTCTTGCGTAGACCGTCTCGGGGCATGCCACATATCGAATTGTTCGTCTTGATGAGACTAATACGCTCAACAAATTTGGGAACGATCCAACTTAAAACGAGTGAATTATGGGCCCCAAAAGTGAATATAAAAACAACCACCTTTAATGGTGTTTTAGTGCAGTGAGGCCACACAGGAATAGTGTGCAACCCGTCCTATTTCAATGTTTTATTCATATCTTTGTCCTGAAGTGTTTGATTTAGCCCAAGCTTGACCCATAGGGGTTTTGAACTGTGCTGGATCTAATGGTGGTGGTCCCATAGTGATTTGAGATACCATAAATGTAGTTCCAATTGTAGGGTCCATTTCAGGGTGCGAGAGGCCATTTTTTTTGAAAACTACTCCTTTGTGTTCATTGCCTTAGACGTGTCGGAATGCGACGAAACTTGGCAGGTGGTCTTTTGGATTACTGATGATGATGTTGACCAATTTTGGTGCCATTCTAAGACTGTCAGGAATTTTCACTGTTTTGTAGGCTTTATTGACTTGCTTCCTACCAGGGACTATGGTGCTGAAAAATATGTTCAAACAGCCTGCCTCGTCGAATGTTGTGCTTTAAGTGAAGCAAGAAGGACAATCATTCAGAAAGTGTCCTTCAGATTTTACTTTTTTCTTCCTAGCCACAAGACCACGTGAACGTTGAGGAGATTCATGTAATGGTGTAACTAGGCTGCACAGACATAGGGATGTATTGTTAATGGGTCCGTCCGTGGAGACTTTAGGGGGAGAAGAGACTTTTTTGAGGGATCTTGTCGAAGTCCTCACTCTCGTGTGGGCTGTTTGTGATTTTGAATATGAGGATTTTGTATGGACCTCGTCAGTCACAATCGGGTCCATCTGGCACTTGAGTGCCATGGAAAAGGGCATTGTTCCCATTTGGTCTGGGTTCATTAGTTTGCTTTGGTAGGCGCTGTTTGCTGCTACACCAGGTTTTCTTTTGACTTTCAGAGTACCACTTTAGATCTCGACTACCAGATCCAGTTGGCGGTAGTGTTAGCCGGTCTCGAAGGTCTAGGCCTGTTGGGTAGGCGAGCTGAAGTCTCTGATAGGTTCTCCACTTGCTTTGTAAGTTTCTTGCCTTTGTAATGTTTGTTTCTTATAGTGTAATTGTGAACTTGTGAGAATAATGTTCTTCCTCATGAGGCTTGTCTTACTATCTTGGCGAGTCTTCTGTCTTTCAAGTCCTTTTGCAACTGGACTCAGATTGTCAGAACCTTTTTCTTGAAGCTCATGTTTTTAGGTTCTTGGTTTTTATGTCACCAGGGATTTTCTTCTTTTGAGCAAGGATTGAAGCCGCCTGTTGAGGCGAGTGCTGCATCAACCTATTTATTGATCCAAGCATCTTTTGTGGATTTTCTCTTGGTCTTGGGAAGCGGTGCCGTAGAGACGGTTTTCACCAACTTCTTGTTTTGGGGTTCTTTTACCCATGACCTTCTAGTCATGTCCACCCTTTTGATTTTATTCTTGCTCATGATGCCCTTTCGGGTTTTCATCGTGCTTGATTTTTTTATTCACGAAACTCTTTTACTCATGGTTTCATGACCATGCCCGTCCATCATTTTTACTCATAGCGTTCCCATGTTCAGGTATACACTGTGCCCATTATTCTTTATCTTTTTCTTTGTGAAGGCAAGTTTAAGGTCACGCCTCCCGGACCTGTGCGAAATAGTTTAACATCATTTGGCCTAGATGTGCACTATGCTTTAAGGTCATAGAACTGGACCATGATGGTGATGGATGACAATATATGAAGGCCATGGAGTGTGTATGGTAGTGGTTTGGCTCACTTGACGAGATAGCTCAAGGCTACCTATGAGAGATGGACGATGCATGAAATGTGAGTGGACGATGGTGACCCACTAGCTTACAACGAGAATGGATGACGGGATTGTTCACCGTCTTGTGAGAATGGGTGAGACTCACTGAGGAATGAGGTATGGTGATGAAAATAATGGACTCACTGAGGAGGTAATGAAGGTGGTTGCGCGCACACTATCAAGGAGGTTAGAAAAGACGTGTGTGAAAGTGCACGTAAAGGCGTGTGCACGTATGTGAGGGCGAGTTTATGATCATGCCTCCATGACCTGGGCAAAGCAGTTTATCATCATGCCAACAAGATGTGCACTATGGTTTAAGGTTGTACAACGGGACCGTAGTTGTTGAGCCTTTTAACATCATGCGACTAGGATGAGTGCTATGGTTTAAGGTCACACAACTAGAACGTGCTTATGTAGTTTAAAGTCATATGACTAGGACCATGCAGTTTAAGGTTGTGCAACTAGACCTCCACTACAATTTAAAGTCCTATAGTTTGGACCATGGTGCTGTACAGTTTAACGTCATGCAGCATGGACAACCGCTATAGTTTAAGGTCATATAGTTTGGACCATGCAGTTTAGGGTCATGTGTTTAGACCGAGGCTGTACAGTTTAGGGTCATGCAACACAAATCGAGGCTATGCAGTTTAGGGTCGTGTAGCACGGACCGAGGTTGTGTAGTTTAGGGTCGTGCAGCACAGACCGAGGCTATGCAGATTAGGGTCGTGTAGCATGAACCGAGGCTGTGCAATTTAGGGTCGTGCAGCAAGGATTGAGGTTGGCTGTTTAGGTCGTGCAGCACGGACCAAGGCTGTGCAGTTTAGGGTCATGCAGCACAGACTGAGGCTACGCAATTTAGGGTCGAGTAGCACGGACTGAGGCTGTGTAGTTTAGGGTCGTGCAACACGGACCAAGGCTAGGTCACCATGTAGGTGGAGCTCTATGGGAAGTATGTCTGTGGATAGCGGTCCGACTCCCTAGGGATAAAATGGTTAAGGCCATTTACAAATTGAAGGCTTAGATGGAAATGGTGACCTGGTGAAGGCTGGTCAACAGAGGTAGATTTCACTAGAGTTTAAAGGAGGTAAACATACCCTTTGGAGAATTAGAGTATGAAGATAACCTAACTCCCATAGCTTGGTGAGAAACAGATCCACCGGGAATTGAAGAGGTAAGAATGACCCTAACCCCACTAGGAATAATGGGCTGCAGTATGGGTGTGACTCCTACTGGGGGATGAGGGACAGCTCCTGACTTCATTTGGGAAGGCACGGTTTGGGTGCAACAGCCCGTGTGTAACTCCACTGGGGATGACATATCATGGCTTGGGTGCAACTTCACTAGGGATAGTGGAGGGCATACATTGCTTGAAATACGGCTGGTGCTATGTGTAGCGCTAATGGTTTATTGCAAATATTCAATCGGCGCTGAGTTCTCACAACATAATCAGAACTGGATTGTTAAAGATTGCGCTGGCATTGTGAACGGCTCATGATGTTATCCGGAGTCACCTGTTGCTAAGTTAACCGGTGCTAGGGTCTTTTTTGAAAACATACCCGGCGCTAAGTCAACCGACGCTAGAGTTGTATTTGGAAACTCACCCGATGCTAAGTCAACTGGCACTAGGGTTGTATTTGGAAACTCACTCGTTGCTAAGTCAACCAGCGCTAGAGTTGTATTTGGAAACTCACTCGATGCTAAGTCAATTGGCGTTAGGGTTGTATTTGGAAACTCACCCGGTGCTAAGTCAACCGGTGCTAGGTTGAAATTTACACCCGGCACTAGGGAAGAGAGTTACTCGATGCCCGACCCCGCTCATCATTGCTTGGCTTCCCTTGGATGCAACTGGAATTTCAGGTTTGTGAGGGGCATTTGAGGGTAGCTTAGTCTATATAAGGGGGTAAAATCCCGTTTTTCCTTATTTTTCACGAAGGGTAAAAAATTAAGCAGCAATTTTCTTTTACAGTGAGGAGAGGGTGTGCCTGGTTGAAGTTTTGGCAAGCAGCAAGACTTTAGCAGGAGTTTTGCAGGGAAGATTCTTCGACAAACAACAGGATTCCAACAAGGGTCTTGTAGAGAAAACCTTCGGCGTGTGGACTTTGCCCAAAATTTGCGAAGTTGCAGAGAGAGTAGCAGGGAGAGGAGAATGCTCTAGGAAGTTCTTTGCGAAAGAGAGGAAATTTTGGGTGCAGTTTTCCTTTCTGATAGGGATTTTTAGGGGGGATTGTGAAAGTTTTCTGGCACTACATGTGGTGTTGCAGAAGTTTTCGAGAACTTTAAGGGAAGTTTGCAGGAGTTTTTTTTTCTAGTGTCGTAGCTGCTTTTGGCAGTGAACCAGTAAGTTCATTTGCAATGGCTGGTTCTTCTTACCAGAGAAGTTTGCTTTGTATGTTTAATATACCGATCATAAGCCAGTTCCTTTCCAGAGAAGTCTGGTTTGTATGTTTAATGTACTCGTTAGATGAATTGAAGTTGACTCGGAAATGGTTGGCTTCTTCTTTTAGCATGTAACCATCCTCTTTGAAGACTCTCGTCAGATGAATTGAAGCTTGACTCTTCAAGTGGTTTTGCTTCTTCTACATGATGAGGGTGATTCTTTTGGCCAGTAGCATCTTCTTATCCTCAGATGAAAGAGAGTTGTAACGTCCCAACTAATGGGCTTTTAACTTGTAACTTGTGACTCCTTTTTACTGCAATAAAAAGAGTTTAAACTTTGTTTAGACTGTCTTCCTTTCTTTGCAATGAGTCTCTTTTCTTTAATATGCATCACAGCTAGTACTTCTTTAAATATCACCAGTTGATAGGGGGCATTGCCTCTTCTCCATCAGGATATGCCAGTATGTAAGCTCCATTTGGTGAGATCTTGTTAACTATAAAGGGATCCCACTTGGGTTTAAACTTCCCTTTACGACATCCATGCATAACAATCGGCATCTTGAATGCCAAAACTAAATCCCTACAGGCGAATGAGAGGACTTTGACTGACTTGTAAAAACCACTCTTCATTCTCCCTTGGTTGAGTTTGAGGTTCTGCTGAGCCTCAAGCCTCTTTTCATCGAGCGCATCCAATTCTTGATATCAAAGTTTGACTCTCTCATCTTCGGTTAGTCCTTGATGTATAGCGACACGTAATGAAGGAATCTGAATTTTGAGAGGTAAAACTGCTTTACCCCAATAGACCAGTAGGGAGTGGAATTAGTAGCATTTAATGTAATAGTACGATAAGCCCATAGTGATTCGGGAAGCTTCTCGTGGTAGTTCTTCTTCGTCTTTGATACTGATTTTCGTAAAACGTTGCACAAAGTCTTATTGAAGGCCTCAGCCAAGCCATTCGCTCAAGGGTGGTACATAGTCGAGTATCTACACTTGAAACCGAACTGGTTAACCAGGCTATCAATGTGGCGACTTCGAAATTGAGGGCCATTGTCCGAGATAATCCAGTCAGGCATCTCGAACCGATATATAATGTGATGTCAAACCAAGTTGGCCATTGTTGTCCCAAGAACTTTCTCGAAGGGGGGCGGGGGGACTGCTTCAACCCACTTAGAGAAATAATATGTTGCAGCTAGAATAAAGACATGACCTATTGTTGAAGGAGGGTCAATAGGCCCTACAATGTCCATACCCCATTGTGAAAATGGCCATGACGCCACTGTAGGGAGCAAGGGCTCTGGAGGCTGGTGAACAAGGCTTGTATGGATTCGACATATCTGGAATTTTTTAACATAGTTTAAGGAATTAACAATCATGGAAGGCCAATAATACCCTAATCTGCATATCCGCTCATACAGCTTAGGATTGGACTGGTGTAGTCTACAAATCTTTGAATGTACTTCTTCTAACACCTTATTTGTCTCTTACACGTCCACACATCTATGAAGAATACTATCAAATGACCATATGAAGAGAGCATCTCCTTCAAGGAGAGTATACTTGGTAGACATTCGATGTATACTGTTGCGTTCAGCATGATCTTCCGGGAGCTTACCACGTTTTAGGAAACTAGTGATGGGCTCTCTCCAATCTTCTACCTGCTCAATGTCTACGCACATGGGGTCGAAGAATTTTGGTTCTTGGCTTTGAACCTTAGCTCCTTGACTCCGTGCCATTTCTTGTTCAGTCTTGATTACTTCCTTAGCTGATAGAAGTGCTCTGAATGGATAAGGAGGGCACTCGAGGAAGATATTTCTCTCATCATCCGCGTCTACCTCGGTTCTTTGTTCAATGTGTCTCCATTCTGCAACCCAGACAAGTGTAGGTCCTGATGAGGATAATTGAATTAGCCCCAAGTTTTGCAAGTGCGTTAACCTACGAGTATACTTTCCTGGGGATGTGACTTAAGGATACGTCCTCAAACTAGGCCATGAACGACTTTACAATATCGTGATAAGGCTTGAGGGTGTCTTTTCTCACGTCGTAGATCCCTTTGAGCTATCGGATAACCAACTCAGAGTCATCATAGATCTTGAGGTACTCCAAGTAGAGGTCGAAGGCTATCTCTAACCCAATTATAAGGGCCTGATATTCTGCCTCATTATGAGAACTGTCCTCGATGAGAGAGAAAGAAAGTGGCAATACTCCTCCTTCCGGGGTTAGAAATACCACTCTAGCGCCTCCTCGGTCTGATTGGAAGGCTCCGTCTAAGTACAATTCCCACGCATGAACAAGCTCTACGTAGAATACTTCTTCATTAGGGAGGTCGCTTGATAAGGGAGATTCCTCCGGTACGTGGTGTGCTGCAAGAAAACCAGCCAAAGCCTAGCCCTTGTTGGCCTTTTGTGGGACATACGTGATGTCGAATTCCATTAGCAATAATGCCCACTTAGCAAGGTGTCTTGACAAACATGGGCATGTCATGAAAAGTTTTACAAGATCTGCTTTTGATATAAGTTTCACTTCATGACCGAGCAAGTAGTGACAAAGTTTTTGTACTGCGAAGAACAGAGCAAGGCACACCTTTTCTATAGGGGATAATTCCTCTCGGCCCCTTGCATCCTGCAACTGAGATAATACAGTGCCGTTTCTTTTCCCTCATCATTGTTTTGTGCTAACAATGCCCCAAGCGACTCGTCCAGAGCAGTCACGTACATGATGAGAGGTTTTCCCAACACTGGTGTAGAAAGCACTAGAGGATTGAGCAAATAGTGCATAGTGCATGATGTCATCAAGGGCTGCCTGACATGCTTCATCCCAAATGAACAGAGTATCCTTCTTCAACAGGTGTATGAAGGGTTTACAGTGATCTGAGAGATTTGACATGAACCTGCGGATGTATGCTAGCTGTCCTTGAAGGGAACACAGTTCTAACAGTGTAGTTGGTGATAGAATTTCTTGGATTGACTTAATCTTGACTGGCTCAACCTCAAGACCTTGGTGTCTAACAATGAACCCCAAGAATTTTCCCAAATGCAGGCCAAAAGCGCATTTCAGTGGGTTCATTTTAAGCTGATGAAGATGTAGTCGCTTGAACACCTTTTCAAGGTCTCTCATGTGGGCATCTTTCTCTTTGGATTTTACCACCAAGTCCTCTACATAACACTCCACATCCTTGTGTATCATGTCTTTGAAGATGGTTGTCATTGCTCTCAGGTAAGTGGCACCAGCATTCTTTAATCCAAAAGGCATCATTGTGTAACAAAAGACGCTTTTTGAAGTTAAGAACGCAGTGGCTTCCTATCTTTAGGCGCCATCCGTAACTGATTATACTCACATGTCCATGAAGGAAAAGATTTGACATTGAGCCGTAGAGTCGATGAGCATCTTGGTGAACGACATTGGGAAGTCATCCTTAAGATAGGTGGTATTCAAGTCACAGAAGTCAATGCAAACCCTGATTTGGTGACTGGAACAACATTTGATAGCCATTTCAGGTACTTGACCTCACAAATGAAGCCTACTTGTCTGAGTTTGGTTACTTCGGCATCTATATGCATTTCAAGGTCAAGCTTGAACCTTCTTGACTTCTTCTTGACAGGTTTAATAGTTGGAGACGGTGAACGTCGACTTGAGGGTCTAAATCCGGCATCTCATGGTAATGCCAAGAGAAGACATCTCAGTTTTCTCGTAAGAAAGTAGTGAAATCTTCTTTCTCTTCTGGAGAAGTATTCGCCGAAATGAAAGTGGGTCTGGGGTTTGCTTCGTCTCCAAGATTTATCTCCTTGAGCTCGCTAGCTGTGGCTTGACTGCCTTCTTCCCACTCTTCAGGGGCTTCCTGCAACTCTTCATCGTTGTTTTTAGTGATCCTTTTATCAATCTTAAGTAACTGTTAAGAATCTAGCTGCCTAGGCTAGGGTCTTTTTCAACCGCTTCCGCTGCGTCCAGCTTCGAAGTATGGGCACTTCAAGGTTGTACCTGCATGAGACATAAAAGAGGAAGGATGAGAAGCAACAGAAGAAGAAGGAGCAGGGGTCAAAAATTGGAGGACATTTATGGTCGTTCCCCTCATCGGACCGATCTAGGTAGCTTTTCGTGTCATCACCAGGGTTGGACGTGTGCAGGGGGTCTTTTAGGTCTTTCCCTTGCTTAGACCATTGCTGAGTGGTTTTAACATCGTCACCCTCATTGGACGTGCTCTGAGGAGAGGATGACTCAGGGACGTCTTCTTGATGGGATGGAGAAGGAAGAAGGATCGTGTCAATGTTGAAGTCCAGTAAAGTTGGCAGTGGGGGAAGGGGCCTGAGAAATTCCTGCTCAATTGGAGGTTGAGCAGTCTTGTTTCTCGGGCGAGCAGCCCTTGGTGCCCGTCTCCTTCTTATTTTCTAAGGTAGTTCTTGATTCGTCTCACTAGGTGTCACAACCCTACTCCTCAACCCCTGCCGGAGGGCGACAGAGTACGGGATTATGACTGGAGGTCACGAATGTCACTCAGGTGGGAGTGCCTCAACGCATAAAAACACGGAATTGAGAGTAAACCATGAAAGATAACTAGAATAAATCCATTCATCAAACAAATATCAAACCAATGGTACAACCATTTCATTCATTCAATATCAAAAGTATTTACAATTTCTTTAAGGAACAACTAGCTCAAAATGCACAAAATGAAATATACATCATGTTGCTGAAATCACCAAAACATACTGTGAAAGTCTTCAGAAGATGGCTTCTCAAACTTCTTAATTTCGGGATTTGAGCCTTCAAACTGCCACCCACCTTTAGCAAAACTGCCACCACCCTTCACTCTACTGTTATGAGATTAAGATGGAATGAGCTAAAATCCCAATAAGCAGATCACTACCCTTGCATTCCTCAATAATAGTATATACACGATAACATGCCTGTAGTTCATCAGAAATCGCATTTGTCTCACAGAGTGTAGTCACATATCATAGTACACATGAATGCTATATAACGAGGGTAAGAATCAGTTAACAGAGCATTACTTGTCCTTAAGATAATGTCTACCAGTTATCGTTAGATAGTCTTATATAATACAGAATTCAGATAAGCAGAACATATTAAGTTACTCCTGAAATAGAAACCACATTGATTAGGAAAAGCCAATCCTGTAACTTGGGACTTCTACCCTTATTCAGGAGGGAGGATAATGACTATTGGGTGCCCTACTTCGTAATATCCTCACGCACGCACACATCCCCAGCTTGCTTTGGGGTTTTCGATAGGCTGAGTCATTTCTTAACTTGTGCCTTGGGTGAGAGGGCATTACACTACCATTGGAGGACCCAATGGGTAGTGCCCATGACAATTCAGGGGGGCACGACCCTCCCAGTTATTTACAATTACATCTCGACTCCACTCCTATCATAGGAGTTGAGGTAAAGAATACCCGATAACCAATGGAGGACCCATAGCATAGCGGTCACAGAATCAGAATATCCACTACCAATGGAGGACCCATTGCTTAGTGGCTGGAAGTCATAGAATAAAATAATTCATATAATAGAATCCGAATATCCACTACTAATGGAGGACCCATTGCGTAGCAAACATGGCATGTATAACAGTATCAATGTGACAGAAATTGCAGTATCTACTACTAATGGAGGAGCCATTGCGTAGTGACCAGAAATCAGTATTCATATAACATAATCAGATAGTATCAGTATCACATTTTTAGCAGTATCATATTTCATATTATAATCATTATCAAAGTCACAGAAACTGAGTGTCGATGTCACATTGCCTGCAATCTCAAGCAGTGACATCTGATCAAACTATGGTCATAACTCCCAATTCCTTTGGAAGTTAAAGGTGATTCCAGAACTAATTTTGCACTAGACACTACTACCTTTCAAATGGGAGTGGCTTTAAGACAATTGGGCCTCGTTTGGCCTATTAAAGGTTCCGAGAGGTGAGGGTTAACTTGCTGCACCCTGCTGTGTACAGTGGACAACGAGGTATCCTGCTTCATATCAATATAACTTTCAAACTGTAAGGTGACTTGTAACGGTTTCAAAATAAACGTTTAAGACAATATATATAGCTTTCTAACAAGGTACATTGGAAAACATTTGGATTCTATTTGGTGGTTCAAAGATTCATGCCAAACAAGGTGATAGTTCGGAATTTCATCAATACTGCCCACAGTGACATACCTTCATAAGCTGAAGTATAACTTTCAATCTAAAAAGAATTTCAAAATAATTTCTACATACAAATTTTAGCCCAATCAAAGATATTTCAAATGGCTGTTGTTTGGTAAAAAATGGACTTCGTTTGGTTAATTAAAGTCAGTGGTCACAATAGCTTCAGTGAAAAATCCAGGAAATAGTCAACAGTGGTATACTCTCTCATTTTGAAACATAACTTATTTTTCATAAATAAATTTAATAGTGGGAAAAACTGAATATTTTACTACACTCTTATATCTTTCCAACGGGGGTGGTTTGAGGTCAATCATACCCCATTTGATAGTTCAAACACCTCATTCAAGCACATGCATAATTTTGGAATTTCACAGTGGCATATAACAGGTCTCAAGAATACATCCCATAACCCAAAAACGTGATAACAACCATTCCCTCGCAATGTGAATACACATGACATGTATTTATTACACAATCTAAGAATCATACATTCATTCTCGACATCCATCATTATCATAGAACAAAAGCCCCAAATTCTAGTGAAAAAGATGTAAGGATATTCTACAACACATACACTTCTATTGCTCATTTCACATGCATAAATTCCCATACATCCTTATGACCACAATGGAATGGTGATGGATCTACTTACCTAAATAACAATGGGGCCTTCTCCAATCCTCTGCTCACAGCTCTCACCCGCCCAATGATGGCTGTGCTCCAATAGTCACTTCTTCAAACCTTGTGTCTTAGAGAGAGGAGAAAATGAGGGACGATTGAGTAGCGTGGGTGAGAGGAGAGGCTTAAGTACTCTTATGTTTGGGGTGGTGGTCCAAGTGCCATCAAAAGACTTAAAATTTGGACAAGTGGTACTCACATCAGCACATCAGCATGTATCCAACAAGTGTCACTCAAAATCCATGCATATCAGTAATGCAGTTGGCGCTGGTCCCCTTCTCCTACACAGCTGGCGTTGGTCTCACAACACAGCTGGTGTTGGTCTCCTTCTCCTACATAGCCGGCGCTGGCCTCTGTTAGAATTCGATCGAACACTACTCCATCATCAAACGGGATCAAGTAATGAAACTCTTGATCATCAACTAGGATCAAGAAATTCGATCAAATTCATCTCCTCCTATGGAGACGAAATTCATGATCATGGATATCTCGGGCACAGGCGCGTTCTAGAGGATCTAATGCGGCGAGAAAGATGGATTGATAACTCAGGCACAGACGGAATGGGGCAAAGACATAATTGATCTCACTCTGATACCATGTTAGAATTTGATCGTTCCTTTGAAGATGTACTTGGTCGATGATATCATCTTAGATCATCATGTATTTACTCACTGCTCCACATTAAAAGTTGAACAAGAAGCATTGTTCGTAGACTTAAGAGAGAGAGAAGGAGGAGAGAGATTCATTCTTTATGTCATGACTCATGAGTTTATCCGTTTCCGTTTGTGGTGGTTTTTAGAGAGAGAGAGAGAGAGAGGTTGATTTGCGTATTTATAGGTTAAAATATATATATATATATATATATATGAAGTAGAGGAAAAAAAAAAAGGGTGGCATTTTTTAAGACGTGGGCTATTGTCTAGAAGCCCAATTTCATTGGAATTTTTTTTTATATGATTGTACTCAAAAGAAAAAAAAAAATTTGTATTTTGCAAGTTGGGTGTTTCTTCGCATCCACACCCAACTTGAGGGGGAGAGTATAGGAGATATGGAGAATAGGAGATATGGAGATGAGATGAGTAGAGATGAAGACAACATCTCTAATGTAACTACTATGTGGATAAGAAAATCCAAATTCTAGATCAGTCCAGCTACTATGCAAAGGGAAGTTATGGTTGATGATCTAAGATGATTTCATCGGAGGTTCCCGCTTTCTCAAAAGCTTCAAGGATGTTCCTTTCATTCATCATAAGTTGTTCAATAAAAGAATTATACCATATTTATCCTATAATTACGTGATCGTCCTTTATATATATAGAGGTACTTCGTGATGTAGACATCTATCCAAAATAGTGAAGATGTAGCCAGTTGGGCTTTGGATCCGTGGATGAAGGCTTTGGCTTGAACCACGTAATTGTTGTGTTTTCTCTTTTTTCTGTTTCCAATAAATAATGGCATATGTGGCATTGCAAACTTGGTCATCCAAATGTAAATAAATTAGATACTTTGTTTCGTTCTGGTTCATTGCCCAATAAAGCACTTGATTTGAATTCTATCAATAAATCTTGTATTAGTTGTTCTTTGAATAAAAGCATCAGTTTTCCTTTTCCGACTCAAGTAGATAAAACAACTGCACCTTTCCATCTTGTTCATAGTGATATGTGCGGTCTTGCTCCAACTTTATCCAGAATGGGATATAAATATTTTGTTTTGTTCATTGTTGATTGTACACAATATCCGAAAGTAAAAAATCTTACGGTCAGACTTCGAGGGGGAATATTTATCAAATGATTTTCAAGACTTTTTGAAAACACAGGGTATTCAAAGCAGAAAACTTGTCCATATACTCCACAACAGAATGACATAACTGAAAGGAAAAACCGACATATCTTAGAAGTTGTGAGGACCCTTATGCATCACTCTCGTATTCCTCATAGTTTTTGGGTTGAAGCTGCATCAAGAACGATTTATCTCATAAATAGCCTCCCATCCTTGGTTTTGCATAAACAATCTTCATATTATTCATTATTTCATGTTCATCCTGATTATTCTCTCTTGCATGTTTTTGGGTGTGTATGTTTTGTTCATCTTCCTCAGCATGAAGCGAAAAAATTTTCTGTTCAAGCAGTCACTTGTGTTTTTATGGTTATTGTCCAGACCAAAAGGGGTTTTTATGTTAGATCCAACTGCTCGTCGTATACGTATTTCTCTCAATGTTGTCTTTTTATAAAGCATCTTTATTACTCTTCAATTGTAAAATCATCAGGGTCCTCTGCTCCTTTCTTTCCAGATTTGTCCACTGATAAACCATCGCACCTTTTAGTGCCTCCACAGCAAGGTCAACAACAACAATCTATGCACACTCCATCTCACCAACCATAGCAAGGTCAAACCTCCGCCCTACCTGTAAGTAATTTTTTTCTACTCCTATTGATAACTCTACTAAGTTACGATGTTCTTCATGTGTACTGCACACACTTGATCGATATGGCTTCTACCTTGATGATTTTGACTTTTCACTACAACCTAGAGCTTTGTTTACTTGTCCTGATATGATTGAGTTTCCTTCTAAAGACCTAGATATCTGTTTACTCCCTAGATCATTATTTGCCCCTTTAGATTCAGTGGATATTCCTTCCTCCTACCAGCAAGCCTTGACTATGCCTTGTTGAAAAGAGGCAATGGATGAAGAAATCAGTGCCTTGATGGAAAATAATAATTGGGATCTTGTTCTGTGTCCTCCTCACACATCCATTATTGGCAGTAAATGGGTCTTTTTTGTTCTGCTTAAATCTGACGGAAGGATCGAGTGATATAAAGCACGATTAGTTGCTCAAGGTTGCAAACAGGAATATGGCATAGACTATGATGAAACGTTTTCTTCTGTTGCTAAAATGACTACTGTACAAATCGTAATTACCTTGTGAGCTATTCGTCAATGGACTCTATCCCAAATGGATGTAAAAAATACATTTCTCAATGGACATTTGAAAGAGACAGTATACATGCGACCTCCTCCTGGTTGTTGTAATGATAAATCTATTGTATGTCATTTGAAAAAATCCTTGTATGGTTTAAAACAAGCTCTAAGAGCTTGATTTAAATGATTTTGACAGGTCGTTCTGCGTGCTGGGTTGAAACAAAGTGCTCATGACTATTCACTACTTACTCATCATTGTTCTTCAGGAATAACAATTCTTCTCCTATATATTGATGATATTCTCATCACAGGAGACTACCTTGACAATATCAAACATTTGAAAGAACTTCTCAGTCAATCATTCAAAATGAAAGATTTGGATCCGTTAAATTATTTTTTTGGGCTGGAGATCCATTATTCCCTTAATGGATAATAGTTAACTAGAAGAAGTACACCAAAGTACTTGATTCCATTTGATGATGGAGTTCTCCGTTACTCCATCCTGTAAGATGATCGAGTTCACTCAATCTTGTTTGTTCCAAATGCCTATGTTTCAATGATTGAGTTTTTCATTACTCAATCCTATCGGATGATGGAGTTTTCTGTTGCTCCATCATGTGTGATGATCATTTTTTTTAGAGAGAGCAAGCCTCTAAAAAGAAAAGAAGCCCCTGAGAGAGAAGACTTCAAAGAAGAAGACGTTAGAGAGAGAAAGTCTCTAGAAGAAAGTAGAGAGCCCAAGAAAGGTTGTTTCTTGGTAGACCATGATAACCTGCGAAATTTATAATGGATTTGATCACTACTCATTTTTTTTGGCAACTTAGAATTATTCAAACTCTAGCTGCTTTGTGTCAAAGCATCTTGAGTTTGAGGGGGAGTGTTAAGATATGGATATCTCGGGTTCGTATTGATGTACATCATTATGGATGTATGAGTATATTTCTTTTGATAAGATTAGGTATTCTAAAAGATAAATATCAAGTTAGTTGGTTAATAAGGCCTCCTACTATTTACTTATCTCCAAGAATTATACCATATTTATCCTGTAATTCGGTGATCGTCCTCTCTATATATAAAGGTACTTCTTGATGTAAATATCTATCCAAAATAATGAAGATGTAGCCAGTTGGGCTTTGGATCAGTGGATGTAAGGCTTTAGCCTGAACCACGCAATTACTGTGTTTTCTCTTTTTCTTTCTCCATTCTATGCTCCCACGAATTCTAACAGCCTCTGCATACAATACAGTTGGCGTTGATCACAACTCAATCGGTGCTGACACTTCTTCTCTTCACAGCCGGTGCTACACATAACTCAGCCGGCACTGGTACTTCTTTCTCTTCACTGCCGGCACTGTACATAACTCAGTCAAAACTGGTACTTCTTTCTCTTCATAGTTGGCATTACACATAACTTAACTGGGACATAACTTAACTGGTGCTGGTCACAGTCTCAGCCGGTGCTATATCCTTCCTTCCTCCCTATCCTGCCATGCATTCTAACCTGTCGAGAAAATTTTGGGTCGTCACACTGGGCTTGTGAAGAGTCCTAGCTAGGCGGACTGCTTCTCACCTTAAAGACTTGAGTCTGCTTCACTCATGGTGGACTATCAATGGGTAAGAAGTCGAGGGTTCAATAGAGCCTAAATCATTATTAGGAAGGTCTTGTGTTGGGAGATCCTCTTGCACCAGTGGAGCAGTGGCTTGGTGATCAGTTACTGGGACATTGTAAACCTCCTTACATTCCCCCATTTTATATGAGAATATATCATGGAAACTGGTGCATTCCCACAGGTAGTGGCCCCATATCTGGTGGTATGGGCACCAACGGTCCTCAGTCCCCTAAGCAAGGTGTCGGGGCTGCCTTGCCAGTTTTGCAGTGATTAGGCCTTCTTGAAGAATTATAACAAAGAAGGCATGAAGGATACCAGGGGCTTCATCGTCCTCTTGGATGGTTATTGCATGGGAGGCTTCTGCTTCCCCGAATGCCTTGTTTAAGTCCTCAAGCTTTATCTTACCCTTCTGAATCAGGGCGTCAATGATATCCTTTAGCGTGAAGTAGTCATCTGTGGGGTGATTGATCCATCTACGGTAAGAACAATAATTCGCCTGAGTATTGGGCCCAGCTTGCTCAAGGAACTTGGCTTCTGGAAGCTCGATCATGTTTCGTTCTAACAATAACTGGAATAGTGCAGGTACCCATTCCTTCTCAAAGGGGTAGACCTTGTTCCTATGCCTGGTGAAATAATCATCTTGATTAAGATTCTTCAGTGGAGATACTCGGTTGTATGATTGTCGTTGCTTTTCTATCTTGGGAGTTGTCTTTACTGTGCTCACCCCTTTGGAGAGGTCCAAAGTTTGGGAGGGAGCCTTCTTCGGATCAGTGACCGCGACGGCTGCACTGATCACCCCTTTTTGTTGATTCCCTGGGTGTTAGTCCAAGAGCTGCCATTGCCTCGGTTGTTCTCTGAGCTCACAGGCGGTGGTTGTGATTTGCCGTGGTGGTGTGATATGCTTTCTATGCAGATGGATTTAGAGATCAATTTTGACATGGAGGTGAGATTAGAGGCCTCAACATGTAGAGCAATTTCAGGTCGCATGTTTCGCACACAAGTTTGAACTGCTTCCTTCTCAGGCATAGGATTGGAATGGCAAGAGGCCAAATTTCGCCATCTTGAGATGAACTGGTCCACGGGCTCATCGGGATCTTTAGTCAGGGTGAGAAATTCAATGGTTTGAACCTCTCTCTCGTCCTCATAAAAACGCTGATGGAACAACTTCTCCAATTCCTCCCATGTATGTATTGAGTTTGGAGGGAATCGAGAATACCACTGAAAAGCTGGGCCGTCAAGGGTTTCAACAAACTGATGGAGAAGCAGTCTCCCATCAATCGTTGTTTCTCGAAATGCTACTTGGAAGTGGGTGATATGCTGGTTCGGGGACGTGGTTCCGTTGAATAAGGAAAACTTCCCTTTCTTGTAATCTAAGGGAAATGGGACCTGGTCAATGTATGAAGGGTACGACCTTTGATAAGGCGTTGTGCCTGTATCCCTAGAATTTGTCTGTTCTTTAAGCTATGGGTTACCACAACATCAATGTCTGCCTGTGAGACGGGGTGAGGAATAAAATTTTCTTGTGAGGAAAAGGGAAGGGACAGCTTTGGAGGTGCACCATCTGAGTGGTGGGAATTGACCTCATGGCTAGCTGATTGATATGTGGTGTCTATACGATCTATCTTTTCCATCATCGCGTGCACCATATCTTCGAATTTGTTCATGTGGTCTTCGTGCAAGTCAAGTTCGTTTATAACCATTACGTTGACTGTTTCTCTAAGAGGGTCAGCCTTAGTTGCAGTTGAGGGCTTACAAACTTTACAGGTCGCACACAGTAGATCGGTCAACAGGGGGTCAGCATGCCTCGATTGGACTCGATTCTTATATGCCGATTGCATGAGGACCAGTTCTTGGTGGTCTTGGGACCATAGCTGCTGAGTGGCTGGGTCATCTTCTACGACACTAACCGCCGTGCAGGGCGCATGTACTTCTCCTTCAGGCTTTGTCATCTGAAGAGGGTAGAAGGGATTTAAGTGAAGAGGGTCATCGGAGCTAGCTGCCACGACCATCTTGGTCACTTCCTTGGTCAGAATTTGCAAACTGCTATCGCATTTAGTTTTGAGGTTTTGATGGACCTCGCGTCAAAACTAGGATTGGGATTGCAGCTTGTCAGCTCTTCTTGCACAAGGGAGGGTTGTCTCCATCAGGTGTGGCAAAGGATGAGGACCAAGGATTGGAATCATCCTAAGGTCTTAGGAGGAGGATGAAGGACTCGATCTTTCATCAGGTTTTTGCTCCAACGTCTCTTGTGGGCTCCAAAGACACGACCGAAATGATGGGGCTAGTTCAGGATGGTACTCTTGGGGAAGGTCGTCGAGTACCATGGCTAGAGCTGCTTGCTCGAAAAAGAAAGAGAAGGCAAAACATTGATTGACTCAGGAGGATGCCTGAGTCAAGGGTGAGGGGCTATATGTGACGGAGACGCGTGTACGCCTCATGAAGAAGGATCACATGTGACCTAGGGGTCAGCCCGGTCTTGAGCAAGTGGTCCGGCCTTAGGAGGAGAACAGGTGGAGGCCTGCTCCTTATAGAGTGAACTAGTGTATTCTGGGCAGGAGGACAAGGAGGTCGCCTTCCATGTACTCGGGTTGGCGTGATGACGGCATTGCCCCGAGCAGTGGGATCCATGTGAACAATGTGTGCAGGATATGGCCTTGGGAGGTCCAATCCTGAACTCTGACTGGAGGTGACATAAGGGTTGTCCAGAGGTGTGACTCATGTGGGTGATCCATGAGCCTTATAGTATGTGCGAGGGGTGGAGGCCGCAGGGTCTCCGCCTCGATGTGTTGAGCCTCTAGGGATAGAGTCTCATGGTGGTACAGGAACGTGGGGGGTAGCCTTGCGGCGACCCACAGGAGCAATGACAACTTGTTGACCTTTTGCAGAGAGGGACTGAGCAGCCTTCCCGCATACCTCGGCAATACGATAGACAAGTGACTTGTCGGTGGCAGGGTGCATGCTGTGTGTGACAACAGATATGCTGCCGATGAAAGGGGCCTTGGTGGAGGTGCCACCAGAGCGAGGGGATGGGGAGTTATGGACTTTTAGGTCCCTCCTCATGTCAATCTAAGTTAAGACTTGGGAGCTAGACATGGGGTCTTTGCTTAAAAGAAGGGTTGGGAACGAAGTTGGAGGAACTTATTCCCTGGGGACGCCTACGAATGCGGGGATAAGAAAATCACCGATCTGGATCAATGGGTTACAGAATCCAGCAGCCATAAAAGCAAAAACATAAAATAAAAGGAGAACTTTAGCCAAACAAGTATGATCCGACTAAGGGGTGGTAAGTCCCTAGTGGAGTCGTCAAGCTGGTTAGGTGCCTCGATCTTGCCCTCTGGATCTGGAAGATCGGGTGGCACGTGTCTCGGGTTTCAAGGAGACACAGGACTTTGGGATCGCTCTCTCAGGAACCTCGTTCGAGAACAAGGGCAGGTAGACCAATCGATGAGAGAGGAATTTAAGGTGGGTTTGGGACTTACTCGGGTTGGCTCGTGTGGGGGCCCTCTTAGATCACAAAGAAAGCCCCCTAGTCGTAAAACTGGTCCGAAATTGCCTCCATTAACTTGTATTATCCTATTTTCTGCAATCACACACATATGGAAAATGTTATAAGACAGGTGGGTCAACAAATCTCACCTAGCCTTTTTGGTGAACGCACACGGGCATGCACATTCAAGAGGAAGAAAAGAAGAATGAGAGAAGAAAGATGGAGGAGAGAAGAATTTGACCAGGCGGGGAGATTGACACAATGACTAAACCGGTAAGTAATTAACCTGGCGTGGTAGTAAAATGGGCTCGATAACTCAGACCGGCTTAACATAATTACTACTGAACGACAGTACCAATACCGACTAGCTAGACATGGTGTCTAGTCTGTCATGGCAATAAAGCAAGCACAATAACTCTGACTGGTGCAACAACATTATGGATAAATGACAAGACTACCATGGAGGGCTAATCTCTTAATAAAACGAAAGAGTGAGAGAAAGGAGAAAAAAAAAGGATCTGAAAGGGAGAGAAGAGTGTGAGAGAGGATAGAGGGAAGAAGCAAAGACAAAAACAAAGGGCAATGAGAGGAGGAGGGAGAAAGCTTAGTCGATAATGCGTTCTGCCAGCTATGACATGAAGAGAGAAGAGAGAGAAAAGGAGACAAAGGCAGCGTTAGGGCTTCAACGGCTGTGGCGGGAGAAGAAGCATGAGAAGACACAAGTGGCGCTAGACCTTCGCCGACTGTATAAGAAGAAGAAGAAAGGGAGGACACAGATGGTGCTAAGCCCTCACTGGTTGTCTTAGAAGAATAGGAGAGAGAGAACATAGGCGGTGCTAAGCTCTCGTCGGTTGTGTTAAAAGAAGAGGAGAGAGAGAACATAGGTGGTGCTAAGCTTTACCGGCTGGGTCAAAAGAAGAAAAGAGAGGGGACACAGGCAGCGTTAAACTTTCATCGCCTGTGTCAGAAGAAGAAGAGCGAGGGAACACAGGCGGCGCTAGACCTTCACCGGTTGTGTCAGAAGAAGAAGAAAGAGGGGACACATGCGGTGCTAGACCTTCGCCGCCTGTGTTAGAAGAAGAAGAGAGAGGGACATAGGCAGCGCTAGACCTTCATCAATTGTGTCAGAGGAAGAAAGGAAAGATAAAGCTTTTAACAGAGGTCTGCCATGGACGAACAGAGAAAAGAAACAAAAGCCCAAGAAGAGAGACATGATGGACCAGAGGATGAAGAGCGAGAGAGATAAAGATTAGAAGAAAGAGAGAGTAAGAGACATAGAGATGGGAAGAGAGGAGAGAGAGAAATAAAGAGGAGAAAGAAAGTGAGAGAAAGAGAGATAGAGATGAGAAGAAAAGAGAGAGAGGAGAAAGGAAGAGAGAGAAAGAGAGAAGAGAGAGAGAAGAGAAAGAGGGAAGAGATAAAAAAGAGAAGAGAAAGAGAGATAAAGATGAGAATGGAAGAGAGAGAAAGAGAGATAGTGATGAAAAGAGAGGAGAGAGATGTAAGAGATAAAGAAGAGGAGAGAGAAAGATGGGAGGAGAGAGAAAGAGGGGAGGAGAGAGAAAGTTACCTTATCGAGGGGTACCAACCCTTTTCTTTTCTCTCCTCTCTCTCCAAGATGCACCCACAAACTTGAGCAATAAGCAAAATTTTATTGAATGAATGAAAGTTTAACCAAATGTCTTTTTACAATGACGCATTACATGTTTATATAGAATTGGGCCCAAACATGAGTGGACGCCCAAAAACTATATAGAATTGACGACAATTAGAATTTAATTGAACTAAAAGAAATTCTAAAAATGGTTGCAAAAGGACTGTTTTGCCCCTGCCTAACAATGTGTGGAATTTCAGAACGATCCTTGCTACTGCCCTAGAACTTGTGTGATCTTTCATGACTGATCCGAGGTTGCTTTGATGCCTGTTTGATGGAAAGATAATTGTTTCCTTGTAGCGCTCGGCATGATGATTTGTGTTTATAGCGCAGAATCGAAGCGATCTAATGATGTAGATCACCCTGATTTGACACTTCAAACTGATAAAAAATAAATGAAAAAGCAATGGTAGAGAAAGTGGGGACAATCAAATTCAGATCTGCTCGGAAACGAGCATATCTGCTTGCAGATCTGTGGCGGAGCCAGCGTGATCCAAGGCATCAAAAGCACGATTTTTTAAAGAAAACTAATCAAAATAAGATAAAAATAAAATTAAAATAGTAAAACTAAGGAAGAAAACGATACCAAACTGGGACGGATGGCTCAAGACTCCCGAGCGTTCGAGGGCTCACATGTATCAGCACCATCGTCCTCTTTACCTCTCTGATCCGGATGTTGACCGGCAGATCAGTGATGTCCAAGGTGGTTGTGCCCTAGAGATAGTTTTATAACTAGGGTTGTTCTGCTCTAGAGATCTAGGTTTACTCAGGCTTAAGATGAGGGTTAGGGTTTTTTCAGGGAAGGTCTCTCTACTCTCGTAGGGTTTCTCTTCTAGCCTAAAGTTTCTCAAAAGTCTTATCCCCCTCCTTTTTTTTTTTTAAAACTCTCGTTTTTCATCCTTTTATGGTCACCCAAAGTGAGTTCATCTGACCGAGGGATTTGTTGGGGCAGATTTATCCTGTGACCAACAAATCCCTTGGTCAAACCAATATTTTATTTTTTAAAATTTGGATTTGACTGACACAGATAGCATCACATGGCGAAACCACCCAAAAGACGACCATAAAAACATGAAAAATGATAAAAAAACGTTTGGGAAAAAATGTGTCTGGGCGGCACAAGTCGTGTCACATGGGCGGCATGCCCCGTGTCTCCCAAACCAAAACTTGTCGAAATTGAAATTTGTTTATCAGGTGTGTTCATTAGCCTTTTTGAAACTACCAAAGATTATTTGGGTCAAAACAGATTTGTTTACTATTTTTAATGATATTTTCTATAAAATAGCGTGTTTACTAGATTCCGGGCCAAAACAGGCATCTGCTGGGTTTTGGGCTGACAGAATGGTTCCGGCACACAAGGTAAATTGTGTGACCTATGAATTTTAGGTTTACTAGGCCAATTTGATCCTAAGTGTTTAAGAAAACTAGCCAGATTTAAAGCAGGTGTCTACAGCTGCCCCTCTTTGGCACTCCCTGTCCTTCGAGGGACAGGAGAGTGGCAAAGAAGTAGACATGCTGTCGTTCCCTATCCTTCGAGGGGTAGGAGAACATGCAGTCCCTGTCCTTCGAGGGACAGGTGAGTAACAATAGTAGACTCTTTGATGTTCCCTGTCCTTCAAGGGGTAGGAGAATGTCAAAGATGAATATCATCCCGACATCACGTGGGTAGATGGCACACCAACTATCCCTCCAAGCCATTGCACTCCCATGCTCACCCACTTAGGGAATTTTCATCCTAGCTTTTTCGGTGTGAGGTGTCGGCGAGTTACACAAGATTGAAACTTGAGGTGGATGTTACAGCCATGCAACTTGACCTCAGGGTTTTCTCAGTTTGAAAAATTTTAACCATGGCAGTTTCTTTGATTTCCTTAGGGGTTTCCGAAGGCTATCTATAGGGCAGGGCTTTCTATTGGACACGACTTGTCTGATCAATTCCGAATAAAGAGGCAAGGCAGCAACGTGGTAATAGCGGCAATTTTCAAACTGATTAGAGTAGAACACTTTCCTTGCACACAATTTTCAAACTGATTTTTTTACAAATTCAGCTCCTTAGTTGTAGGGTTTTTGTCTCAAAATTCTGGCTATTGGGTCATCATACGGACACATAAGGATGAGCTTGCCTCGTTTTGGTTCAGAGGATCTAGTTGAGAGAAAGACGCTCCCAGACTAGCCAATTCGTCATTGGCGAGGTTCACCCATCTCCTATATGTGGTAGTTGGTTGTTATTTTCATACAACCATGGAGTGTCTGGCTAGTTTCAAGCCTTCGTGGCCGGCTAGGGAAGTTGGCTTCGAGAGCGAGGCTAGATGACAAACAGCTTAACCTCTTGTAGTGATGGAGGAAGTCCCTTCTAAAAGGAGTCTTTATCCTCAAGGTCTGCTTGTGCAATATTATTAGAACTTGTAAGTACGTGTTTGTGCTTAAGTGTTTTGCATCGAAAGCTCCTTCTTGAAGTTTATTCCTTTTACTCGTGACGCATTTTCAGGTTTTCACCATGTTCATTGTTTTTTATTTTCTATTTTTATTCTTTATTTTTTCTTATTTTTCTTTGTGATGCCTTTTCAGGTTTTCACCACATTTTTTAGCCCGCTACGGGTAGTATTTTCTAAGATACATTGCTTTAATGGGGTTGTTGAGTTCATACCCCTCCTGATTTTTGATCTTATAAGAATTTCCTGCATTCACTCAGGTTCCCATGAATGACCCCTCCCAATTAGGTTTGAACTTGCCTAAAGGGTGTGGATTTGCAGGAGTGTGGAAGATTTTTTTGAGTACCATGTCCCCTTCTTTGAACTGTAGAGGAACAACTTTCCTTTTGTATGCCCTCTCGATTCTACGCTGGTAAGCAGTGATATTTTGTGTTGCTCGTAGTCGTGTTTCATCCAAAGCAATGAGGGCCGTGATTCGTGCTTCGATCTTTTGTTCCTCATTTGCATTTTTCTGAATAAGCACTCGGAGGGATGGTATCTCAACCTCGATGGGTAGCACTGCTTCCATACCATATACCAATGAGCATGGGGTCATGCCAGTAGGAGTCTTCTTAGTTATCCGATAGGCCCATAGGGCGTCATTTAGCTTTTCATTCTCATCTTTCCCGCCTTCTATTATTTTGTCTATGATTCTGAGAAGTCCTTAATTTGTGGCTTCTGTTTGTCTGTTTCCTTGAGGGTAGTAAGGTGTGGAGACCTTATGTGTTATCCCAAACCTTTTGCACACCTTAGTGACCTTTTCATTTTTGAGATTGGATCCATTGTCAGTGATGATTGACTCAGGAACACTGAATCTGAATACGATATTGTTCTTTATGAAATAGGCAACATGTTGGCCTTAAATTTTAACAAATGATGCATCCTCTACCGATTTGGTGAAGTATTATGTAGCCGTTAATATAAAACGGTGATCGTTTGAGGCTTTTGGTGATATCATTTCAATGATATCAAGACCCCACATAGCGAGGGCCATACGAACGGTGTTGAGTTGAGTTATATTGTCACAACCCAGATCCCCGACCCTTGACCCCCGCTGTCCCATATCCGAGGGAGATAGAGCGCGGGATCGGGAACACAGAGGTCGCGGATATCACTCAGGTGGGAGTGGCTCAACTATAATTTAATTTTGAATCACAGCAAACCATGAGATAAAGCAAAAACTCGTACAAAACAAAATCCACAACTGAGTAAAATAATACCATTTATATACCTATTCAGATTCCAAAATTTCCTGTTACAACAAGCTCAAGGCACAACAGGCCTGATCATAAAAATTCCAGAATTCTGCAAAATACAATTTCACACATCCACCAGGCACCTCCCGTCAAAAGAGTCACAAACTGGAACTTTAAGCTTCAAAACAACTGCCACCACCGTCTAGCTATCCACACTAGGGTATCATATCTCACTAGGGGTGGGCAGCTGGACGGTGGTGGCAGTCGTTTTGAAGCTTAAAGTTCCAGTTGGTGATTCTTTTGACGGTAGGTGCCTGGTGGATGTGTGAAATTGTATTTTGAAGAATTCTGGAATTTTTATGATCAGGCTTGTTGTGCCTTGAACTTGTTGTAACAGGAAATTTTTGAGTCTGAATAGGTATATAAATGGTATTATTTTACTCAGTTTTTTTTTTTGTACATGTTTTTGCTTTATCTCATGGTTTTTTGTGATTCCAAATTAAAATATGAGTTGAGCCACTCCCACCTGAGTGATATCCGTGACCTCTGTGTTAGCGATCCCACGCTCTGTTGCCCTCCGGTATGGGACGGCAGGGGTCAGGGAGCGGGTCGTGACAGATACAGACGATTCATAGATGAGGTCTCCATAGAGTTGACATTTAGGACACCTCTTAACGAACTTCTAGCAATCTTCAGCCATGGTGGTATAGTAATATCTTTAGCTCCTGATTTTTTGAGCTAAGACGGCTGCCCCAGAATGACCTCCTTCATTGTGAAACTCTGTTAGTACTTGGTCAATTTCTGGCTGATCGAGGCGCCGTAGAATGATGCCATCGAAGGATTTCTTGAACAAAAGGTCACCTCTTACTAAGAATCCCATCAAAAAACTTTGAAGGGCTTCTTTATCCTTTTTGGTGGCTCTTTCGGGGTATAACCCATCTTTTAACAGGGACAGGACATCGTGGAACCATGGTTTTGCCTTAACTAGCGCATCTGAAGCAATGAGAGACACTTCCCCATCGTTCTCATTTTCCTTCTCTATTTCTTTGTTGATCCTTGCTCTTTTCTTGATAAGTTTTAAGCTTTTCTTCTTTCACCCTCCAAATCCCTTGAATTTAGTTTATGATGAGTAAGGAGACACCAATCACTTGTATTTGCTGGATTTTCATTCCCATGGCATTCTCAAGCCCGGCTATCAAGGCATCATATTTAGCAACGTTATTGGAACATGGGAAATTCAATTTGATGGCTATTGGGAAGAAAATCTTCTCGGGTGAGCATAGTATGACTCCTATACTTGACCCGTATTCGTTCTTTGCACCGTCAAAGTATAGCACCCAAATCGAGTCCTCAATTGTGAAGAGGATTTCATCAGGGAGATTAGTGTTAACGGGAATATTGTCTGGCAGTGCTTGTTCAGCTAGGTGGTCAGCAATGGCTTGTCCTTTGACTGATTTTTGAGTGACTTACTCGATCTCGAACTCGCACAATAGCGTTCTCCACTTCGCCAAACATCTGTTGAGGATTGGCCTCTTTAATAGGACTTGAGTGGGTCAATTTTTGATATGAGCTTTACTGAATGTGATAAGACATAATGTCTTAGTTTCTGCATGGCCCACACAAGTATTAAGCAGTGTTTCTCCACATCCGTGTATCTTGTCTCATAATTGACCATGGTTTTGCTGATATAGTATATCATTTGTTCTTTTCCATGGTGGTTATATTGTCCTAACATTGCCTCCATGGTCTTGTCTTTCACTGACATGTATAAGAACATAAGTTTATCTGAACTAGGAGGACTAAGGATGGGAGGTTTGGTGAGGAACTCCTTGTTTTGATCGAATGCTTCTTGGAATTCATTGTCCCATATGAATGGGGTGTCCTTCTTAAGGAGTCTATTTACTGGTGTGCACTTATCCGCCAGCTGTGAAATGAAGCGCCTTATGGCTTGTATGCGACCTTGAAGACCACGGATTTCTCTGATGTTTTGGGGAGGAGGCATTTCAGTGATGGCTCGTATTTTGGACGGGTCCACCTCAATGCCTCTTTAGCTTACGATAAAGCCTAGTAATTTGCTTGATTCAACTCCAAAGGCACATTTTTGTGGATTGAGTTTGAGTTGATGTTTCCGAAGTTTCTCAAAAGAGGTTCTCAGGTTGGCGAGATGATCAGACCTCGTCTTTGACTTGACCAGAATGTCGTCAACATAGTTTTCCATAATGGTATGCATTAGATTGTAGAAGATGCTAGTCATTGCACGTTGATAAGTTGCTCCTGCATTCTTGAGACCGAAGGGCATGAATTTGTACCAGTAGGTTCCCCATTGGGTTATGAATGACGTCTTGGTTTGGTCTTCTTATGCCATGAGGATTTGGTTGTAACCCACAAAGCTGATCATGAATGATGACATCTCATGACCCGCAGTGTTATCGACCAAGGCATCTATGTTTGGTAATGAAAAATTGTCTTTGGGACATGCCTTATTAAGGTCTCGGTAGTCGACACATAGTCGGATTCTCCCATCTTTCTTGGATACGACCACTATGTTGGCCAACCATTAGTGAACCTCGCATTGAGCAGTTTGTCGATTTCTTCTTTGATTTTGAGGACGAGGTGGGTTATTCGACGTCGGAGTTTCTGCCTTACAGGCCTTGCCCCTTCGTTGAATACTAGGTGATGTTGCACCAATGTGGGATCAAGCCCTGACATATCATCATATGATCAGGTGAAGACATCACAATATTCCTTGAGAAAGGAAATCACATTTTCCTGCTCCTCAAAAGATAAAGAGGTTCCAATCTACTTTAACCTTGGGTCCTTCTCAGTTCCTAGGTTTACGTCAATCGTCTCTTCGATGATAGCCGTTGGGTCACCATCGAACCGCTTCTTGAATTGCTCAACATGGGAAGTAAGTTCCTCATGTTGGGAGATTTCTTAAGATTCTTGACTCTCTTGATCTTCATCTTGGTCGTCCAATTCATCGTCTTGGGTATTATGCACCGTTATTGGGCTATCTTGAGTGATCACCATTTTTGAAATTTCTTTTTCATTATTATCAGCTTTATCATGTTTTGAATTTTTCACGGTTTTTAAAATGTCACAAGAGGTGTCCCTTATGCGATTCGCGAGAGAAATGTTGGGGACCGGATGTGCAGGGCGGTTAGATGGCCACCTTGCGTCTATCAATTTTTTGGTATCGGGACTTGAAGGTGTTGTTGATATGCTTCCAACAATTCTTGAGATAAAGGAATGATTGATCAATCCCGTCCCTGGGTTGATGTTGGTGGATGAGTACTTAGAGCCAACTGTGCACACCTTCTCCAGATCTAGGTCAGCAAATAGGTCTTCAATTCCTAGTCTTTGTGTGTGCTGCGATGTGGAAGAGCGACTATCCTCTGTTGGGGATTCGACGATCACTTTCGAACGTTTTGGAGGATGGGCATCGAGAGGATCGAGGCTTTGAATGCCCTCTAATATGAAGCACGGAGGGCTTGAAGGCTAGATTCGGCTTTGAAATAGGGTGAGAGTACACCGGAGCCCTCTTTGATCCCCTCTTTCAGTTTTGGCTTCAGGTGATGCAGAAATCGCTTCCTTTATGCCTTGCTTTTGACTTCCCAAGCCTTGCCCTGGTTGGAAGCCTTGGGAGAGTAGCATGTGCCATGCTTCGAGGGACCTGAAGCTGTATCGATGTTGATATTGGATAATCTCGTCCATCGATGTAGAAGTTTGCAAAATTTGAGGAATTGGGTCGACGGCCTCTAGGCGTAAAGTGGCACAATCAGCTTTCTCGAAGGAAGCGAGTAGGATTTCCTCGAGCTCGACCCCTACGGCTAGCTTTCCGATATGTGTGCTAGGATTGAGAAAAGAAGGGGTTTTGCGCATACCATCGCGATGCAATTTTTTGTTGGAAATTTGAGGCATTGATGGAGCGTGGAGGTGACCACGAGGTTTTTGTGGTGCTAAGGTCTTCCTAGTAGCATGTTGAAAGAAGGTTTTATGTCTAAGACATAAAAATTCATCGGCTGAATGGTGGGGCCAATCTTGAGTGTGAGAGGCAATATGCCCTCAGCTTGCCTCTTGGTCCCATAAATGCAGCGATGGTTAACTGACACGGTTCGAAGTCATCCGGGCTTTTGCCTAACTGCTTCACCGTTTTCATAGGGCATATATTCAAGGATGCCCAATTATCCACTAGCACTCTCCTTATCTCATATCCTTTCATGAAAATAGTGATATGAAGAGGCTGGATGTGAAAGTGATTGACATTAGCTGGGATGTCATCGTCCGTGAATATGATTGGCGTTAGTGCCATTAGTTGGTTGATCGTCCCGCACAACTCATCTGGTTGTGTGTTCCTCGGGATGTGGGTCTTAGTAAGAACCTTTTCAATTTATGCTCTATGTACCGGTGAGTTTGCAAGCAGCTCCAAGATGAAGATTTGAGCCTGAGTCTTCCCGAGATGAGTCGGTAGATCATAGGTGGTTCTGGATCCTTGAGTTCTTTTATTAGGTTCATGATCTGCAGCCCTTGCTGGTGGTTTGGCTGTTGAAGTGGCTCCCATTCTTTCATCAAGATTGTCAGCCATCAATTGGATGGGTTTGAACACTTGACTTCTTCAAGTTAAGGAATCAACTTCGTCAACCTGGAGCT
The DNA here is from genome assembly GCF_000471905.2 of Amborella trichopoda. Next base: position 4,338,708 of record NW_006499810.1, read on the forward strand.
TGATAGGGTCAACCCTAGAGAGAGTAATGGGAGACCTCGGGGTGTTGGCCCTTTGTTTGGAAGATGATCCCTTTTCATCAGCTTTGACCATGTCAATCTCGAGGGCATCATCTTCATCATACTGGTTCCACTTAGGAGGATCATCAGAGTTCGGGGATGAAGAATTTTCTCTAAGAAGGCTCAAAAGATCTTCTTCAACTTCTTGGATGATCACAACCAAATATGAATTGGCTGGGATCATCTTCTTCGTCTCCATTTTCAATCATGTGAATGATAACATCCTCCTATGAGTTACTTGGAGCTCATGTTTCTTCGGTACTTGTGGCTGTATTTTTTGGGAGAGGGTTTGTGAAGATACTCATCTTTTGATTAGGTTCTTCAACAGTTTGATTTCAAGGTCCGACAATGATGTCTCCCCTATTAATCAACCCTTGAATCACCCGCTTCAAGTAGAAACAATTTTGGATAACATGGGCATGGTTTCTATGCCACTTGCACCATTTGTTCTTATCCTTAATGTCAAATGGCGGCTCAGATGGTGGTGGGAGTTGAACCATGTTTTTCTTCAAGAGTAACTGCAACACTTTTTCTAAGGGGTCTTTGAGAGGAGTGAAGTTGTCCTCTCACCTTCGATTGTTATTTTGAGCGGTAGCTCTAAGCTGACCCCTTCGATTTTGATTCCTATTATTGTGCTGGGTGGCTGAACCTTGAGCCGGTCCATTCACGACAATTTCGTTAACCTGAGCTTTCCGCTTGCCGTTGCTCTTATTTTTAATCTGAGGAGTCGAGATGGGTTTGTTATCGGGACTAGTGTTGTGGGGTGTCCCTCTCGCCCTTTCATGTCGCGCCACCTGCTCGATCATGGAGTCGAAAGAGTGGGGAATAAGTCCCTGACTAAAGAAGCTCTTGTATTCATGAGCTATATTTTCTTAGGCCATGGAGATTTTAGCTGGGTCCGCAAGTGGACATTCGATGACTCGCATCGCCGCCTCACGGAATCGACTGATAAAATCCTCAAAGGATTCTCTTGGGTTTTGTTTAGTTGCACTGAGTTTGCCCAAGGAAAGAGATCTTGGTGTCGACCCACGGCAATGAGAGACGAGCTGGTTGAACATTTCATCTGGAGTTATGTGTGGTTGAGCGGTCATTATTCTCCGATGCCAATTTAAAGCCTCACTGGTCAAAGTTTGTGAAAATAGGGCCTTCAACTGGTTAAGCCTATCTCGCAAGGCTCGAACGGAGAGGAGGTACTTGTTGACGTAAATATCTGGTCATTCTTCCATTGAATCTGTTTTTAAACTCTTGGATGACAAACCTAGGGGGAAGGTCTTCCATGCCTCCAAGGGTCTCATGAACATAGGCCTTTGGGGGTAGTATTTCATGCATACCCATCCTTACGAGCATATCCTACATCTCTTTTAAAGCGCCTTCTTGTTGAGTATTTGGCATGAGAGTAGGTCCACCGGTTAGTGGGTTCCCAAGCATAGACTGATGAGTCGAGACTTGGGGTAGATGTTGGCCTGCTTGGGCCTATGATGGATGAGTTGTGGTTACCGTGGCGGTTCGACACATTTATCCTTGAGGGGCGTACTGACCCATAGGTGTCACCACCGATTGGAGAAATGGCACGGTTTGTTGAATTGGATGGATTAAGGGTAATGATTGAAGAATCGGCTGACTCGGTTGTGCTATGGGTTGATCTATGCTAGTACATTAGTTTTGAACTGACCCATGAACTGGGGCATGAACTGTGTTACCTAAGTCAACTAGACTTTTGAGGGCAGCCTGAGTGCCTATCTCGCCTAAGGGTTGGTCTAGATTGATGCCTCGATTGCTCATAGTGTTCAAGACATCGCGGGCTGTACGACGGTGGTTCGAGGTTGGATTGGATCTCCTAGACCTAGGTGGGTCTTGGTTCTGAGACTGTTGCATCTCGGGGTTATCTTGGTTAGAGTTGTGGGAATTGGCATTATATGCCACATGAACTTCTTCCCTCACACGACACTTGCTTTGGTTGCCTAAGGTCAGACGGCTCCTACTGTGGCTATGTAAGGTTCCCTATAAGACAATGCCCTGCTAGACCCCTTGACTGTTCAATGTTTTTCAAGCGAAGCCAACTTTTCGGACCATATAGAGCTCTAGGTTAAGAGTGGATCCTTGAGACTCGACTTCTAATTGAAGACCTGGACGATGGATAATGGATTGGCCCGAGTTTTGGCCTTAATCCTAAGGGATTGCGACATACTGGTCTCTAAGTTTAGGAAGGTTCGGTTTAGAGTCAGCCGTGGAGCAGTCATCATATTCGCCTCGGGTGACTCACATGGTGATCGTCCTTGGCAGGTTTCTCGAATCAGACTTGGGTAAGATCTACACTCGACGGCCTAGGGTAGACATAACCTGACTCTACGGACAAGACCTTAACTAAGACCAAGGCTAAGACTAACCGGGAATCTAGACTTGCTAGACTCAATAGGTTTTGGTTCAGACCCTGAACTAAGATAAGCCTAGTCTAGATCTAGAGGCAACTCTATGCTTAGACCTATGCTATAACCTAGACTAAGATCTAGACTAGATGGGTGCGAGTCTCGGCTCAGACCAAGAGTGGGTCTAGGTTCGGACCTGGGTGTGAGCCTAGTTCGGACTTGGATTGAGCTAGGTGCAAGCTTGAGCTTTGACCTAGAGGGTTGTGAAACTCAGAATGGGTGTAGACCCGGACAGGATCAAAGTTAGTTTAGGTGTGAGCTCTGGCTCGAACCCAAAAAGGGGCCTAGTTTGAACCTGGGTGTGAACCTGGTTTGGATCTTGGCTAGTCTAGGTATAAGCCTGAACTTGGACCCAGAGAGTTTTAATGATCAGATCAGGTATGGACCTGGACTGGATCAAAGAGAGCTAGGAATGAGCCTTCGGCTAGGACCAAGATGGGACCTAGGTTCGAACCTGGGTGTGAACCTGGTTTGGACCTAGGCTAGGGTGGGTAAAAGTTTGAACTTGGACCCAGAGTTCTGCTTGGACCAAAGGCAGGTCCAAGCTGAGATTTAAGATTAACCAGATAGAAATAAGCAAGCAAGCACATGAAAACGTTTGACCTAGTAAAGTACTATAGGTAGACTTGGCTTGAGAGTGGGTTCCTAACTACTGAAATGCGGTTAGGCTGATATAGGTCCCCGCATAGGTCCAGGCCTCCTGTTATAGGATGTTCACTAAGTCCTACTATATGCGGAGTTGCTTTGAGGCAAAGGATTACGGACGGGCGCTCACAGTTAATGTTAAGCAATCCCAACCACCTCGACTCTCAAAGCGGGGTTCTCCTCAAGCTGTTAACATGGATTTTGAGGGTTTTCAAAAAATTTGTTTTCTAGTTTTCCGGGATTCCCGGTCAGTGTGTGCTAGAGTGTGTAAAGAAGCACGCAAATGAAAATAAAGTCAAGCACAGAGGCACACAATAAGAAAAAAAACAACTGAGCGCTGGGTGCTGATCGTGTCTAGCGATGCCCGCTTCGAGGCGAAACTCGCTCAAGGTAGAATATAGATGGAGGGGTGAGGACCCCTAAGGAGGTAAAGTTAGAACATTGAAACCAGGCATAGTCCGTGCTAAGTCGAACGTGACCCGAGTCGAGGACGACTCGAACGGGACACAATTCAGGGAGGGTGCAAGTAACCCTCGATGTATATTTATCTTTTATTTTTAATTTTTTAATTTGTTTTTAATTTGATGAAATATAGTTAGACTAATCATGATGAAAGCCACGAAAATGGGAATTAACGAAGTAGAATGAAATCAGAAAGTCAAGAATAGAGCTGACCTACCTGAAGAAAAATATTTTTTTTATATTTTAAAAAAAATTATTTTTAGTCAAACATTGGTGAAAAAGCACCAAAAGGGCTCTGGAACAGTCATGTAGGGTCCCAGAGGTTTATTAGGACCTTTGTGATTGGGCGGTACGGGTCGTGTCGCCCAAAAACAAAATTTTTATTTTATTTTTTATTATTTTCATCTTGTTGATCTTGATGAAATAAGACTACTAAAACTTGTAGAAGCAGAAAAATCAGACATTTTGATGAAATAAAATTAAAACAAAGTGAAACAGAAGAACAATAGATAGAACATACCTGTATCAAGAAATGTTTTTTTTGGTATTTTTAAAAAATTTATTTTGCTCCAAATGTTTTTGAGCAGTCACAAGAAAATCCCTAGAATAGATCTGAAATTTTTTTTAAAATTTTGAATTGGACAACCGGGGGAACCAGAAAGCGTGTCACCCTAGACCTTGGTGGCATGCCTTGTGTCGCCTGGGCGGCACGCCTTGTGTCACCCAAAAACGTTTTATTTTTTATTTTTTTTATATTGTTTTCTTGTAGATATTGATAAAATAATCTTACAGTAAAATTGGAGAAATAGAAAATAAAATTATTTTTGATCAAAATAAATTAAAATAAAGGGACAACAAATCTAAAAGAAGAATTATTTTTTATATTTTTAAATATTTTATTTTTTCCTGAAACTTTGGAAACAGTCACAAAATGGTACCTAGAGAATGCCTGAAAAGTTTCAAAATATTCTGAGATTTTTTTAATTTTGATGCTCGGATCACGCTCGATTGGCCCCACGGTGGGTGCCAAACTGTTTATAGCGCAGAATCAAAGCGATCTAAAGACGTATATCACACTGATATGACACTTAAAATTGATAAAAAATAAATGAAAAAGTAATGGTAGAGAAATTGGGAACAATCAAATTCAGATCTGAGATCAGATCTGCCCGGAAATGAGCAGATTCGCTCTCAGATCTGTGGTGGAGCCAGCATGATCTGAGGCATCAAAAACATGATTCTTTTAACAAAACTAATCAAAATAAGTTCAAAATAAAATTAAAACACTAAAACAAAGGAAGAAAATGATACCTAACAGGGCAGGATGGCCCGGGACTCTTGAACCTTCGAGGGCTCACCTGTATCAGCACCAGCATCCTCTTTGCATCTCTGATCCGAATGTTGACCACCAGATCTGTGATGTCCAGTGTGGTTTTCCCCTGGATATGGTTCTATAACTAGGGTTGTGCCCTAGAGATTTGGGTTTACTCTGGCTTAAGATGAGGGTTAGGGTTTTCTCAGGGAAGGTCTCTCTACTCTCCTAGGGTTTCTCTTCCAGCCTAAAGTTTCTCAAAAGTATCATCCCCCTCTTTTTTTTTTTTCAACCCTCTCATTATTCATCCGTTTATGGTCACCCAAAGTGAGTTCATCTGAACGAGGGATTTGTTGGAGTAGAGTTATCCCGTAATCAACAAATCCCTTGGTCACACCAATTTTTTATTTTTTAAAATTTGGATTTGACCAATGCTGATAGCATCACGCGACCAAACCACCTAAAATATGACCATAAAAACACGAAAAAATGATAAAAAAAAATGTTTGGGGAAAAATATGTCTGGGCGGCATGCCCCATGTCGTCTAGGAGACATGCCCCATGTCGCCCAAACCAAAACTTGTCCAAATTGATTTTTTTTTTTTTAGGTATGTTCCTTAGCCTATTGTGAAGCTACCAAAGTACATTTGGGTCAAAACAGGCATCTGCTGGGTTCTGGGCTGACAGAATGGTTTCGACTCACAGGGTAAATTGTGTGACCTATGGATTTTGGGTTTACTAGGCGAATTTGATCCTAATGGTCTAAAAAAACAACAGAACTTTTCAGATTTAAAGAGGGGGTCTACAACTTGATACCAATTTCGAGCCATGAATCATGTTTTTGAGCCATGAATCATGTTTTTGAGCCATGATCATGAGACTTGAATTTTTGATGAATCTTGAAAACTTCGGATCGATAGGACGCTCGTTTCTTGATGTTTTTCTTTTGTTTCTTCGTCGAATCACACTGAGCATGCCGTCACGAGCAGGTTGCAACAAGCGCAACTTTATTTCGTGTTCGGATGAAGATTTTATCGTCTTGAGTTTTTAGCAGAAATCTTGAAATCTGGTGGTCAGAATTTATAGCAGCTTTGATGCCTCCTTGTGTGAAATCCAACCATTCAAGGTACGCTATGTTCGAACCAGAGATACCCTCGGACCTTATGCACATAATACAATTGCTTTTGTGTCGATCGGGTATGCGAGTGTCATGATTTGGCCGCTCGAATGTGGTGTGTTGCTATTGATTTTTTTGTAATTTTCTTCATGGATCAACAACTTCTCTCTAGTTTTTCTCCCTGCTCGGGCATCGTCACGGGGGATACCACCTATCGAAACGCTCGTCTCAATGAGAGGAATATGCTCACAAAATTTGAGCGTGATCCGACTTGGAATGAGTAAGATATGGGCCCCGATAGTCGCTTCCCTTGACCATGAAAATAACCACTTTTAATGGTGTTTTGGTGCAGGGTGGCCACACGGGAATAGTATGCGGACTACCCCTTTTTGGCATTTTACCCATAACTTTGTCGTGGTTAAGCCGAAACTTGACCCATAGGCATTTTCAACTGTGCCAAATCTAGTGGTGGTGATATAACCACTATTTGATGCACGAAAAATATAGCTCTAGTTACCCTAACCTGAGCTAGTAAGCCTCCACCAGCGTGCATAGGCCTCGGTCACCCTGACCTTTCTGCCAAAGTGGGGTAGCACATACTTGCTAATTTTCATCTCCTCTAAATATGAGGACCATGCGGTCCGTACATGCTGTGGCAACCAGCATTCTTGAAGAGTCTCAAGCTCTTCCTTTTTCTCGGTGTTTACTTTGCCGTGGCGCTTTTCAAAAAACATAGAGAAAGGGAAGCTTTGATCAAGCCCATGATGACGGGTGAAGCCATGAGGGAAGTACCCATCCATTCTGGCACAATGCAGGGTCCGATAGGGCAAAACCCCTCCTCTAACGCTCAACATGAACATGAGCTCCCTGATAGTCGTGGGAGCGACATCCAACTCCTTCTCTCTGAACAAGCTCTGAGCCTCCCTTGGGCTATGAAGCACGCATCAGAATGATTGTGTGTGACCCCAGCACCTCGATGGTCTAGGAAGAGTACCCTTTTAATTATTGATGCTCCCCTTACACTCGGAGACCAAAATAAGACCATATCAACGCTTCGGTCTTCACCATTCTCTTTCCCAAGGTTGGTAAATTGGCATTTGAGGTCACATTCCTATGCATGCAACGAAGAAGGGCGACTCCTTCTTCGATATGGACGTTTTCATCATCATCATCCCAGACTTCAAAGCGAATGGAGTCAGTAAAAAAGGTGACGATGAGAAGCCACTCTGGCCTACACAATGCATCATTGAGCGAAATAGGCTCGCCCCTCACCAGACTCTCACCAGTAAATTCACTGGTGCTGACCTCCCTGCCCCTCGGAAGGTTCTTCATGTTAGGGATCCTGTGAGAAGGTCCGACCATCTTATAAAAGCTCAAGGACTTACTTTTGTTTGCAAATCACTAAGGCACGTACTAGCATCGGCTGTGTTTTCCAAAATCCACCGCCGACTGCATTCTCAGAGGCCCAATGTCGACCGCCTTAACTAATGCCTAGCGCCGGCTGTCTTTGCCAATGCCTAGCACCGACTGTGGTCGTCTATGCCTAGCACTGGCTGTGTTTGCCAATACTTAGCACCGGCTGTCTTTGCCAATGCCTAACGCCGACTGTCTTCGCCAATGCCTAGCACTGGCTGTGTTTGCGAATGCTTAGCACCAACTGTGTTCGCCATTATCTAGCGCCAGCTGTGTTCACCAATGCCTAGCGCCAACTATTTTCATTAATGCCTAGCACTGACTATGTTTACGAAGGACTATCGTTGCTTGTGTTCAAATCTCCCACACGTGCCACAGATGGCGCACGTGTCACCTCGAGCCCCGACGCGCCACCTGATAACTATCGATTGTGACGTGGACAGGTGCACGTCCTAACACGAGTGGTAGGACAACCCTTCGTCTCTTAGTGACGATTCACTTTCCAGCGGCCTTTCGCCTTTCTACGACCTTTAGTTTCTTGTCAGGAAACCACTACCACCACAGAAACCAACTGTGACACCTCTTTTTCTCCTTCCTGCTGCTAGAAAACTACTGGAAAACCAACAAACATTCATCAGCAACAACGACTTGGACTCTTTTCCTGTTTTTCGATATTTTTGAACCATGGCTAGAACCTTAGCTAGCCGGAAAACTGCTTCCCTACCTCAAATCCGACACAAAAAACCCCTGTGCTCCCTGTGTACCTCTATCGATATTCTTTCTTTTAGCCGGAGTCCTCTCTTTCTCCCCGGCAAATTCTTGCAAACTTCACGAAAGACCCTGCGTGCTCGCCAAAATTCATGCTGGAGTTTCTTCTCTTTCTCTCACTGTGAAACTTGCCATTTTTACCTTTGGTGAGAAACAATAAAAATGGGGCTTACCCCCTTTATATAGGTGGAGTTTCCCTGAAGTTCCCCTCGCAAACCAGGAAGACAAGGCAAGTCCTTGAAGACGAAGATGCGATGGGTCGGATCGGGTCGGGCTCTGACCCGAGACTTGAATATAGTTTACTGCCACCCATGGAATCTCATGCGTCAGAAGCCAAGACTGGGTCGAGCTCGGGTCAGAGACCCGAACAACAGTCATCGTTAGTTGTGTAATCTCAACCCATCACCGGTTGTGTAATCTCAACCCATCGCCGGCTGTGTAATCTCAAACCATCGCTGGCTATGTAATCTCAACCCACTACCAGCTGTGTAATCTCAACCCATCGCCAGCTGTGTAATCTCAACCCAGCACCGACTGTGTTCTCAATGGTTCAACGCGGACTGTGTTCTTTAAAGCCTAGCGCCGGCTGCGCACAACACTGACTGTGTTCTCAAAACGTGTATTGTCACGTGTGTTGATGTCGCCCGTACAGGCATTGCATATGTCCATTTCGCCACTACCCATGACCATTGTTGTACGCTCCCCGTGCTAATGTCGCGCATGTGTCAACACTTAGTTTCCACCGTGCATGTCTCGCCACTATCCCCAGTGGAGTTATGAGCAAGCCATTGCCATTCATCCTCAGTGGAGTTGCACCCAGGCCGTTGTAACAAGGTCGTGACTTGTCATCCCCCATGAATTCAAGAACGGGCTACTGTCCTTCATCCTCAGTAGGGATTTCACTCCTACATATCATTTTATCCCTAGTGGAGTTAAGATCGTGCTTACCCCTTTTATCCCCTGTGGGTCAGTGTCACACCAAGCTTCTTATCCCCAGGAGTTTCCATGGAGTCATACTTGTTCCCTAATCCCCAGTAAAGTTTGCTTCCCATTTAAAACCCCTGCTATCATTTTATCCCCAAGGAGTCAAATTACTATTCACAGACCTATTCCCCATGGAGCTTCACCTACATGGCGACCCACACAATGGTCAGTGCTGCATGACCTTAAACTGCACAGCCCTACTCTAGATACACAACCTTAAACAACATGGCCCAAACTATATGAACTTAAACTGTAGCGAAGGTATAGTTGCATGACCATAAAACTGTACGGTTCATGCTACATGACCGTAAACTACACTGCCACGGTCCATGCTCTACGACCCTAAACTGCACAGACATGGTCCAAACTATATGACCTTAAACTATGGCGAAGGTTTAGTTGTATGACCTTAAACTGCACGGTCCATGCTGCATGACCCTAAAACTGCAATGCCATTGTCCAAACTATATGACCTTAAACTGTAGCGAAGGTTTAGTTGCACGACCTTAAACTTCATGGTCCATGCTGCATGACCTTAAACTGCACAGCCATGGTCTGTGCTGCATGTCCCTAAACTGCATAGCCACAGTCCAAACTATATGACCTTAAACTGTAGCGAAGGTCTACTTGCACGACCTTAAACTTTACAGTCCGTGCTGCATGACCCTAAAACTGCACAACCATGGTCCAAACAATATGACCTTAAAATGTAGCGAAGGTCTAGTGGCATGACCTTAATTTGCATGGTTCGTGCTGCATGAACCAAGCTGCACAGCCATGGTCTGTGATGCATGACCCTAAACTGCACAGCCACGATCCGTGCAGCATGACCCTAAAATTTACAGCCATGGTCCGTGCTACATGACCCTAAACTGCACAGCCATGGTCCAAACTATATGACCTTAAACTACAGTGAAGGTCTAGTTGCACGACCTTAAACTGCACGGTCCGTGCTGTATGACCCTAAACTACACTGCTAGGTCCAAACTATATGACCTTAGATTGTAGCGAAGGTCTAGTTGCACGACTAAAAACTGCATGGTCCGTGCTGCATAACATTAAACTGCACAGCCCAAGTTTAAGCTATATGACTTTAAACCATGGTGCATGTCCTGACCGCATAACGATAAAAGACTTAGCACCATGGTCCGAACTATATGGCTTTAAACTGTAGCAAAGGTCTAGTTGCACGAGCCAAAACTACATGGTCTTAGTTGCATGACATAAAATTGCATAACCATTGTCCAAGCTATATAACCCTAAACCATAGTGCATGTCCTGACTGCATGATGATAAACGAATTTTCACAGGTCTCGGAGGCTTGACCTTAAACTCGTCCCCACACATGCGCACTGCTCTTTACGTGCATGTTCATGCACGTCTTCCCTAACCGACCCGTTCATGTGCGTGCACCACCTTCATCAACTCCCTTGTAAATCTAGTTTCCTTCATTACCATTTATCATTCCCCAGTTAGTTTCACCCATGCTCACAAAACAGCAAACCATCCCACCATCCCTACTCATCGTCAATTAGTGGGTCACCACTTCTCCACACATCTTCCATAGGTAGCCTCGTACCATCTCCCCAAAGTGAGCTAAAAGCACCACCATACTCACTCTATGGTCTCCACAGACTGCCATTCATCACTACCACGGTCCAGCTTTATGACTTTAAATTCTAGTGAACGTCCTGGCCGCATGACATTAAACTGCTTCGAACAGGTCCCAAAGGCATGACCTTAAATACGGCTTCGCAAAAAAAAAAAGAAAAAAAAGATAATAACAGGCATGATATATACCTGGACAAGTGAACACCATGAGTAAAAATGACAGACATGCAAGGTCATGAAACCCTGAGTAAAAGAGTTCCATAAAAAAAAAAAAAAACCCGGGCTTGGTGAAAACCCAAAAAGACACCCTGAGTAAAAATGGAAGAATAAGGGTGGACATAGCCAAAAGGTCATGGGTAAAAGAGCCTCAAATAAAAGGAGGTTGGTAAAAACCGTCTCTACGGCACCACTTCCCAAGTACAAGTGAAAACCCAAAAACGATACTTGGACCACTAAACAAGTTGATGCAACGTTCGCCTCAACAGGCGGCTTCAGCCCAAACTCAAAGAGAAAAATCTTTGGTGTCACAATACCAGGACCCAAAAATACGAGCTTCAAGGAAAAGATTCCAACAACCTGACTCCATTCATAAAAAAAAGGACTCGAAGGATAGAAGACTCACCAAGAAGGCAAGACCAGTCTCATGAAGAAGAGCCCTAATCCCACAAGGTCACTAACACACTTCAAAGAAGTTGAAGCCCAAAGAAAGCCAAGTCAGCCATGAATTTGGACCTGTTATGCAGTAATTAGGATTGAATCCTCAGGGGTCACCTTTGACAAAGAAGAGAGGTATCTTGATTGTTGAAACTGCGAGAAGAGGGTAGGGGTTATACCCAAAGTCGGTCACCTCGATAAATTAAGTTACCATGCCTGCCAAGGAATATCTGGTGCACAATGCAGATGGATGCCAACCAAAGGCCCTTCAACAGACCATCCAGAATAAACAAAATTCTCAAAACGTGGACTAACACCAGAGGTTACAAAAACCCAGACTAAATGGGAAAAATTCCCTTCAGTACGACACTCGACTGCTAGATGGGCCTGATTCTGACCAACAAGGTCCGTACAAAATCCTCAGCTTCAGAATCACAAACAGCCCATACAAGGGTGAGGACTTTGACAGGATCCCTCAAAACAATCTCTTCTCCCCCTAAAGTCTCCATGGATGGACCTGTACATTGCATCCGAATGTTTGAGCATCCAAGTTACAACATTGTGTGAATATCCTCGGCGTTCACGTGGTCTTGCAGCTATGAAGAAAAAAGAAATAAAGCTGAAGGAAATTTTTTGAATGTTGTTCTTCTTGCTTCTCTTGAAGTACAACATTCATGGGGCAAGCTATTGGATATATTTTTCAGCACCTTGACCGCCGATGCGAAATAAAAGAGAAGCCAATCAATAAAGCCTTAACATACAGTGGAATTCCTAATAGTCTCAGAATTGCCCCAAAATTGGTTAGAATCTTCCTAGGCACTCCAAAAGGCCACCTACCATGTTTCTTCTCAATCTAACATGTCTAAGGTAGTGCAGATAAAGAAACAATTTCAGAAAAATCAGCCTCTAACACCTTGAAATGGACCCTGTAACTAGAACTATATTTTCAATACTTCAAATAGCTATGAGACCACTGCCATTGGATCCGACACGGTCAAAACCCTATGATTCTAGTTTCGGCTTAAATGGACATTCCAGGAGAAAGTTATCGGTAAAACATTAAAAAGTGGTAGGCCACACGCTATTCCCATGTGGCCTCCCCGCACCAATCTCCATTCACGGAGGTTGGTGTGCACCATCTAAAGAAGAAAATTCAAGGACCCGTATCTCACTCACTCTAAGTCGGATCGCTCTTAAATTTGGTGAACATGTTTGTCTTATCAAGACGAGTGTTTTGATATATGGCACGGCTTGTGATGATTCCAAGGTAGGGAGAAAAACTAGAGAGAAATTGATGATTCGTGAAGATAGTTACATAAAATTCAGCAGTAGCACACCTCATCCGAGTGACCATGTCATGGCGCTCGCATACCGAATTAACACAAAACCAATTGCATTATGTACGTAAGGTTCGAGGCTATCATTGGTCCGAACCCGGCATACGATAAACGGTTGGATTCGGCACACGAAGGTGTCAAAGTTGCTGCAAATTTCGGTCGCCAGATTCAAGAATCCAGCCAAAACCCAAGATGACAAAATCTTCGTCCGTACATGGAATCGAGCTGCGTTCATTGCGACTTGATCGTGATGGCATGTTCAGTGCAATTCAGCAAAGAAATCATAGAAAAACATCAAGGAACAAAAACACTATTTCTTAGAAGTTTTCAAGATCTATGCAAATTTCGAGTCGCATGATCGTGGCCTAAAAACATGATCTATGGCTCAAAGTTGGTATCAAATCGATCGTTATGCCGAGCCCAACAAGAAAGCAACCATCTTGCGGCCAAACAGGCCGAGCAACCCCAAATCATCCATGGAAGATAACGCAAGTTCTAGGGCAGCAGCAATGACTGTGTTGGAATTTTACACATTATTAGGTACGGGCAAAACAGTCCTTTTGCACCTAATTTTATAATTTCTTTTAATTCAATTAAATTGTAAATATCAACAATTTATGTAGTTTTTGGGCATACACCCAAGTTTGGGCCCAATTCTATAAGTACATGTTAAACACAATTGTTATGGGACCCTTGATTTTTTAATACTCATCAATACAATTTGAGAGTTTTCACATTCAAATTGTGGGTACTGGTTAAGTACCTTGATCTCACCTTCCAGATCCAGGTGATCTGGAGGCACGTGTCTTGGCTCTATGGTGGACTCGAGATTTGAGATCGCTCTCTTGGAACCTTGCTCGAGGGTAAGGTTGGGTAGACCAATCAATGAGAGAGGAATTTTAGGTGGGTTTGCGACTTACTCGGGCTGGGTAGCGTGGGCGCCGTTAGATCATGAAGAAAGTCCTCCAACTGCTTGAGCTGATCCGGAATTGCTTCCCTTGACTTGTAATCCTCCTGTTTTTCTGCACAACACTTATATGTTTAATTTGTAAGATAAGTGGGTCGAAAAGACCCACCCTTGTCTTAGGGCAATTTATGTTCATGGGAGAAGGTTATGAAGTGTAATGTTAAACGAATGATAAAGACGAGAAGAGAACTTGACGAACGGTGAGATGAGCATTACGGCCAGAAGATGCCGACTCAAAGCAGTAGCAAGATGGGCATGGTTCAAGGATCAGCACAACGACAATACTACTCAAAACCGAGGTCAACCCAACGGTGCTAATCTAAGCCACACCCTTAGTCAAGTGAGAAGGGAAAAGGGTGAAGAGAAGATGGCGAGGCGGCAGAGAGGGGGGCAAGTCCGGACGTCAATAAGCATTGCGGTTTACAACGGGAGGAGGCGACACATCCTTTGTGGATGGTGCTGTCTGCTAACGAGGCACACGGTGATGTTTTTTTTTGTTAAGTCACACGGCGATAAGCATCAGAAGTGCAGAGGAATCTCATGGACGACGATGGATGTTGCCAAGGCCTTTAGCGGGCGACGATAGGTATCATCGTCTACGTTAAGTGCGTGGGAGAGGAAAACTCCTACAAGTGGCAACACACTGAGATGTCAAAGCTACGTTCCTAGGTGGCGATGAGCAGCACCGTCTATAGACTTCACTGAGAGAAGGAGACAAACAAGAAGGAGGGGAGGGAGACTCGCGCATGGTGCTGCCATCGCCATGCGCAACCTGTGAGACCAAGGGAGAGGCAGGCATGGCACTGCCACTACTGTGTAGGCCTCATCGAGGGACTCAGACGAAGAAGAGGGAGAAGAGAGAGGAGAAGTGAGAGAGAAGAAGCAAAAAAGCAAGAGAGAGAAGATTTACCTCAACCTTAAGGGTACCGTTTGAAAGTTTCTCACCTCACCCTGTCTCTCAAGCGTAGCATCAGAATGGTAAGATAGAGAAACTTGTATTAAGTGAAAACTCTCTCTTGGGTGTGGATGTATCTGCCTTCTCTCTTTTTTGTGTATAATGATGGTACATATATATAGAAGTGTGCCCCAGACATGGGTGGATGATCAAAAGAAACCCTAATTATAAGAAAACTCCTGCAAGTGGCAACAACTTCGTCGT
>NW_006499810.1:4354721-4391079 GCF_000471905.2 Amborella trichopoda
TCAAAGCTACGTCTATAGGCAGCGATGAGTAGAGCCGTCTATAGACTTCACTGAGAGAAGGAGACAAACGAGAAGGAGGGGAGGGAGACTCGCGCATGGTCCTGCTATCGCCATGCGTGACCTGTGAGATTAAGGGAGAGGAGTGCACGACACTGCCACTGCAGCGCAGGCCTCTGCGAGGGACTCAGACGTAAAAGAGGGGTAAGAGAGAGGAGAAGGGAGAGAGAAGAAGCAAAAAAGGAAGAGAGAGAAGATTTACCTCAACCCTAAGGGTACGTTCGATAGTTTCTCACCTCACCCTCCCTCTAAAGCGTAGCATCATAATGGTAAGATAGAGAAACTTGTATTAAATGAAAACTCTCTCTTGGGTGTGTATGTATCTGCCTTCTCTTTTTTTCTGCGTACAATGATGCTACATATATATAGAAGTGTGCCCTAGACATGGGTGGATGATAAAAAAAACCCTAATTACTAAAAATTAAGATTAAATTGATTTAAAAGAAATTAGAAAATAGGGTGCAAAATGATAGACGCCTTCCTAACAAGTTGTGGAATTTCAGAACAGTAGTTGTGTTGCCCTAGGACTTGTGTGTTCTTGCATGGCTGATCCGAGGTCATTTTGATGCCCGGTTGATCATAAGATGATTGTTTTCATATAGGGCTTGGCATGACGATCGATTTGATACCCACTTCGAGCCATGGATCCTGTTTTGGTGCACGATTATGTGACTTCAATTTTGAGTAGATCTTGAAACTTTGAATCGATAGTGTGTTCGTTCCTTTATTTTTTTATGTCTTTTATTCACTGAATCGCACTGAGCATGTCGCTACGATCACGGGGCACCAAATGCAACTCGATTCCATTGCTGAGCAAAGATTTTGCATGCTTAGAATTTTGGCAGGGCGACAAAATTCGAAGTATGTTCGTCGGCATCGTGTGCAGAATCCGATCGTTCATCATCTACGAGGTTCGGGTACGAGATGGCTTGAGATCTTATGCTCGAAATGGAATTGGTCTCCCGTCGATCGCGCTCATGAGCTGTGTGATTTGGCCGCTCGACCGAGGCACGATGCTGTTGAATTTCCTGCACTATATTCACGGATCAACAACTTCTCTCTATCTTTTTTTTGTGTTAGGGTATCGTCACGGGGCATGCCACATATCGAATCACTCGTCTTGACTAGACAAACATGCTCACTAAATTTGAGCGTCATCCGATGTGGGATAGCCAAGATATGAGCATTGAAAGTCGCTAGTCGTGACAATCCCTTTAATGGTGTAGTGTTGCAGGGTGGCCGCACGGGAATAGCGTGCGGCTTCTCTTGTTTCACTCTTTCGTCATTAACTTCTTCCTGAAGTGTCCGTTTGGGCTTAAACTTGATCCCAGGGGGTTTTCAACTGTGTCGGATCCAATGGTGGTGATCCCACAACAATATGAGAGGTTAGAAATGTATCTCTACTTATAAAAGTCTGTTTAGGCTGATTCTGTCGGAATTGTTTCTCTGCCTTAGACATATCGGAATGTGACGAAACTTGGCAGGAGACTTTTGAGAGATCGCATGAAGATCCTGGCCAGTTTTGGGGCTATTCTAAGACTGTTTAAATTTCTACTACTTGCTAGGCCTTTATTGAGCGGGGGGGCCTAATGTTGATGAAAAATACCTTCCAACAGCATGCCTCACCAACTGTTGTGCTTCGAGAGAATTGAGAAGTGCAATCATTTGGGAAGTTTGAGGGATCTTTGTAGGGTCCACACCCTCAAGAGACTATCTGTGGCTCTGGAGCATGAGGCTTTTTCAAGACCTCCTTATACAGAACCAAGCCTTTTTGAAGTCCAAACGCTACAAACCTCTGGTTGGTACTGCTGCTACATCAAGTATGCCTTTGATGTGTAGGGTATCCCTGTAGGTCCCATCTAGCGGAGTCTAGTCCGGGGCTTTTGGCCCCCTCAAAAGTCTGGTCCCCTACTGGCTAGAGGGCTTTGGCGAGACGTACCTCGAATCATATGGAAACCCTGGCCTTCTCAGTCTCTTGCCTTCGTAATGGCCCTTAAAATTTATAAAGGGACCTTTTCATCATTATCCTCACTCTCAAGGACTCTCTGTGGTTCTGGAGCATGAGGCCTTTGTTCGGACCTCCTCATACAAAACCGGGCCTTTTTTGAAGGCCAAATGCTACGAACCTCTGGTCGGCCCTACTACTACACCAGGTTTATCTTTGATTTGCAGGGTATCCCAGTAGGTTCCGTCTAGCAGAGTTCATTCGGGGGCTTCTGGCCCACCCAAAAGTCGGTCCCCTCCTGGCTAGAGGGCTTTGCGACACGTACCCTGAATCCTGTGGCAACCCTGGCCTTGTTAGTCTCTTTCCTTCGTAATGGCCCTTCGTATTTCTAGAGGGATCTTTTCGTCATCATCCTCACCCTCAAGGACTCTCTGTGGTTCTGGAGTATGAGGCTTTTCTCTGGACCTCCTTGTACAGAACAAGGCCTTTTTTGAAGGCCATATGCTACGAACCTATGGTCGGCACTGCTGCTACACCAGGTTTTCCTTTTGATGTGTAAGGTATCACTGTAGGTCTCGTCTAGCGGAGTTCAGTAGGGGGCTTCTATCCCGCCCGAAAGTTTGATCTCCTGCTGACTAGATGGCTTTGACAAGACATACCCTGAATCCTGTGGCAACCGTGGCCTTGTCAGTCTCTTGCCTTTGTAATGGCCCTTAGCATTTATGGAGGGATCGTTTCATCCGCGTCCTCACCCTTAAGGACTCTCATTGTTGCTGAACTGGGGAGATCTTATGAGGCTCTCACTCCCTGACGAGCCATTGAAACTGGGGAGATCTTGTGGGGTTCGCACCCCCTGATGAGCTGTAAAAAATGGGGAGATCTTATGAGGCTCTCACTCCCTGACGAGACATGATTGCTGAGGAGGTTTTACGAGGCTCTCACTCCCTGACGAGCCATGATTGGTGGGGAGATTTTATGAAGCTCTCACTCCCTGATGAGCCGTGGAAACTGGGGTACCAGCTGAGAGTGTCAACCTGCCTTGTTGGTCCAAGCACCCTTGGCGTCATGCAGATGGCTTTCACCAACTTTCGTTATTTTTAAGATCTTTTACCCATGATTTTGTGGTCATGTCCACCATTTTCATCCATTTTTTCTCACGGTGCCCTCTTGGGGTTTTCACTGTACCTGGGTTTATTTTTCCACGAAACTCTCTTACTCATGGTTTCGTGACCATGCCCGTCCGTCATTTTAACTCATAGCATTCCCTTGTCCAGGTGTACACCATGCCCATTTTTTTTTTTTTGAGAGAAGGCCTGTTTTAGGGTTGTGCCTTTGAGACCTATACGAAGCCTTTTAACGTCATTCAGCTAAGACGTGCATTGTAGTTTTAGGGTCGTACAGCCAGACCGTAATGGTAAGGAGTGGTAGTCTGTAGAGGCCATAGAGTGAGTCTGAGGATAACTTTGAATCATTTCGGAAGGTGACATGAAGTTGCTTGTAGAGAGTTGATTAGATGGTAGGTGAAAAGTGGTGACCCACTAACTGATGGTGAGATGTCATGCCATTTGGTGAGCATGGGTAAGACTTTGGGGAATAAGATGAAAGATGGTGAAGGTGGCCCACGCATATGAATGGGCCGCTAAGGGAAGACATGCGTGGCGATGCACATAAAGGGTGTGTGCGTGTACGTAGACTCACTGGGGAGAAGAAGAAGTAGGCATAGGTGGCCCGCGCACAAGAATGGGCTAGCTGGGGAAGACGTGTGCAGTGATGCACGTAAAGGGCTTGTGGGCCTAGGTAGGCTTAATGGAGAGACGAAGAAGAGGGTAAGCGTGCACCAATGGGCAGGTTAGGGAAGACGTGCGTGGAGATGCATGCAAAAGGGAGGTGTGCGCTCACATGGGGGGTCTTTAAGGTCATGCCTCCTAGCCTTGAGCGAAGCAGTTTAACGTCATGCGGTCAGGACGTCACTGTAGTTTAAGGTCATATAACTTGGACCGTGGTTACGCAGTTTGAAGTCATGCAACTAGGATCGTGCAGTTTAAGGTTGTGCGACTAGACCTCCACTATAGTTTATGGTCATATAGTTTGGACCGTGGCTATGGAGTTTAAGGTCATGCAGCATGGAACATGAAGTTTAAGGTCGTGTGAGTAGACCTCCGCAACAGTTTAGGGTCATATAGTTTGGACCGTGGCTATGCAGTTTAAGGTCATGTAGCATGGACTGTGCAGTTTAAGGTCGTACAACTAGACCTCCGCTACAGTTTATGGTCATGTAGTTTGGACAGTGGCTATACAGTTTAAGGTCATGCAGCATGGACCGTGGTTATGCAGTTTAAAGTCATGCAACTGGGACCATTATGTGGGTCCCCATGTGGATGAAGCACCATGGGGGATAGGTATGTGAATAGTAATCTAACTCTCTGGGGATAAAATAGTTAAGGCTATTCACAAAGGGAGAGCTTTAGATGAAGTTGGTGGCCTTACGAAGAGTGGCAAGTGGAAGCAAATCTTCACTAGGGACTAAGATGGCCAGTGTGACTCCCCGGGGATAATGATGGGGCTTCATGTAACTCCACTGGGGATGACGGGCCGGAGTACGAGCGTAAGCCCACTGGGGATAGTGGTAACGGGGTCTAGCATAAGGCCAGTCATGACAAGAAGTGAGGTCATGGGTAGTTAAGGTGTATGATGGAGGATTAAAGGGGCTATGAGTGGTGTGACTCAACCGAAAAAATGGAGATCAGGAGAGTCTTGAGGTAATGGTGATGCGTAGATGGGTACAATGGGTGGTAAAAGTACCCTAGGTGTAGGGGTAAACAGTTGAGACTGCGATACGCCTCTTTAAGATATGGTTTTATAGAGGCAGATGCATTTCTTTCATTCTTTGCTTTGAAGCCTCACAGTCGAAACTATGGTACGCCTCCGAGAGATGAGTGCATGATTTGATGATTACATGCTTTGCTTCGAAGCCTCACAGTCGAAACTATGGTACACCTCTTTGTAATATGGCTTTATAGAGGCGGGTGCATGTTTTAATGGTTACATGCTTTACTTCGAAACCTCATAGTCGGAACTATGGTAACACATCTTTGTGATATGGCTTTCTAGAGGCGAGCACATGCTTTGATGTTTGAAGCCTCGCAGTAACGACTGAGATACACCTAGATTTGGGAGGACACATCGAAGGGATGGTGTGTTTTCACCGAGGGCTTGTGAAGAAGGATGTAGTAGGGGATGTGTAGGAGGATTTCATGTGGTAACCCCATGTAGACACGTAAGAACAGGAAGCAGTTTATAGTGGTGTGAATGAAATATATGTCGCGCAGTTTTAACATTTTGCTACTAGGATGTTTGACATTTTTACTTTTTTATCCACTAAGGGTTGGCTCTCAAGACACCGCTAACACTTTTATGGATCATGCACACACAAGCAAGTCCTATGCTATTTCTATCTTTAAGGGGAAAGGTCAGCAGTACATGCTTCCTTCTACCCCAAAACCGATGACAACATGGTACCAGAAGAAGTTTCCTTCGAGCACACTTTTGTCAAATCCTTCTCCTTCATATATATGATCTAGCCCTCAAGGTTGGACTTGGGGAAAAATTACGCCCCCAAAGCCGATAGAGCAAGTCCTTCATTCTATGAACAAGACTAAACTGCCAAGGACGACCCCGAGCTCCTTACTCCCGGAGCACCATGCCTTACTTAAATTGATTAACTTTGCTCTAGTCTCCTTGAGACAGGCCAATCAAGCAGGATGCTACACCCAATTCCAGTTTGTGAGAGCATTTACAAGAGTTTAAGAATCAAGCAGTAGAAAGGCATGAAAGTGTTGCGCACAAGAAAGAAGTTAGAGTCTTCAACTGCAGAAGACTTATTCAAGAAAAATCCAATTTACGTATTGCGAACTGAAGTGGAACTTGAGATGAGCGGCACTATATAATGCTCATTTGTTGAGGTGTGAGAAGAGGAACTCAATCAAGCTGAACTATGATCCCAAGGCCATCTTGACTTGCAAAAAAAGGAAATACCCCAAGGCTATCACGAGCCTATTTGGATCGAGGCATGGCCCCAAGGATGTCTCATGTCATGTTTGCTTGAATTACGGCCCCAAGGTCGTCAAGAGTTAGTAATTACCTGATCTTCAAGGTAGTCTCAGATACAATTGGGACAGGTTAGATGCCTTGATCTTGCCCTCAAGTCGGGGTGATCTGATGACTTGACTCCGGGTTCGACATGGAGCCGGGACCTGAGAGCACTCTCTCGTGAACCGCGTCGGGAGGATGTGGTTAGTATTACCAACCGGTGAGAGAGGAATTACGGTGTGAGGTGAGACCTACCACACCTGGGTCCGTAACTCACTAGGGCTAACTCGCGTGGGCGCTCTCTTAGATCATGTTGGAATGCTCCTCGGATATATGACTGCTTCAAAATTGCCTCTTTTGGCCTATTTCTTCTTTTCCTGCAATCCCACACACACTTTAAATTACAACAGAAGCGGATTTGAAGACCCCACCTTGTCATAGGATGAGTGTACATAGGCGTGTGTATTCAAAGGAAAACAGAAAATGACATGATCGGGTTCGTATCAATTCGACAGCCTTCCGATGTATCCTTAACAAATGATACATATTTTATAATAATAAAACAATAATTGAGAGGGATATAAGAAAGCAGATGAGTGAAGGAGAAAAGAAGGGAAAATGTTTAATTAGGTGGCTAGGTTGGCACAATGACAAGACCGACATAGAGGTTAGTCAAGTACGACAAATAGACATGTTCGATAACTAGACTGACATGACGACTAGGCTTCTCATCAATGAGACTACCATGGTGGTTGGTCTGGCGCAATGTATAATTTGACACGACAGTTAGACAGGTTTAGTAACTAGACTGACACGACGGCTAGGCTGCTCGATGTCAAGATTAACATAGGTGCACAAGGCTCAGCCTACCCTTTGATCAAACAAATAAAGGGGGAGAAGGAGGAATCATGTTTGGTGACTTGCACTGCTGTGCAAGACATAAAAGAAGGAAGAAAGAAAGGAAGGAGTCATGCTCGGCAGCATTCATGCGCGACAGTAACGAGAGGGAAGAAAGAGAGAGTTGCGCTCGGCAGCACCCACTGCCGTGCAAGATGGAAAGGAAAGAGAAGAAAGAGAGGGTCGTGCTCAGTAGCACTCATTACCGTGCGAGACAGAAAGGAGAGAGAAGGAAGAGAGGATCGCGATCGACTGCAATCATTGCCATGACAAAAAGAAGGGAGAAGAAAGAGAGGATCGCATTTCACAACACTCAATGCCGTGTGTGATAGTAAGGAGAGAGAGAGAAAGAAAGAGGAGAAGAGAGAAGACAAAGATCATGCTTGGTAGTGAGCACTGCCGTTTGTGACAGAGGAGGGGAAGAAGAAAGAGGGAGAAAGAAGAGAGAAAGAAGAGAGAGACAAAAGAGAGAGAAAGAAGAGAGAAATATATGATGAGAAGAAAGAAGAGACAGAGAAAGAGAGGAGAGAGATAGGGAGAGAAGAAAGGTCACGCTTGGCAGTGAGTACTACCGTGCATGACAAAGGAGGGAAAGAAGAAAGAGAGAGAAATAAGAGAGACAGAAGAGAGAGAATGGAAAGAGAAGAGAGAGAAAGAGAGGAGAGAGAGAAGAAGATTGTGCTCGACAATAAACACTATCGTGCATGATAGAGGAGGGAAAGAAGAAAGAGAGAGAAAGAAGAAAGAGAAAGATGAGAGAGATAGATGAGAGAGAAAGGAAAGAGAGACAAAAGAGAAAGGATAAGAAAGAATAGAGAGAAAGAGTGGAGAAAGAGAGATAAAAAAAAGAGAGTTGAAAATGAGAGAAAGAAGAGAGAGAAATAAAGGAGAGAGAGACAGAGAGAAGAGAGATCGTGCTCGATAGTGAGCACTACCATGCATGACAAAGGAGGGAAGAGGAAAGAAAGAGAACAAAGAGAGAGAGAGAAGAGAAAGAGAGAGGAAGATGAGAGAGAGAAGAGAGAAAGAAAGAGAGAAAGAGAGGAAGATGAGAGAGGAGAGAAAGAAGAGAGAGAAATAAGAGGAGAGAGAAAGTTACCTAGGGGTACCCATCTGAATTTTCTTTCTCCTCTCTCTTTCTCTCCCATTCGTGTCCCAACACTCAATAAAAGAGAAATATTTTTATTCATCTAAAAAAATGCCTTTTACATTGAGATGATACGTTCCTTATATAGAAGTGGGGCCCAAACATGGGTGGATGACTAAAACATTACCTAATTGATGGAACTTAGGTATTGAAAGACTTAAATAAAATCTATGAAAATGGGTCAAAATGATGATTTTGCCTTGCACCAATAACCTGAGTAATTTCAAATTAGTCCCTGTCATGGCCGTTCAATCGTGCGAACTTTCTATGGTTGATTCGGGGCTTTTCCAATCACCGTCCGATCGAAAGACTATTGTTTTCTTCATGAACTCAAGAAGACGATCGTTTTGGTGCCAATTTCAGGTCAGGAATTTAAGGTTCGAACCATGATCATTACTTGGCAAAAACACGAAAAAACGTGTTATCTTATTTTTAAGATTCAACTCATTTCTCAGTGTTTTTCATTTATTTCTTCATTGTAGCATAACGACCAAGTTCCCATGATCCTTTCACAAAAAGAATGGCTCGATTTGATGCTTGGATGATCATTTTCCAAATTGGGAAACTTTGGTCGAAATTTGGATTCCAGTTGCCAGAATTGCAGTAAATTTGGACTCATTGTGTGTTGAATCTGACCGTCCATCACGCACGAGGTTTTTTTGAGTTGAAGCCTCTGACCTTGTACTCGTAATGGACCTGATTTGAGGTCGATCTGATGCGCGAGTGTTGTGATATGGGAGTTTGATCAGAGGGACATGTGGCTGAAATTTTCCTACAAATTTTAGGGTTTTCCGGTAAACTTCTCTCTTCGATTTCTCTTGGCTCGAGCCATGTCACCATGCATGCCACATATCAAATTGACCTGGTCGACGAGACGAACATGCTTCTAAAATTTGGCTCGATCTGACCGGGGATGAAGAAGATATGACCCTGTGAATTTTGCCTCCGAATTGATGATGCACAGTTTCCATTAATAGAAACTGGTTGACCGAGGGCACATTGTAATAGTATATGACCTACCCATTTTGGGTAAGTTGGTCATAACTTGCTCAAGAAATGTCCAAACGCACCGAAAATTGGTACCCAAGGGCGACCGTTCTAAATTCAATGGAGATGGTGTAGAGACCATTTCATGCTCCAATAATGGTGCTATAGTTCAAAGACCATTTTCAGCATGACAGAGGCAGGATTTCTTGAAACTGTTTTATTGTCTGCACTGCCTAAAACTCGTCAGATTGCGACGAAACTTGACAGGTGTTCTTAGGTGACCCTTAGCCAAGTTCTCGGCCATTTTGAGACTGTTGGAATTTTCACTTCAGATCAGCGCTTATTGTCCTACGACTTCCATAGTCCACAAGCATTTGGTACTTACAGACCTAAGTCACGAACTACTCTCTCCTTATTCACATCGAGGATACAATTGTTGGGAAATGACCTCAAAAAGCTTGCCCCACTGAATGTTTTGCTTTGAGAGAAGCGAGAAGGACAACATTCGAAACAAAATTGTTCCTCCAACTTCAGTTTTCTTCCTGGTCACTGGATCACACGAACATCAAAGGGATACTCGTGCAAAGCTGCTTCCCGTAGGGGTGACCAAGGCCTTCGAGATGGGTGAGGGTTTTGTTGGCTTACCCTAGATGTGGAGACTTTTAAGGGATGTGTTTTAAGTCCTTACCCATGTTAGATGTATAAGATGCTTTTAACCCTTATTGGAGTTGTTGGTGGCATTGTTTGCTACTGCATTAGGTTTGCTTTGACAAGCAGGATACCTCTGTGGGCCCCATCCTACCGAGCCCAGTCGGGGGTTTTTGTTGGTGTACCTTAAATGTCTGGTCCGATCAAGGAGGGATTTTGATGAGGCGGCCTTGGTTGGCTTCACCCTGATTGCTGTGGGCAGGTATATACTTGATTTGATAGTTGCTTGCCTGTGTGGGATCTGGAGGGATGATTTTAATGTCTACACCCAATTGGACATATGACTGGAAGATTTGTGTTTGGGTCCCAATAACATGATATTCTGCTACCGAGGAGTTTTTCCTTGAGATGCTGGCTAAACTGACTTATGATGGTGGATGCTACATCAACCTGCTTATTGTTCTGAGCGCCCTTTCGGGTTTTTTCTTGGACAGGGGAAGCGGTGTCGCAGAGAAAATTTTCACCAACCCCCTTTTTATTTAAGCTCTTTTGCCCATGATCTGACAGCCATGTCTGCCTTTCTTTCCATTTTTATTAATGGTGCCCTTTCAGGTTTTCATCATGCCCGGTTTTTATTTACGGAACACTCTTGCT
This sequence comes from Amborella trichopoda, assembly GCF_000471905.2. The sequence goes on from NW_006499810.1 coordinate 4,365,146, forward strand.
CATCATTTCGTGACCATGCCTATCTGTCATTTTTACTCATGGCATTCCCCTTTTTGAGTTTACACCTTGCTTATTTTTTTTTTTTGTGGGGGTGTGTTTAAGGTCATTCCTTCGGGACCTGGGCAAAGTAGTTTAACAACATGTGGTAAGGACGTGCACTATAGTTTAAAGTCATACTGCTGGACCGTTGTAGAGATTGAAGACGGTCTATGGAGGCCATATGGTGAGTATGATGGTGGTTTGACTCACTTGGGGGAGATGTCACGAGACCGTCTGTAAATGATGGATTGTGTTTGTATGGAAGGTGAATAAGGGGTGACCTACTCGCTGACGATGAGTATGGATGTTGGAATGGCTCACCGTGGTTTCGTGAGCGTGGGTTCGACTCACTGAGGAATGTGGCAAGGATAATGGAGATGGACTCATTGGAGAGGAAATAAAGGTAGTAAAAATGTGTACGGAGGCATGTTTAAGGTCATGCCACCGGGATCTGGGCAAAACTATTTAGCATCATGTGGCCAAGACATGCGCTACAGTTTAGGGTCATGCAAGTTGATTGTTGCACAAACCAATTTAACATCATACAACTAGGATGTGCATTATAGTTTAGGGTCATACAGCTGGACCGTCTTGCAAAGCAGTTTAACGTCATGCGACCAGAACGTGCACTATAGTTTAGGGTCATACAGCTGGACCATGACGGGAGTCGCCATGTATGCGGGTCGTCAAATGAGGGGTGGACTCATTGGGATATGGGAAATGAACTTGTAGATGGGGGTCTGGCTTATTGGGGATGAAGTGGCCGAGACTCCTTATGGGCAGTGGGTTCAGACGGTGATGGTGGCTCAGTTAGGGATGGTAGACGGAAATGGACTCACTGGAGATTAGAAAGTGAGTATGACTCACTGGGGATGAAAGATTAAGGCATGAATGTGACTCAAATGGGGATAGAAAGGTGATGAGGTCCGAGCGTTACCGATGCGCACACGAACGGGCCGGCTAGGGAAGGCATGCATAGAGATGCATGCAAAAGGTGTGGGGGCAGAGGTCAAAAGGGTGCGCTTGGTGGCGAACACGCTTAGCGGCGATCCGTGGAAGTCTAGTGCTCTTGGTGGCAAGGCGCGCATGGGAGTGATGCATGCAGGTATGCAGAGCGTAGAGCACATACAAATGTATTTGCAGAGGGGAGGTGCTCGGCAGCACTTGACAGGGAAATGCACTTGGTAGCGCTGTGGTACGAGATCGCGTTCAGCAGCAGCATTTGGTTAGGGAACGCCGTCGGTGGCAACTATTCGCACTTGGCAGTAACATGAACGCGTTGGGTAGCAATACGAATGCGCTCGACAACAATATGAACATGCTCGGCAGCACTTGTCATGGGAACGTGCTTAGCAGCAGTGTGCTGGACTTTGAGTTTAGGCTTAGACCCGACCTAGCCCATCCTGTCGCCGTTTGGCCTTTTGGACTGGCTCAGATTTCCATTTTATCGGGGAAGTTTTGGGAAGCCCCAACTATAAAAGGGGTGAAACCCCTTTCCCTATTTCACAGAAGGTAAAACTTCTAAAGCTTAAGGGTAGAAAAAGGTGAAGAGGGAGAGATTTCAGGGGAACCACATGAATTTTTCCAGTAGGGGAAGGAGAGATCGAAGGTTCTGGCTTATCACGACGTCTTTTTCGGTGAAGGGAGTGAACAATTGAGGGTGATCGAGAGCTTTGCGTAAGTTTTTCTACGAGGAGCACATCTTTCGACAAGTTTCGTGAGGGAAGAAGCTCTGGTGAAAAGTCTTGCGTAGAATTTTCGGCAGATAGTCGGTGGTTTTTCGACGACAACGCAACATTGTGAAGAAGGGAGGGATTGATAGCGAGTCGCAAAGTTTTTTGATGACAGCGAAGCACTAGGGAGAAGGAGGGAAAGCTCGACAGTGGGTCGAAATATTTTTCGGTGATAGGGAAGCGTTGGGGGACTTTGGTGAGGTGAAGAGTCGTAGGCAGCTAAAGGGTCCCAAGCAGCCGAGGAGTCAATGGCAATCGAAAGGGCACATGGAGATGAGGGGTCACAGGAAACTGAAAAGTCACTGAGAGTTGAGGGGTCACTGCCAAGTTTCGTTGCATTTCGACATGTCTAGGGCAGTGCAGACTGAGAAACAGTTTCGGTAAAATCATCCTCTTGCACACTGAAATGGACCCTATAACTAGAGCTAAATTTTTGGTGTCTCAGTTTACTGTGGGACCATCGCCAGTGGATCCAGTACGGTTGAAAACCCACAAGGGTTAAGTTTCAGCTTCAACAGACATTCCAAGAAGAAGTTATAATCAAAAGAGCAAAACAAGAGGAGTCACATTCTATTCCCGTGTGGCCACCTTGCAACTCAACTCCATTAAAGGGACAGTGACAAACAGTGACTTACGACTCTTATATCTCCCTCGTTTAAGATCAGTTTAAGGTCGTGCAACTAGATCTCCACCACAATTTAAGGTCATATAGTTTGGACCATGGTCATACAGTTTTGAGTCGTGAGACAAGGACTATGGCTATGCAGTTTAGGGTCATGCAGCTTGGACCACGGCTGTGCAGTTTAAGGCCATGCAGCACAGACCATGCAGTTTAATTTCATGCCACTAGACCTCTGTTGCAGTTTAAAGTCGTATAGTTTGGACCATGGTCATACAGTTTTGAGTCGTGAGACAAGGACTATGGCTATGATGTTTAGGGTCATGTAGCTTGGACCGTGGCTGTGTAGTTTAAGGTCATGCAGTGCGGACCATGGCTATACAATTTAAGGTCATGCAGTGTGGACTATGCAGTTTAAGGTCATACAACACAGACCATGGTAATACAGTTTTGAGTCGTGAGACAAGGACTATGGCTATGCAGTTTAGGATCATGCAACTTGGATCGTGGTTGTGCAATTTAAGGTCATGCAACGCAGACAATGGCTTTACGGTTTAAGGTCATGCAGCACGGACCATGGCTGTGCAGTTTAAGGTCTTGCAGCATGGACCATGGCGGTGCGACTCCATTGGAAATAGAGTAATTACCAGAAATTGGGCTCGTCGAGGGGGGAGATTGTAGTGTAGGGAATGAACTTACGGGCTGATGGTTTGAAGGCGAGTGCCAAGGCCTTCGTATGATGCTATGTGCAACATTAGACCTGGATGATGACATCAAGTCCCTTGGTGAAGTGCGCAGCAGTAGCCCTTGGTCAGACGCAGGGTGATAACTCCATGACGAGGCACGCGGCATAAGCCTCCTGTTGAAGTGCTTGGTGGTAGCCCCTGGACGAGAAGCACGACGACAAGCTTCTGAATGAAGCGTGTCGCTCTAGTCCCTTGGACGAAGTCTAGACGAGGCGCACAACGATGCTGCTTCTCGGGCTTGGCAGCCTCGGCCTGACCTTATCGCCATCAAGAGCTAGGCACTGGAGCACCATTTCAAGTTTTTTAGGGGTAGTCTTCAGTACTGCGGAGGATAAAAGGGGGAGAAACCCCACATTACTATTTTACAGAAGGGCAAAACAGTAGAAGGGAGTTTTATAGAGAGAGAGAGCGAGAGTCAAAGCTCCTGGCGAGGGTTTTCCGGCGAGCACTTCCTAGTCAGAACTTGCAGAGAAAGGTCCTTAGGAGGTGTGAAGCTTCGCAGCATGCTTGCAAACAGTTTTCAGCCAACATAGAAGCTTTTTGAGCAAAGAAGAGGATTTCCCAGGCCTTGACAGAATTTGCAGAGGTGCCTACCAGAGTTCGAGTGCTTCTCCGGTCATTTTGCTGTTGAAGGGGAGGTCACAGAGAGCTCAGAGGGCTCTTTCAGCTCTCTGGTTGCCAGAGGAGGAGAAGGGGATGCATTGAGCTCACCGAAAATTTGGTAAAATTTCGGTGAGCTTCGTTAGACTGCTGAAGTGGAAAAAATTGAGGCTAAGGGCAATCTGACGGGTCTCAAGGAAGCATTCTGGGGAATTCCAGTGGTTTTCTCTAAGTACAATAATAAACAGAAGGTGGGAGAAGGTTTTCTAGGTGTACGAGAGTGGATTCCAGAGGGGCAGAATAAGGCATAGGTGGGAAATTAAAGGGTTGGGAGACCGTAATGGTCAAGGAGGTGAGGGGTCATGGGATGGCGATCGGTCACCCTCCGAATGCGCGGTGACAGGCCATGTCATAAGTGTCAGGCGGCATGTCCAGATTTCAAGGGATGCACGTGCGGCTCGTGTTGATGGCTGGAGTGAGGCACTAATACGCTTTGGTTCGCAGGACGTCGATGGTCCTTGATTGATCGTGAGACGACGATTCCCTCCTGGTGGTAGACAGCGATAGTCCTGCCTTTGACTATGAGACGACGATATTTGGCACCCCCTACACATGTCTTCTCGACGATCAGTCAAGACTTTTAAAGCTTCTGAGAGACAAGCTTCTTCAAGTAGGGACCTCATAGTTATTGAGGATGAAGAGCCTCTTATTACTGAGAATGAATCGCATCCATGTCCTCAACCTCCTGTCTCCGGAGGTGAGAGTGAGTATGATTTGATAATTATGGGCAACTGGGTGATTCCCCTTGCAACCTTGAGAGAGGAACTCATGTTTCCTATTCGAAGGGAACCCATCATAAGCGCGGCTTTTGTTGTCACCTCCTTTTCGGGACAAGTTATTCATCCTCTTATTTGGGGCATTCGGGGAGGCTTTGTTGTTTTTTGAACCGTGATGCCATTCCTTGCACAAATCACTAGGCTCAACTGCCGTATTGTCACTTCAGACAAAGGACATGATCTTCTTAGAGCTGCTTATCAACTCTTCAGTCGGGCTTCTCTCTTTGAGCTGTTATGTTCCCCTCTTTGGCAAAGAGGCTGATAGACAACCTCTTAGACTTCAATGTTCGTTGCACGGACTTGTTCAAAACGAAAGTGATTGAGATGGCTCGACAAGCTAGGGAAGTTGTATGTTTAGATGAGTCGGCTTCTATTACAGAATATCCCTCCATCAAACCTCTACTAAGGTTCTCTCCCAGGCCTTTCGTTGTTACAGATTCTGTAGTAGCACACTTGGGAAACCTTAGAACTAGCTTGCTTATGCGTCAGTTCGTTCACTCATATTTTGAGATTTTTCTCTCGAAAATCCCTTCGATATTTAAAGAGGTCGTCTGTTTTGAAAATGAGGAGGACATGGCGATTCTTGAAGGTAACATTGGTGATTTATAAAGCTTGATTATCGTGGTTTGCGAGGTGGGAAAGGACCCATTTTTGCCTCAGTTGGAGCTTGGGGAATATCCTCCTTTGGTTAGAATGTTTGCACTCCTCCAAGTGGTAGCTTTGAAAGATGGGATCAAATGGGCACAACAAGACCATTATAGGCTTAGCTTTGAGATTTGAGCGAATATTTCTATCTGTAATTCTTCGTACCCAAGTTGCTGACAATATTGACAGAATCCCCTCTTTTTTCCTTTTCGCTAATATTTGTAACAATCTTTGATTGATGAATGAAGTGACTTTATTCTCTTCCATGTGACTGACATGTATGTTTTTCTTCCCTTTTCTTTCATTTCATTGCTTTTGCCCTTTCATGGTTTGAGATGAAGCAGAATAGCCAACTCCTTGCTTCATCTTGTGGCAGCGTGTTGTGGATTCAATGACCACGAAAGGAGGAGCAGTTACTTCCTGACCCCTGAGTGTTTGATTGGGGAAGGGCTCGTAATTCATGGTTCTCATGATTTGATGAGCATGCTCGCTGTAAATGCTCCAGTCTGGGGGAGCTTTAGCTTCGATTCGAGGTACATTGCTTTTGAGCTCATTGTAAGTCTTGGTCTCGGGGACAAACTCCCTTAAGTGCTTTGGAGCGACACTCATACCCTTGAATTGACTTTAGAGGCTACACACCTCACTTCTCAACACTACCATGAGGTCTTGTTCCTGAGAGCTGGTGGGCTGACTCTTGTCCGCCTGTACTTCTTCGATCACCCCGAAGAAGTGTAAGACCTTCTTTTGGCTGCCGGTTATCTCCTTATTCAGGGATGATGGAACCTAGAGCACCTTCCATGGCGGTTGGTGCCCCAGTTCTGTCTCTAGAAGGGTGATGGGGACATGCAGAACCTTTTGCTTGTTTGATATGTAGGTGACCCTAGGTGCTGGTAGGTCAACCTCTGAGGCTTCCTCAAGCACATGGGCTACTTCTGACTCGTTGTTTTGTTTTGGCTAATTAGAAGTAGAGGGAGAAACCTTGCCTTCGGGAGAGGATATCATGACCTTAGAGATGTGGCAAGGCCTACTTGGGTGGATGGAGGTCAAAGGGAGGATCTTGCCTTGTTTTTCCTCTTCTTTGAACGTGTTTGTAATCATTCGCCCCAGATCTTCAACATCATCATGAGACGAAGGTTTCGTCTCTCTCATAGACTTTCGATCATCATCTTTTGACTTTTTGGGTGCGGGAAAGTATGTGAAATAGTACTTGGCGTCGGTGTATTGAGTCTCAACTACGGGGAACGGTCTTTTGTTAGCATAGAACGTGTGCTGTCTTCAATCTCAGTTTTACTTCAAACATTGGTGGAATGTCGAAGGAACCACCCCCTGATCGTGAAGCCAGGGATGACCGAGCAGAATGTTGTAAGAGGTATCGATGTTGATTACGTGAAACTGAGTGCAATCATTGAGGTCACCGATCTTGAGGTGGAGGCGCACTATGTCGGTTGGCTTTCTTCTAACTGGTTGAACCCTTGCACAGTGATGTGGGTAGGAGTGAAGTCATCAAACCCTATCACCAGTCGGGTGAGAATCCTTCTTGGGATCAGGTTAACTGCTGACCCTCCGTCTAGTATGATCCAATTGAGAGGGTAAGCGTGTAGTTCACCATTCATGAAGAGGGTGCGATTGTGGGATTTGCTTCCCAGTTGAAGGTCATCTTTGAAAAAGGAGATTGCCAGGCAGTCGCTTAGAATGGCTGGGTCAACCTCGATGGGTCCCACCTCAGTCTCGTACACCCCTGGTTAGAGAGTGCTTGGACCAAAGCCATACAGTAGTCTCTAGACAGCAAGAGGGCATCATAGATGCTCAAAAGGGTTGAAATATTTCTCCCAATTACATCATATATTACTTTATCTTCATTTGTCTTCGATGTTCCTGATTCATGGGCTTAGGAATAGGTTTTGGTTGAGTCTTGGTTTGTGACATTGGCTAACTTTGATGTTCTGCCAATGTGGCCTAGATTGATGGGGCAGTATTAGGAATTTGTACTAAGGATCTAGAGGTGTGAGGTTTCGGTCTAGGGGAAAGTGAAGGATCAGGAAATTTGAGGACCTTGAAATTTTGAGGTGTGGGTTATAGCTTCCTTCCCGATCTTAGACCCATTTGCCCCATCTAGGCTGGTATTTCCAAGATCTTCACCTCGCGGGAGGCTTCATGGGGAGTAGGAGCTCAGAGATGACTCAGTTTTGGTTTGGGTAGCTAGGGCATCGGCGGCTGTCGAGAATTCTATCGCTTGGGCCAGCATTTCTCCAAGGTGTTCTTGCTATGGCATGGTGAGGATGATGTCTCTGAAGTCCCCATTTAAGTAGTCAAAGTTTGAGCATCGCCGAGTGGTACCTGTAGAAGAAATGGAGGAGAGGGAAGGAGAACAAGGGTTAGAATGTTCCGGGTAGCTTTTTACATCATCGTCGGAGTTGGACGTTTGCAAGGGTATTTAAGGTCTTGCCTTGTCTTTCACCGTTGTGGGGTGCTTTCAACGTTGCCACCTGTTTGGGATAGCTCTTGAGATATTGATGACTTAGGCCCGTTTATCTGATTGGAAGATAAGATGAGGCGAGCTGTGCCTGGGAAGGATGAAGTCGCACAAGGTCAGCAACAGAGGAAGGAGTCTGAGGAATTCTTCCTCGACTGGTGGCTGAGGAAGATGATCCCTTCGACGGGCCGACCTAGGTGTTCACTGTCTCCTTCGGGATCCTCGAGGGAGTGTTTGGACCACCCCATAAGGTTGGTGAGAGGCGGTATCATGGCGGACTACCTCACGTCTTAGGGATTTAAGCCTGCTTTGCCCATGGTAGATTTCCCAGGGCTAAGAGGTTGAAGGCCCTGAGGAGTCCAGTGCATACTTATGAGGGGCCTGCGACGTGGCCTCTCCTTAGACGGGAGCGAGGGCTTGGACGTGTTCTAGAAGATTCACCCATTCGATGCGATCTTGTTGGATTTTCTCCGTGACTATGGCCTCGAAACTTGAAGCAGTCATTGACTTCGTGGCCACACACTTGGTGATATGGGCACCAGAGTTTTTCCGTTCCTCGGACAAGGTGTCTTGGCTGCCTGGCAAGCTTGGGAGTGATGAGACCTTAGTGGAGCATCGCTTCGTAGAGGGCTTAGAGAGGATCTTGCTCGGTGCGCCTTGAACTTCTTGGCACTGCTGCATCTTTTCGGTCAGGAGCTTATGGAAGCCGGTGAACTCACTGTTGTTGTGGCCTCGTATCTTGTGATATGCGCACCAGAGGTTCTCGGACCTTGGAGGCAGGAACTTAGGCTGCCTTGTCATCTTGGGGGTGGTGATTCCTTCTTCGAGCATTACAAAGAAGAATGCACGAAGGATAGCGAATGCCCCATCATCTTCATGGATTGTGATTATGTGAGATACCTTAGTTGCCCCGAACTCCTTTTCAACTCTTCGACCTTTATCTGACCCTTGTTGATAAGGGCTTCGATAGTGTCGCTGAGTTTATAGCAGTCGTGAGTGGGGTGGCAAACCCTCCTTTGATAGGCGCAGTACTTCTCATTTGCCTCCTACCCAGCGAACTCGGCTGTAATGGCCTCCAACAACTATTTCATGTTATGTTCTAGCAAAAGTCGAAGCAGTGCGGGTGTCCACTTCGTGTCGAAGGGGTAAACCTTATTCTGGTGCTAGGCCAAGTAGTCACTTTGCTCTGAGTTTTTAGGCGGCAGGACGCTGTTGTAGGCCTGCTGCTTTCCCCTTGCCTTAGACGCCTGTTCCTTAGAGAGGTCCAGGGTTTGAGGAGCTGAGCCTTTGGTGTCAGCCACAGTGACGGTCGTGCTGATAACTAGCTTTTTATTGCCTCGACAACTGAGGCGGGAGTTTGATTTGGCAGGTTGCTAATGAGTGTTGCCATGCTTGAACAATCCCTCAATACAAACTGCCTTAGAGATGAGCTCTAACATGAAGGGTGGATTGGACACATCAACATGTAGGGCGTTCTTAAGAAGCATGTTCCGTATGCAGATCTGGACCGCTTCCTTCTCGATCATGGGAGTGGAGTGAAAGGTCGCCAACTCTCTCCATCGGATGATGAATTTATCAATCGGCCCACCAGGGTCGTGCATCAAGGTGAGGAGCTCGATGATTTCTGCATTCCTTTGGACTTCGCAGAATAGTTGGTAGAATAATTGCTCCATTTCTTGCCAAGTGTTCATCGAGTTCGGCGACAACCGGGCATACCATTGGAAGACTGGTCCTTCAAGAGTTTCGATGAACTGGCGGAGGAGAAGACATTTGTCAGTAACAGTCTCTCAATAGGCTTCTTAGAAGTCATCCGTATGCCAGTGAGGAGACGTGGTACCATTGAATAGGGGTAGTTTCCCTTTTTGGTAGTTCGGGAGAAACGACACCTGGTCAATGTACGAAGGATACGACTTTTGGTAGATTGGCGTCTCCTGCATGCCCTGGACCTTGTTTTGAGGTTATGGGCCAACATAGCATCTATTTTAGTTTGGGAGACCCCGCGAGCAGAGGGGTTGTCTTGAGAGACCGGCAGGGGAGCCTGCCTGGGAGCTGTGTCCTCACTAGTCGGGGAGTCAGGCATAAAAGGGGCCCTGGAGCCCTCTATGTGCTCCATCTTTTCGAGGATGGCTTCCATCATTTCCTCGAACTTGTTCATCCGCTCCTCCTGAGCGTCGTTCGGGTCATTGATCACCATGACACTGACCGTTTCTTCTGAGAGGTCAAAGTCAGGTGATGCAGCAGACTGTCGAGCCTGGCGAGTCACGCGTGGCAAGTCAGTAAGGAGGGGCTTAGCTTGCCTCGACTAGACTTGGGCTTTGAATGCCGATCTTGTGAGGACTGGTTCTTGGCGGTCTTAGGACCGTGGCTTCTGGGTGGTGATCACCGGACAGTAATCCTAGACTTACTCAGGCTCCAGAGTTTGAAGAGGAAAAAAGGGATTACAAGGTAGACGGTCGTCAGGGGTGGCAACTTTCGTCTGCCTTGGAGGCTTCCCCGATTAGGATCTATAAGCCCCTCTTTTGCTTGATTTTGAGGCACTGCGGACCTCGTTCCAGAATCGATCCTGAGACCTGGACTGCCCCGTTTTCTTTGAATAGACGAGGGCCATGTCTATGAGTGAAGGACGGAGTGGGGCCCAAGGTTGGAGCACAGCTTGGGTTCTTGTTTTGGAGGCTGGAGGCCTATGGCCGACATCGAGCCGTGGCCTCGAATTCCTTTGTGAGGCCAGGGTGTTTGGATGACTCGAGGCTGGCTCAAGATGGTACTCTTAGGGAAGACCTTTGAGTATCAGGGCTGGAGGTGCCTGTCAGGCATCTAAAGAGGGGCAGAGGAAAGAGGGGACGACTAGTGATTCCGTCGGACTCTGGCTTCGAGAGGGACCTGCGAAGATGGTGCATGTGTAACTTTGGGGTTAGCCGTCCGGGTGACTTGGGGTCAGCCCGGGGCTGGTCAATGGGTTCAACCTATGGAGGCAAAGACCCACAGGCTTGTGCTATTGAGGGACGAGGCGAGAGCTTGTCTCTCACAAGGTGAAGCGGTGTGCCGAGAGGGAAGACGAAGCAGTCGATCCTCCTGTGCTGAAGGTGGTATAGAGCTAGCGCTGCCCCGAGCTGTGGAAAGTGAATGCATGGTGCATGCAGGGTTTCGCCGGAGAAGGCCTAGTCTTGGATGCGAGCTCAAGGCAACATGAGGGTCGCCTTGAGGTGTGGCTCGAGTGGGTAGACTATGAGCCTTTGAGTGTGTGCAAGGGGTGAAGACCTTAGGACCTCCACCTCTGTGTATCGACCCTCCAGCTGTGGAGGCTCGGAATAGTGAAGGGGCACAAGGGGTTGCCTCACGGCGAACCTCTGGAGTGACGACAGTTTGTTTGCCTTTCACCGGGATAGAGAGGCAGCCTTCCAGCACACCGCAGGAGTATGAATAGTAGATTTTCGACTAGCAGGGTGCGAGGCAGCAGAAGTGACGCTCTTGCAAGTCCACCAGGGTGAGAAAGAGGAGAGGCAAGGACCTTTATATCCCATCTCACACCGACCTTGTTGAGAACCTAGGAGCCGGACCGTGAGTCTTGACTCAGAAGAAGAGTAGGGAAGAAAGCTTGAGCGACTAGCCTCCTTGGCATGGCCATGAGTGTAGGGATAAGGAAATTCGTGACAAGGATGAATGGGGTAAACAACCCAGGTGCCATAGAAATGAGTGCAGAAAGTAAAGAAGGAAACTAATCAAACAAGAGAGAATCGATTAAGAGGTAGTAAGTCCCCAGTGGAGTCGTCAAGCTGGTTAGGTGTCTCGATCTCGCCCTCCAGATCCAAGTGATCTAGTGGCACGTTTCTCGGGTCTCTGTGGACCCGGGATTTGAGATCGCCGTCTCGGAATCTAGCTCGAGGGCAAGGGTAGGTATATCAACGAATGAGAGAGGAATTTTAGGTGGGTTCGGGACTTACTTGAGCTGGCTCGCGAGGGTGCCCTTTTAGATCCCGAAGAAAGCCCCCCAGCTGCTTGAGCTGGGTCGGAATCGCCTCCCTTGACATGTAATCCTCCTGTGTTTTCTGCACAATACTTCCATGGTTAATTTGTAAGACAAGTGGGTCGAAAAGACCCACCCTTTTTTTAGGGCAATGCACGTTCATGGGAGAAGGCAATGAAGTGCAAGGTTGGACGAATGGTAGAGAGAAGAAAAGAACTTGACAGAAGGGTGAGATTAGCATGACATCTAAAAGTTGCTGACTCAGAGCGATAGAAAGAAGAGCATGGTTCAAAGACCAGCACGGCCGCAATACAACTCAAAACCGAGGTCAACATGGTGGTGCTAATCTAAGCCCCACCCTTAGTCAAGTGAGAAGGGAAAAGGGTAAAGAGAAGAGGGTGAGGCGACAAAGAGGGGGCAAGTCGGGGCGTCAATAAGCATCGCTGTTAACAACGCGAGGAGGTGACACATCCTTTGTGGATGGCGCTGTCTGCTAATGAGGTGCACATCGATGTTTTTTTTTCTTAGGTTGCATGGCGATAGGTGTGGGATGGAGGGAGAACGACGATACACACCGAAAAACGGAAGAATCTCGCAGACGGTGATGGGTGTTGTCAGGGCCTCTAGCGAGCTGCGATAGGATCGTCGTCTATGTTAGAAACGCAGCAGAGGAAAACTCCCACAGGTGGTAACACACTTCGCCATTTAGGTTCTTCATCGAGATGTCAAAGCAACGTCTGTGGGTGGCGATGGGCAGCGCGTCTACATACTTCATTGAGAGAAGGAGACAAACGAGAAGGAGGGGAGGGAGACTCGCGCATCGTGCTGCCATCGCGCTTGCGCATCATGCTGCCATCGCCATGTGAGACTTGTGAGACCAAGGGAGAGGCATGCACAGCATTGCCACTGCCATGCAGGCCTTCGCGAGGGACTCAGACGGAGAAGAAGAAAAGAAAAGGAAGAGAGAGAAGATTTACCTCAACCCTAAGGGTACCGATCGAAAGTTTCTCTCACCTCACCCTCTCTCTCAAGCGTAACACTGGAATGGTAAGAAAGAGAAACTTGTATTAAGTGAAAACTCTCTTGTGTGTGTATGTGTCTGCGTTCTCTCCTTTTTTATGTACAGTGATGGTACGTATATATAGAAGTGTGCCCCAAACATGGGTGGATGATAAAAAATAACCCTAATTTCTAGAAATTAAGATTAAATTGATTTAAAAAAATTAGAAAATAGGGTGTAAAATGACAGATTTACCCCTTCCTAATAAGTTGTGGAATTCTAAAACAGTCACTATGTTGCCCTAGAACTTGCGTGTTCTTGTATGACTGATCCGGGGCCGTTCTGATGCCCGATTGATCATAAGATGATTGTTTCTCGTAAGGCTCAAGATCTTGAAACTTTGAATCGATAGTGTGTTCGGTCCTTGATGTTTTCCTGTGTTTTCTTTGTTGAATCACACTGAGCATGCCGCTACGATCACGGGGCGCCAAATGCAGCTCGATTCTTTGCCAAAACAAAGATTTTACAAGTTTGAAATTTATGCCAGAATCAAGGATTCTGACAATGGAATTTGCAGCATGTTCGTCGGCTTTGTGTGCAGAATTCGACCATTCATCATGTACGAGGTTCGGTTCAGGGATGGCCCGAGACCTTACGTCCGCAATGGAATTAGTCTCGTGTCGATCGGGCTCCCGAGCAGCTTGATTTTGCCACTCGAGTGAGGCACGATGTTGTTGAATTTCCTGCACTTTCTTCACGGATCACTAACTCTATCTAGCTTTTCTCCGCGCTCGGGTATTGTCACGAGGAGTGCCACATATAGATTCACTAGTCTTGACTGGACGAACATGCTCACCAAATTTGAATGCGATTTGATGTGAGACGACCGAGATATGAGGTTCAAAAGTCACTGGTCATGATTTTCCCTTTAATGGTGTAGTGTTGTAGGGTGGCTCACGGGAATAGCGTGCGACTCCTCCTGTTTCACTCTTTCACCTATAATTTCTTCCTGGAGGGTTTGTTTGGGCAGAAACTTGACCCTTGGGGGTTTTCAACTGCGTCGGATCCAATGGTAGTGTTTCACAACAATTTGAGATGCTGAAAATGTAGCTCTAGTTATAGGGATCTGTTTCAGGGTGCTAGAGACCGATTCTAACATAACTATTTCTTAGTTTGCACTGCCTTAGACATGTCCAAATGTGACGAAACTTGACAGGAGACTTTTTAGAAATTTCATGAAGATCCGGTGTAGTTCTGGGGTTGTTCTGAGACTGTCAAAAATTCCACTACTTACTAGGCCTTTATTGAGCCGGGTTCTCATGTTGACGAAAAATACCTTCCAAATGGTACATCTTGGAGAGAGAGAGGAGAGAGAAGAAAATGTCTGGTACTCTTTGGTGAAGGTAATTTTCTCTCTCCTTCCCTCATCTCTCTTTCTCTCTCCTCCTCTCATCTCTCTCTTTCTCTCTCCTCTTCTCATTTATTTCTTTCTCTCTCTTTCTCTTTATCTCTCTATTTCTCTCTCCCCATCTATATCTCTCTTTCCTTTTTCTTCTTTGATCTTCTTTATCCACTTTCATTCTCTCTCTTCTGTCTTTTTTTTCTTTCTTCTTTACTTTCCTTCTCTCTCTTTGTTCTCTCTTTCCTCTCTTTGTTCATGCATGGTGGAGGCTATCACCTAGCATGATGTATTCCTGTTTCTAGGACCTAAACAGTGAGGCGAGCCTTAACCCGAGTGATGGGCCAGGTCTTTGTCAAAGTTCATCTTATTCCCCTGTGTCTTCGCCATCTATGTTTTATCTCTCTTCCAATTCTTGTACCACGGACGGTGGAAGCTCATCGCCATCCATGATTTCTCTCTCTTATTCCTTTGTGTCGTGGATGGTAGAAGCACATCATCGTCCATATCTTCTCTCTCTTCTAATTCTTGTGTTGTGGACCGCAGAAGCTCATCGCCGCCGGTGTTTTCTATTTTCTCTTCTCTCCTCTGTCATGGACGGTAGAAGTTCATCGTCGTCCATGTCTTCTCTCTCTTCTGATTCCTCTATCATGGACGGCGGAAGTTCATCGCAGGCTATGTTTTCTCTCTTTACTTCTGTATCATGGACGATGGAAGCACATCGCTGTCCATGTCTTCTCTTTCTTGTGATTCCTCTGTCATAGACAATGGCCATCTGTCATGGACGACGGAAGTTCATCGCCACCCATGATACCCTCTCTCTTTTCTTCCCCTTTCTTCTTTCTTCTTCACCCTTTCCTCTTCTTTCTTACTGTTCCTTTCTTCTTCTTTTCCTCTCTCTCTCTTTCCTTTCTTTTTCTCACATGCATGACATCGGTAGTACTATGCATGCCTTTCCCTCTCTCTTTTTTTTCTCTCTTTTCTTCTTTCTCTCTCGTTAGATCAAGGGAGGCAAAGTTAAACACTACCCTGGTAGTTTCATCATCTAGCAGTACAGTCCCTGTGCCAGTTTTAGTTACCGTGCCCACCTTATTGCCACGATAGGCTAGCCATTGTGCTACGCCGGTCGATGTTCGTTCTGTCGTCTAGTAGGATTGTAGATGTGCCGGTCTAGCTACCGTGCTTGTCTTGCTATCATGACAGGTCAATCACTTGCCGATCTAGCTATTGTGTTAGTCCAGCCACCTAATCAAATTCTTATCTTCCCCATTCTTCTTTTCTATCTCATTCTTCTTCTTTCATCTATTCCCTTCCCCTATTTCTTCTTTTGAATGTGCACGACTATGTGCATCGCCAAAAGACAAGGAGGGGTCACTTGACCCACATGTCTTGTAAATTAACCGTATGTGTGTAATTTCAAAAATAGGAGATTACAGGGCAAGGGAGGCAATTCCGAACCAGTTTTGTGACTGGGAGGCATTTCGTGATCTAAGACGGCGCCAAGGTGATCTAGCCCGAGTAAGTCTCAAACTCACCTTAAATTCCTCTATCATCGGTTGGTATACCTTCCCTCGCTCCTGAACGAGGATCTCGAGAGAGCGATTTCAAAGTCTCGGTTCCCCCCGAAACCTGAGACACGTAACGTCAGATCATATCGATCTAGATGGCGAGATTGAGGCACCTAACCAAACACTACTGGTGTCACCTAGACTGTGTGGGTGACACTAGCAATGTCGCTCTGGCACCACCACTAGTGTCGCCTAACTTAGACCCTTCTGGATGGATTCGGGCCTTTTCCAGTGAACATATATGGAAAAAATATGGGATCCAAGGACAAAAACCAGAAGAAAAACTGGTTGCAGGGGAAAAAATAAAGTAAAATTGAGTTAAAAAATATACCTGCAAAATCAGGGTGCTACCCTCAATGGATCAGTCACCTCACGCGACTCTGTCGTGAAGACCCCGGTAAATGCCGTCAACACGACCAGAACAATAGTGTAACCTGCTATTTCCTAGAAGGCATGAGCTAAAGGAACAAGAGAACTACGAACCGTCTAATGACCACTCGAAAAAAGAACGGATCCCGATAACACAAAACGGAAAATACAGATTTGTTCGATGGCTCAAGACTGCTCTCGATTCCAGACCAGCAACTCCATATCGACCCACTCACAATGTGAAGAGTAGGCAGCCCTCAACAGCCACACATGCATGATGGAATGATCGTCGGTGGTAGTAGAAGGTTTATACGTAATCCCAGCCAAGCTTAAGTCAGAAACCCTGACAATTTCCTCCAAAGGTGGCATTGTCTAGTCCGTTGGAAGGAAGTAGGTGTTTGTTTGATAGTTGAATCTCTCAGTAAGAGCCTCGAGAAGCGAAAATTTCACATGGCAAGAGGCCATGTTCAAAATACCTATCATCGAAACTGAAGCCAAAAAGGCCATGAGCTCGGGCCATTGTGGAACGGAAAGAAACCAATCCCTAAACCAGAGTCTGATAACAGGGAAGCCATTGACATGCCAAGGAACTTCACCTGATCAAAGGCCCTATGAGATGTGGGAGGGCAGACCTTCGGGACAGTGCCTAACCTTAGAAAACAAAGGAAGAACCTCCTCCTCTCCTCCTTTATCAGCCCTCTCAGGAACCTCCCCTTTGCCCTTGGAAATCGTATTATCCTTTTGAGGAGCCATGAGAGTTAAGAAGAAGAAGATGAAAAACCAGTAAGGACAAGGAAGAAGATGAAGATCAGAAGATGGTGAAGATGGAAAGAAGAAGGGAGAGATTGAAAGATGAAAGGAGATTGGGAAGGAGGGGAATTTTGTGGAAACAAGGAAATCTCGCCCAAAACTCATCCTGCAGGTTTCCACTTGGGCCAACAGAAGGTTTTAGCAACCCCAAGACCTCCTAAAACAATAATTTCAAAATTTTGAGGTCCGTGGTCTAGGTGACACGCCCGGTGTCGCCCAAATTCATACCCAGGCTGGGTGACACCACCAGTGTCGCCCACAAAAATTTTGACAAAAACCTCTCTACAGCATTTTCCAAATATAAAAAAAAAAAAAAAATTCTATGGGCTACACGCCTAGTGTCGCCCAGCCTGTGAGGGCAACACTACTCGTGTTGCCCAAATCTTCCATGGTTTTCCCTGCTTAATTCCATGTTCGAAATAATAATAAAAACATTTCTATGAGCGACACACCCAGTGTCGCCTAGCCTATTAGGGTGACACCACTAGTGTTGCCCAAAATATTTTTTTGCAAAAACCCCCTCTCAATTTCCTAGGCAATCCCTGCAAAAAAAAAAAAAATTGAATGGGCGACACACTTGGTGTCGCCCAGCCAAACAATAAAAATAAATAAAATTTAAGACACAGTTTATATGGGCGACACACCAATGTCGCCCAGCCTGTGACGACGACAGCATTAGTGTCACCAAAATCTTCCTTGTACAAAAATTCCCCTAGTCATGTCCTAGGACCTTTCATGATCAAAATTGTGTTTTTAATAAAATTTTATTGTTGACATCAACTGTTTTCAAAGGATTTTGAAATGAACTTTTTCAGGTTGCTTTTCATATGCTCGGTGGCATGAGCTTAAACTGTCAACTAAAGTCCAATTCAGGAAAACCGTTAAACTCGTGCGACGTAAAAGAGCCAAGACAGGAAAAATGTCAAACTCGTGTGACATAAAAGAGCGGAGACAGGAAAAATGTCAAACTCCTACGACGTAAAAGAGCCAAGGCAGGTAACGTTTAGCCTCGTATGACGTACAAGGTCGGGTGTATTCCGTCTAACCCCATATGATATAAACGGTCGCGTGTATTCCGTCTAGCCCCGTATGACGTAAAAGGTCGGGTGTATTCTCTCTAGCCCCGTATGACATAAAAGGGTCAGGTGTATTCCATCTAGCCCCGTATGACGTAAAAGGGTGTGTAGTTCATCGCTGCATGACACTAAACTGCTTAGAGGGCTCTATGGTTGCAAGAGTTAAAACTGTTAATCAACCTTGTTCTTCGAAATATCTTTCCCTTTTTAAAATTTTCACTATAGGTCTTGTGTTTTAAGAAACTTTAATTTCTTTAATAAAATCGTGACCTGTCCAAGTTTTGGCTTCTATTCAAATATCGCTCTTTTCAAAATCTCTAAAACATCTTTTAAAACAAAGGAGCTTGGACACCCGTATATGATGATTACCGTGTTGCTGTGATTACTGTGTTGCTGCCTCGTCAATCTCTTCGGAATCAGTCAGATAAGTCTCTTTTTATAGAAAGCCTTTTCTTATAAAAAGCCTTAGGAAACCTTAAGGAAATCAAAGAAGATGCCAGGGTTAAAAAAATTAAAACTGCGGAACCCCCTAAGTTAAGTGGCATGGCCAAAAAATTCAACTCGAGTTTCAAGTTTGTGTAACTCATCGACATCTCACACCGAAAACCCTTGGAGGAAAATGCCCTAAGTGGGTGAGCTCGGTGAGTGCAATGACTTGGAGGGATTA
Source organism: Amborella trichopoda (assembly GCF_000471905.2). The sequence continues at coordinate 4,383,690 of NW_006499810.1, forward strand.
GTTGGTGTACCCTCTGATCACGTGAAGTCAGAAAGAAATTTAAAATGTCTACATTATCTTTGACTTTCACCTGGTCTACGAATGACATGAAATACTAAAGTGTCTACTTCTTTGCCACTAACCTGTCCCTAGAAGGAAAGGGAGTGCCAAAGAGGGGCAACTGTAGACACCCCACGTTAAATCTGGTAAATACTGTGATTTACTGAACCCTTAAGACCACATTATCCTAGTAAACGCAAATCTATTGCCCACACAGCCGACCATGTAACCCAGAACTATTTTGACTACCTAGAACCTTATAGATACCCTGTTTTAACCCAGAGTCCTACAAATGCACTGTTTTACTAAAAATATCATAAAAAACAACATAAAAATTCTTTTTGAAAAAAGTTTCTCAAAGAGCTTCACAAGAGGCTGAGGAACACAACGAAAATTAAAAGGTTTAGTTTGGACCAACTTTGGTTTGGGCGTCACCAAGTGTGCTGCCCAGCCTAGACTGGGCAACATGAGTGGTGCCACACAGACTAGGGCGGCACCATTGGTGTCACCCAGCTCTGTTCAGGCCCAAATCAGAAGTTTATTTCCTGTGTCGATTTCTTGCCATTTTTGTGAAGGTTTTACCATTTTGTTTTGATGAAATTAAGCGTGTCGCCAAAATCTAGATCCCCAAAAATGGTATTTATGGCTAGAGGATCTATTTGTTATGGAAAGATAACCTTCCCAATAGATCCGTGGCCTTTATAAATCCTTTTTCATGGCCATTCAGAAAGAGAAAAAACTTTGGTGAGCTTATGAAACCCTAATCTGAAAACCCTAACCCTGAGAAACATTAACCTAGACCTAGTTCTAAACCATCCTTAGGGCATAACAATCCCTTTCATCAAGCGAGAATCTGGTCAACCTCAAAATCAAAGAAGAAAAGAGGACACCAGTTCTGATACAGCTGAGCCCTCAAAGGCTCCGGAGTCCCGGGACATTCGGCCCGGTTTGGTATTGTTCGCTTACCCTTTCCTTCGTCTTCTTCTTCTTACTGTTTTATTTAAGTTTGATCTGTTTATTGTTTTGACTTCATGTTTTAATGTTTGGATCATGCTGGCTCTGAAACAAATCAGAGAGAGGATCTGCTCGTTTCTATGAATATTTGGCCTTAGACCTGAATTTGATTTGTCCCACTTTCTCTACCACATTATTTTGACCAGTTTAAGGTGTCAAAATTCGAGAGATCTTTGTCGGATGACCTGTCCAATTTTCATATACAGATACCCAATTTTAAATATGGTAAATTTTGTGATTTACTGAACATTTAGGAGTACATTACCCTACTAAACCCAAACCTATAGCCCACACAGCCTACCCTGTGACCCAGAACCATTTTGCCTAGCTAGTACCCTGCATATACGTTGTTTTGACCCCGAGTCTTGCAAAGGCCCTATTTTACCAAAAAACTCATTAAAAATAGTAGAAAAATCCTTTTTAATCCAAAGTTTCGCCGAGAGCTTCACACGAGGCTGAGGAACACACTGGAAGAAGAAAATTTTAGTTTTGACTAACTTTGTCTTAACCCATCCTAGACTGAGCGAAATGAGTGTTGCCGTGCAGACTAGGGCGACACTACTAGTGTCGCCCTGCCCTGTTCAAGCCCAAATAAGAAGTTTATTTCGTGTGTTAGATTCTTCCACTTTTTGTGAAGTTTTTACCATATTTGTTTAGGCGACACTAGGCGTGTCGTCCAAATCTCGATCCCCAAAAATGGTACTTTTGGTTAGAGGATCTGTTGGTTATGGAATGATGCCCTTCTCAACAGATCCTTGGCTTTTATAAACCCTTTTTCATGGCCATTCAGAAAGAGAAAAAACTTTGGTGAGCTTAGGAAACCCTAAACTGAAAACCCTAACCCTAATCTTGAGGATCCTTAACCTAGACCAAGGGAACCCTAGTTCTAAACCATCCTTAGAGCACAACAATCCATTTCAACTAGAGATTGTTTGGTCAACATCTAAATTAAAGAGCCAAAGAGAATGCTAGTTCTGATACGGGCGAGCCCTCAAAGGCTCGGGAGTCTTGGGCCATCCGGCCTGATTTGGTGTTGTTTTCTTACCGTTTCCTTCTTCTTCTTCTTACGATTTTATTTAATTTTTATCTGTTTATTGTTTGAATTCCTGTTTTAATGTTCTAGATCATGCTGGCTCTACCACATATCCAAGAGAGGATCTGCTCTTTTCTGGCCAGATATGGCCTTAGACATGAATTTGATTTGTCTCACTTTCTCTACTATAATATTTTTATCAGTTTAATGTGTCAAAATCCGAGAGATCTTCGTCGAAAGATCTGTCCGATTTTCATCTGTAGACACCCCATTTTAAATCTGGCAAATTCTGTGATTTCTTGAACCCTTAAGGCCACAATATCTTAGTAAACCCAAATCTATTTCCCACACAGCCTACCCTGTGACTCATAACCATTTTGTCTACCAAGAACCATGCAGATACCTTGATTGACCTAGAGTCCAACAACCACCTTTTTTGCTAAAAAAATTCTTAAAAATAGTAGGAAAATCCTTTTTTGAGCCAAATGTTCTATCAAAGCACAAGAGACTGAGGAGCACACCGGAAGTGGAAATATTTAGTTTGGACCAACTTTGGTTTGAGGGCCACCAGGTGTGTGGCCCAGCTTTGAATGGGCGACATGAGTGGTGCCGCCCATAGTAGGGCGACACCACTGGTGTCGCCCAGCCCTGTTCAGGCCCAATTCATAAGTTTTTTCGTGTGTCGATTTCTTGCTGTTTTGGTGAAGTTTTTTCCATATTTGTTTGGGCGACACCATTGGTGTCACCTAAATATGGATCCGCAAATATGGTATTTTTGGTTGGAGGATCTGTTTGAACAGATGCCCTTCCCAATAGATCCTTCAACTTTATAAACCCTTATTTGTGGCAATTCAAAAGGAGAAATTTTTTTGGTGAGCTTATGAAACCCTAATCTGAAAACCCTATCCCAAATCCAGAGAAACCTTAACATAGACCTAGAGAACCCTAGTTCTAAACCATCCTTAGGGCACAACAACCCTTTTCAAGCAAAGATTGTTTGGACAACATCTGAATCAGATAGCCAAAGACGACACCGTTTCTGATACGGGTGAGCCCTCGAAGGCTCAGGAGTTCTGGGCCATCCGGCCCGGTTTGGTATTGTTCTCTTACCCTTTCCTTCTTCTTCTTCTTACTGTATTATTTAATTTTGATCTGTTTATTGTTTTGAATTCGTGTTTTAATGTTTTGGATCATGCTGGCTCAACCACATATTTGAGAGAGGATCTCCTCGCTTCTCGGATGATCTTGCCTTAGATCTCAATTTGATTTGTCCATCTTTCTCTACCACATTATTTTTTTCAGTTTAATGTGTCAAAATCCAAGAGATCTTCATCGAAAGATCTATCCGATTTTCATTTGCAGATACCCAATTTTAAATCTGGAAAAATCTATGATTTCTTGAACCCTTAGGACCACATTATCCTAGTAAACGCAAATCAATAGCCTACAAAGCCTACCTTGTGACCCAAAACAACTTTTCGTATGTAAAACCCATCAGATTCTCTGTTTTGACCCTGAGTTCTGCAAATGCCCTGTTTTAACCCAAATGTTCTTTTAGAGATTCACAAGAGGCTAAGGAATACAATAGAAGTGGAAACTTTTAGTTTTGACAAACTTTGGTTTGAGAAACACCAGGTGTGTTGCTCAGCCTAGACTGGGCAACATGAGTGGTGTCGCCCAGGTAAGGGCGACACTACTAGTGTCGCCCGAGCAACACCATTGGTGTCGCCAGAGTGACACCACTGGTGTTGCCCAGCTCTGTTCTGACCCAAATCAGATGTTTCTTTCTTGTGTCGATTTCTTGCCATTTTTATGAAGTTTTTTCCATTTTGTTTGGACGACATTATGTGTCGCCTAGGCGACACCATTGGTGTCGCCCAAATCCAGATCCCCAAAAATGGTATTTATGGCTAGAGGATCCGTTGGTTATGGAAAGATAACCTTCCCAACCGATTTGTGGGCTTTCTAAACCCTTTTTCGTGGCCATTCAGAAAGAGAAAAAAAATTGGTGAGCTTATGACACCCTAATCTGAAAACCCTAGCCGTAAGCCTGAGAAACCTTAACCAAGACTTAGGGAACCCTAGTTCTAAACCATATTTAGGGCGCAACAACCTTTTTTAACCAGAGATTGTTTGGTCAGCATTTGAATCAGAGAGGGAAAGAGGATGTCGGTTCTGTTACGGGCGATACATCGAAGGCTCTGGAGTCCTGGGCCATCCGGCCTAGTTTAGTTTTGTTCTTGTACCCTTTCCTTCTTCTGCTTCTTATTGTTTCATTTAATTTTGATCTATTTACTGTTTTGAATTTGTGTTTTAAAGTTTGGCATCATGCTGGCTCTGCCACAGATCTGAGAAAGGATCATCTTGATTTTGGGCAGATCTGGCCTTAAATAAGAGTTCGATTTGTCCCACTTTCTCCACCAAATTATTTTTATTAGTTTAATGTGTCAAAATCTGAGATATCTTCATTAGAAGATCAATTCGATTTTCATTTATAGACACCCGATTTTAAATCTAGCAAAATTTTGGGATTTCCTGAGCCCTTAAGACCACATTAGCCTGGTAAACCCAAATCTATAGCCCATACAACATTTCCTCTGAGCTAGAACCATTGTGCTTACTTAGAACCCTGCAGATACTCGATATTAAACCGGAGTTTTGCAAATGCCTTGTTTTACTAGAAGAATTATTAAAAATATTAGAAACATCCTTTTTTACCCAAATGTTCTTTGAGAGCTTCACAAAAGTTTGAGAACACACCAAAAGTGGAAACCGTTAGTTTGGACCAACTTTGGTTTGGGCGACACCAAGTGTGTCGCTTAGCCTAGACTAGGTGACCCGAGTGGTGCCGCCCAGACTAAGGTGACATTACTAGTGTCGGCCAAGCAACACCACTGGTGTCGCCCAGCCTTGTTCAAGCCCATACCATAAGTTTCTTTCGTGTGTAGATTTATTGCCCTTTTTGTTAAGGTTTTGCCATTTTGTTTGGACAACACTAGGCATGTCGCCCAGGCGACACCACTGCCTAAATCTGGACCCCCAAAAATTTTATTTTTGGTTGGATGATCTGTTGGTTATGGAAAGATACTCTTCCCAATAGATCCTTGGCCTTCATAAACCCTTTTTCATGGCCATTTAGAAGAAGAAAAATTGGTGAGTTTATGAAACCCTAATCTAAAAACCCTACCACTAAGTTTGAGAAACCTTAACCTAGACCTAGGGAACCCTAGTTCTAAACCATCTATAGAGCACAACCACCCTTTCCAACTAGAGATTGTCTAGTCCAAATCTGAATCAAAGAAGCAAAGAGGACACCAGTTCTGTTACGGGCAAGTCATCGAAGGCTCGAGAGTCCTGGGCCATCCGGCCCAATTTAGTATTGTTCACTTACCCTTTCCTTCTTCTTCTTCTTATTATTTTATTGAATTTTGACTGTGTATTGTTTTGAATTTGTGTTTTAATGTTTTGGATCATGTTGGCTTTGGCACAAGTCTGAGAGAGGATTTGCTCATTTCTGAGCAGATCTGGCTCGAAGTTGGTATCAAATCGATCACCATAATGATCCCTACAAGAAAACAACCATCTTTCGATCAAACGAGCATCAAAACGACCTTGGATCATCCATGAAAAATCATATATGTTCTAGGGCAACACAGGGACTGTATTGGAATTCGACATCTTGTTTGGAAGAGGCAAATATGTCATTTTGCACCCGATTTTTTAATTTATTTTAATTCAATTAAACCTTAATTTCCAACAATTAGGTTTACTTTTAATCAGTCCACCATGTTTGGGAACATTTCTATATATACCACGTACCATCATTGTATGCACAGATTCAACCCTCTGTAAAAAGAGAGAGTTTTGCTGAATAGAATTTCTCTATTGTTGAGTCGCATTTGGAGCGAGAGAGTAAGGAGAGAGACACTTTTGGACTGGTTCCCTTAGGCTCAAGGTAAATCTTCTCTCTCTACTTTTTCTATTCTTCCCTCTCTTTCAGTCTTTCTGCTTCCTCTTCTCCATATGAGCTCCTCTCAGAGGCCATGCACGACACGGTAGTGGTAGAACCTTGCATGCCTCTCTTATAGTCTCACAGGTCACGCATGGCCATGGCAACGTCATGCACGAGTTTCTTTCTCCTTCTGTTCGTTCACCCTTATCTCCCAGCGAGGGTGGCAGACGGCATTGCTCATCGCCGTTCGCAAACATGCTCTCGATGTCTCAGTGAAGAGCACAGACGGTGAAACTCATTGCAGCCCGCAAAGGTTTCCTACCATGTTGCATGCCTATTGCAGACGGTGATGCCTATCGCCACTCGCGAGGGATATTGACAACAACTATAGCCGTCCACGAGAGCGCGATCGCCATTTGCAAGCACACAATCGTCGTTCGCCAGCTTGCGATCGCCGTCCACGAGCTTTCTTCGCGTGCTCTGTGCCTATCGTCGTCCGTGAGCTTCCTTCGCGAGCTCGGTGCCCATCGCCGTCCGTGAGCTTCCTTCGCGTGCTCGGTGCTTATCGCCATTCACGAGCTTCCTTCGTTTGCTCGGTGCTTCGTTTGCTCTGTGCCTTTCGCAGTCCCCGAGCTTCCTTAGCGTTCTCGGTGCTTATCGCCGTCCGCGAGGTTCCTTCGTGTGCTCGGTGCCCATCGCAGTCCGTAAGCCTCCTCCGTGCGTTATGTGCTCATCGTCGTCCCTCCTGTGTCCCGCACCTATCGTCGTGTGCCTTACAGAGAACTATCGCCACATGCTTCACAATTGGCTATCGTTGCGTGCTTCACAAGAGGCTATCGCCACCCGTAGGGGTGTGCTGCCTTCTTGTGTTGCCTAACGGCGATGCCCAGTGCCATCCGTAGTTCGCTGCTCACTTTTCAGTCTTGAGCAATAGTGTCGAGTGCCATCTAAGGGCCACGACACTACTACTGTGCGGTTGTGGGAGGCAATGCTTAATGTCATTGGGACCCCATCTCTCTGCCGTCTCATGTATTCTCTTCATTCTTTTCTCCTCTAATTCAAAATTACCACATTCATAATCACATGAATGTGCATTGCCCTAAGACAAGGGTAGGTCCTTAAGCCTGCTTGTCTCTAAAATTAACCATGTTAGTTTTGTGCAGAAAACAAGGTGATCATCCTTCAAGGGAGGTGATTCCAATCCAGCTAAAGCAGCTATGGGGCTTTCTTCGTGATCTAAAAGGGTGCCCACTCGAGCCAGCCCCATTAAGTCCCGAACCCACCTTAAATTCCTCTCTCATCGGTTAGTATACCTGCCCTTGCTCTTGAGCAAGGGTTCCTGGAGAGGGAGA
>NW_006499810.1:4391099-4404547 GCF_000471905.2 Amborella trichopoda
CTTAAATTCCTCTCTCATCGGTTAGTATACCTGCCCTTGCTCTTGAGCAAGGTTCCTGAGAGGGAGATCTCATGTCCCGGGTTAACTAGAAACGTAAGAGATGTGTTGCCATATCATCTAAATCCGTAGGGCGAGTTCGAGGCACCTAACCAGCATGGCGACTCCACTGGGGAACTTATTACCCCTTCTTTCATTCACTCTTGTTTGATCAGTATCTTCTTTTACTTTCTGCACTACTTTATATGACACCTGGGTTATTCAACCTGTTCATCCGAGTCAGGAACTTTCATATCCTCGAACTCGTGATTATTCAAGGGAAGTGAACTGCTAAAGCTTCCTTCCCTACACTCCTTCTTAGTCGGGACTCACAGTCTGGCTCCCAGGTTCTTTCCTTGGTTGGCACGAGAAGGGACTTAAAGGTCCCTGACTCCCCACTTCCTCGCCCTGGTGGACCCTCCACCAAGGCCGCTTGTATTGGTAGCACATCTGCTACAACACATAGCACGCACCTTGCTACTGGCAAGTCCCTTCCGAGTCATATCACTGAGGCATGTCGGAAGACTGCCCTTCTCACTCTCGCTAATAGAAAGCAAGTTTCCATTGCTTCTGAGGATCGTAGCAAGGCTACCCCTCGAACTCCTACACTACCCCGAACCTCTAAACCTGGAGGCTTGGCACACGGAGGTGGAAATCCGGTGATTTTCACCTCATGTACACACTTAAGTGCTCGTGGTCGAACCACTCGAGCCACACCTCAGGCCAACTTTCATGTTGCATTGGGTTCACATCCCGGCTAGGCCTCCTTGGGCCAAACCCTGCATGCACCAAACACCTGCATCCCATAGCTCGGGGTGGCGCTAGCTCTATGCCAGCTCGAGCACATGAGAGTTGATCACTTTGTCCTCCCTCCAAGCACACAAAGCTTCATCCTGTGAGAGAAAGGCTCCCGCCCAATCCCCCACAGACACAAGCTCGTGGGTCTCGACCTCTTAAGGTCGAACCCATTAACCGGGCCTGGGCCGACCCCCAAGGCACCTAGACGACTAACCCTAAAGGTGCACACGCACCGACTTTGCAGGACCTCACCGATTTTGACTCAGGTGGTGTCATAAACCAGCTCCTGCACCTACTGTTGCACTTCCTTCACCAGGCAAGCACCTCGAGACTTGGTACTCAAAGGTTTTCCTTAGAGTACCTGTCAAGACCCCTCCCCCGACCACCATACCTTACGTGTCGACAAGCGATCGAGTGCGAGTTTGTGATTCAATGTAACGTTTGTCACTTAGGTGGGAGTGGACTCAATGCCTTTATATTCAGAAATTGAGAAAACCATGGAAGTGAGCTAAAGTAACAAACTTAACCAACAGAAGAGTAAGGAAAGATTCCATACACCAACATTCATAATATAGAAATCTTCAAAAATATTACATTCGGTTCAGGGCACCAAGGCCCGATGTTACACATATCAACATAGAACAAAAACCAAGTCCAAATAGCCCAGACATAGATAAGGTCCAAGCATCTTCTTCAAAAACACTAGCTTTGTACTCCGGCCGTAAAACATGAACTCCCAACCCTACACCTGTCGCTATCAATCTACAAGGAAAGGGGAAAAATAATGGGATGAGCTATACAGCTTGGTAAGCAGGTCTAGTGTTATGCATCTATAATGATTCTATCCATGTGAAATAACAGTTCAGTTCATCAATATAAAGAGTCATAGTTTAGCATAAATGCATATCAGGTCAAGCAGTGACTATGAACATTTCATTTAAACGACAATTACCTTTGAATCTGTGTGATCACAAGCATTGAATCAGTGAAATCATCAATTATCCAATTATTGTAATACTAAACATTCTTCATACAGAAAAATCAATTATTATCCACTCACTCCTTAAATCTCCTACTCCCGCAGTAGAGGCCCTATCATCAGGCTAAGCCAATCCCATTGCTTAATACCTCTACCATTGTACATGAGGGAGGGTAATGACAAGTGGGGTTCGATAGGCCCTTACCTTGCAAGGCATCAATCATTTCATTTCATAAATCTAAGGTGTGACCCTCTATCCTCTCCCTTAACCCGTTCTTATAATTATGAAGGTTAGGGGATATGTCCGCATCTCTTTCCTTTCTATCGATGCGTGTCTCATCGCGTAATAGGCAATATCATAGTAGTATCCACTGCCGGTGAGTGTCCCACTATGTAGTGGTCAATATCAACATAATAATTGGCCATTAATCACAGTATCGCAACAATATCCACTACCGACGAGTGTCCCACCACTTAGTGGCCAGTTCATTACAGTGTCATAACAATATCCACTACCGGTGAGTGTCCCATCGCGTAGTAGCCAATTCACTGCCTCATAATGGTTGAATCATATTCTCATAAATCAATGCCTCATATAAATGAATCATATTTCATCATAACATAATTGCATTATGAAAAATACATGCATTTCATAAGCTTTCACAAGGCATTTACGCATAAGCCCTTTCAGTAGCATTTGCCATTCATTAGGAATTGATTTCATTACTGTCACACTTGGGGCCCCCTCTTTCTCTTAAAGTGCAGTTTACACAGCATCATTTACATATCTTTATGGCATTCTCATGGAATTTATCATATGGCATTCACATTTATCATATATTAAGATAACTTAGCGTCGCATGGTCATACAATGATGCAGTGACACGTAACAGTGACATGCCCCTCTTAGGGGGAATTTCAGAATGCCTCAAACATTAAAATTTGAGCTAATGCATGGTTCTTTACAAAAACAGTGATTTGAAGGAATTTGGGTGCTATTTGATGGGTCGATAGTCCTGTTCAAGGTGAGCATTAGTTGTTGGAAATCTTCCTTGCAACAGTGCACAGCGACATACTTGCATATTTCCGGCCATAATTCAAAATCTGTGGGGAATTTCAAAAACTTCAAAACATGAAACCTTGGGTACATTCACAGACCTTTCCAATGGTAGTTATTTGAAGTTTTTTGGACACCATTAGTGAGCAAAAAAGCACAGCCCAACAAGGGTCACAGTTGCTAGAATTTACAGCGACTGTGCGAATATGTCTCTGCATCTAAAGCTATATCTCCTAATACGTACGAGATCTCTTCATGCCATAAAAAGAAACTTGAAGTACACATACATGGTTTTCATTTGAGACCGATTGGGTCCCATTTGGATGCCATTGGTCATTGAACATATTGATGTAAAAACATTCACAGTTCTGGAAATTCATAATCTCAAGTTAATAAGCTTTTAAAGAGCACTTAATATTTCATGGCCACGCTACACTTTGGGCGTGGAAGCTTGTTCATGTTAGCAAGCCTCACAATGGGCAATTTCATGAGTCTTAATGAAGAACAAAATCATCTATGCATGGTTAAAGTAGTCATGGCATTTAGAAGCATAACTCTAAAGTTTCCAATCTCATGTCAAATCATTCATACTTCACATTTTCCTTCTGTGGATCCTCAGAGCCTGAGCCAGTCCAACAATACTACTCGATGATCACTGCCCAGAAGCCACAGTCCCATGACTATCGAGAATCGATCCTCACAAGATCGGCATATAAGGCTCAAGTCCAAATGGGGCATGCTGAGTCCCTGCAAACTGCCATGCACGACTTGCAACCCCGGCCATCCATTACTCCACTTAACTCTAACCTTCCAAAAGAAACGGTCAGTGTCATGGTGATCAACGATTTGGATGACGCCCAGGAAGAGCGGATGAATAGATTCGAGGTAATGATGCAATCCATCCTTGAAAAGATGGAACACCTAGAAGCCTCCAGGTCCCCCTCTTCTCATCATGAGACCGATTCTCCTGTTGGTGTAGACACCGTTCCCAAGCAAACTCCCCCACCAGTCTCTCAAGATAGCTCTGTTTCCCGCGGGGTTTCCCAAACCGACATAGATGCCATGGAGTCCCGCAGTCTCAAAAACAAGGTCCCAAGCATGCAAGAGGCGTCGTTCTACCAGATGTCGTACCCTTTGTACATCGACTAAGTGACGCTTTCCTGAACTATCAAAAGGGGCAGCTCCCTCTGTTCAAAGGTACTACATCCCCACACCAACATACTGCCCACTTCCAAGTGGCCTATCGAGAGATGGTGACTGATGGACTCCTCCTCCTCTGTCAAGTCATCGAGACTCTCAAAGGGCCAACCTTCCAGTGGCATGCTCAACAGCCGCCAAACTAGGTGCACACATGGCAGGAATTGGAGCAGTTGTTTTACCAACGCTTCTACGAAGTCCAAAGGAATGTGGAAATCGTCGAACTCCTCACTCTGACTCAAGACCCTGGTGAGTCGGTTGACAAGTTCATCGCCCGATTGAGAGAGCTGGCAACTTTCCATGCCACTCCGATGACTGAAAAAGAAGCTGTCCATACCTGCATACGGAACATGCTTCTCGAGATCGCCCTGCATGTCGAGGCTTCCAATCCACCCTCACTGTCAGAACTCATATCTAAAGTAGTTCATATTGAGGGTCTGTCCAAACACCATGGCGGATCTCATCAGCAGCCCTCTGGCTCGAACTCCCGCTCCAACAATCGTGGCAACTGACAGAAAGTAGTGATCAGTGCAACCATCACCGTAACTGACACTAACAAAGCTGCTTTTTGAAACCCTACACCTCTTCGAGGCACAAATGTCTCAAGTCGGGGGAAAGCAGCAGTCCTACAACAAGGTCCTACCTCCTGAAAACATAAAGTGAAGCTACTTCTGGACACAACACCAGCACAAGGTGTACCCCTTTGATAAGGAGTAGGCTCCTGCACTGCTTCGACTATTATTGGAGAAAAACATGATTCAGCTGCCGGAGGTCAGCACTCTAAAACAATTTGGAAAGGAGACACACGAGAGGTACTGCGCCTATCACAGGAAAGTAGGCCACCCCACTCAGGACAGCGATAAGCTCAACGACACTAGCGAAGCACTTATTAACAAGGGTCAAATAATGATCGAAGAGTTAAAGAAAGCGTTCGAGGCAACTGAGTCTTCTCACATAGTGACAATACAAGAAGATGAGGGGGCACCCGCCATCCTTCGTGCACTATTTACCATAATTCTTGAAGAGGGACACATCATGCCGAAGCCGACAAGGCAGCCCAAGTTCCAGCCCTTAGGAACAGAGAAGCTCCGGTGCTCATATCACCAGATACGAGGCCATGACGTGAGTGAATGCCCTGATTTCCACGAACTCTTGGCAAAGAAGATGTAGCAGTGCCAAAAAGCTCATGGTAACCCAGAAGGATGCCCTCAAGTTTCTCTTCCACCAGTGCAAGAAGAACTCTCGACGCAAGCCCAAAGAAGCACTGAGCTAGACCCTCTACAGGCCTTATGCGAGGTGATGCTCTAACAGGGTCTCGTCATTCCCAAGCCCGCCAGGCAGCCTAAACGCCTTGCCCAGGGTACGAAAAGCCTCTGGTGCCCATATCACCATGTATGGGGACACGAGCGGAAGGAATGCTCTGGGTTCGAAGTCAGAAGGTGCAGGAGGGCTACATCATGTGTGGCATTCTCCCAGAACCCTTCCAAGCCGTCACTCCCGTCGAAGAGGAAATCCCGCTACAAGTCCCCTGTGAGCATACCCTGGATCCTTCAGAGCCCCCGACCTCTCAGCCCTGGGAAGTCTATCATGGGTGAAGTAGGCTCAAATCCCTAAAGCGTAAGGTAGTCCACCAAGCTACGGCTACGCATCAGTCAGACAGGGCAGACCAAACCCCTCCTCAGAGATCCATAAAGAGATGGGCACCTAGGTCTGCTCGCTGAAGGTTTCGTCTCCCTCAGCCACCAGTCGAGGAATAGTTTCTCAAGCCCCTTCCTCCACTGCCAACCTTACTGGACTTCATCCCTGGCATAGCTCTCCTTATCTTGTCGTCCAATAAGACGGATGTCCCTGAGTCATCTACAACTCGGGGATGTTAAAAGCACCCCACAACGATCAATGTCAGGGGAAGACCTAAAATATCCCCTGCAGTCATCCAATATGGGTGATGACATTAAAACCACCTCACAATGGTCAAAGCCAGGGCACGACCTAAAATACCCCCTGCACACATCCAATTCTGACGATCGAGAAAAAAGCTAACCGGAACATTCTAACTTCCCTTCTTCTCCCTCCTCTTCTATTTCTTCCAATGGTGAAGTTCGACAATGCCCAGATTTCGACACTATAAACAAAAATCTCGAAGGAACCAGCCTCAGCAGATCATAGCAGAAGCACTTAAGAAAGATGCATTCCCAAGCAGCTGGATTCTTGACAGTCGTCGACGCCCTATCAACCCAAGCCAAGATTGAGCCACCCTTAAGCTAATCTTCTAAAGAGGCCTCTCACATGGTGCAGATCTTGGAAGTACCATTCAGTACAGGGCAAATGAGCCTAAGATAAGGGAAGAAGCTATAACCCACACCTCAAAAGGCCAAAATTCTCAAGTTTCCTGATCCTTCACTTTTCCTTAAGCCTCAACCTCAAACCTTTATATCCCTAATACAAATACCTATTGCCTCCCCATCAACCCAAACCACACTGGCTGAGCAACAAAGTCAGCTAGTGTTACAAACCAAAAGTCAACCAAAATTTGCTCCTAAGCCCACCGTATCACCTACACCAGTGACTGGATCAGGAGCGCAGAAGACTGATGAGGATAAAGTGAAGTACGATGTAATTGGGCACTTGAGGAAGCTTCCAGCCCTTTTAAGTATCTATGATGCCCTTCTGCTGTCTAGAGACTATCGTATGGCCTTGGTGGAAGCTCTTTCTATTCCAGAGGTATACGAGACTGAAGTGGAGCCTATTGAGGTTGACCCAGCCATCCTGAGTGGGTGCTTGACAATCTCCTTTACCAAAGACAACCTCCAGTTGGGAGGCAAATTCCACATTCACCCCCTCATTGTGAATCATGAACTACACGCCTGCCCTATCAACCAGATCTTGTTGGATGGAAGGTCAGTAGTCAACCTGATCCCAAGAAGGATCGTCACCCGACTGCGATTAGGATATGACAACCTCACTCTTTCCCACATCACCATGCAAGGGTTCAACCAATCAGGAGAAAAGCCAGCTGACACAGTGCGTCTTCACCTCAAGATCGGTCACCTCAACGATTATGCTCAGTTTCATGTGATCGACAACGATACATCTTACAATGTCCTGCTCGGCTATCCTTGGCTTCATTATCAGGTGGTGGTTCCTTCGACCATCCACCAATGCTTCCAATACAGTCGAGATGGGAGGCAACAGACGCTCTATGTTGATATGAGACTGTTCCATGTAGCTGAAACTCACTGTGATGACGCCAAGTACTATTTCAAAGATCTTTCAGCACCAGAAATGTCAAAGGACAATGATTAGAAGCCTGTGAGAAAGATAGAACCCTCATCTCATGACGACACTGATGATCGGGGCTGAATGATTACAGACATGTTAAAAGATGAGGAAAGACAAGGCAAAACCCTCCCTTTGACTCCTATCTGCACAAGTATACCTTGTCACCTCTCCGTGGTCATGGTACCTTCTCTCGAAGACAAAGCTTCTCCCTCTACCTCTGCTTCTAATTCGCCAGAACAAAATGGTGAGCTAGAGGCAACTCTTGAGACTGAAGAAGCTCTAAAGGTGGACCTTCCATCACCGAGGGTCACCTATACATAGGACCAGCAAAAGGTCCTGCACATCCTCATTGCTTTTTAGAAGCAGAATTAGCACATCAACCATCGAGGAGTGTACTCTAAATTCCATCCTCCTGTAACAAGGGGATCATCAGTACCTAAGAGAAGGTCTTACACCTTTCAGAGGCTCCCGAAGAGGCACAGGTGGACATGATCAGCCCTCCGTCTCTCAGGAATAAGACCTCATGGAAGAGCGGAGAAGTGAGGTTTATAGTCTCCAAAATCAGCTGGAGGTTATGCACGTCCTTCAAAGCACTTGAAGGAGATTGCCCCTGAGACTTAAGACTTATGACGAGCTTAAAAGCAATGCACCTCGAATTGAGGTCAAGGTTCCCTCAGATTGGAGTATTTCTAGTAAACAGGTTCACCAACTCATGAGAATTATGGAATATGAGCCTCTCAAACACTAAGGGTTGAGGAGACAGTTGCTCCTCCATTTGAAGTCATTGAAGCCACAACAGACCCCCATAAGATGAAGCAAGGAGTGGGCTATTCTTTTTCGTCTCAAACCATGAAAGGGCAGAAGCAAAGAAATAGAAAAAAATTAATAATAATAACAGATGCGCTTTACATAGAAAGAGAAAAGAACTATCTCATTCATCAAATAGAATATTACAGGTGTCTTTACTTTACAATAGAAGAAAAAATAAGGAAAGAAAGCATTGTGAAAAATGGTCAATGATCTCATGGACCTTCCCCCTACACTATTCAACTAAGGCCTTCGCTCGCTCGATCTCCGCCCTCAATTCGGCCACCATTTTGGCCCATGCTTCACTAGAGGTAGCTGCTCCCCCAAGGAACACTCAAGGTCCAGCAATTTCTGGCTCAGTTCCTTATCTTCGGCTCCCCAAGCTACCATCTCCTTCTCCAACCTCTCGAGCTTCTGTGCCCATTTGGTGATTTTTGCCTTTCTGGGTCTGCACCTTGTTATGGCGCATCATGGCATTCTCAGCAAGGGCGGACTTTTGAGAGATGGTAGCATCTATTTCGCCTACTTGGGCCTCAACTAACTTCCGATTTGGTGATAGGGGAGCCTCAAACTGCTTCAGCTGTGAATTCTCTTATCGCTTTGCCGCCTTTTCCGCCTGTCAAGACTTCATCCTCCGCCCCTCCAGCTCGTTGACGATACTGTAAAAGTAAGGGAGCGCTTCGGGCACACTTCCTAAGGCGAACCCCCTCAACTGCAGGAGTGTTGTTCCAACCTCTTCGAGGGGCAACTCCTTCAGCTTCTGGAAGCCTATTTGCAGCATCTCAAAGAAAATGCCCAGTAACGCGCTGAAAGTGGGCCTGGGTAGTACGGTAAGGTGACCGTAGTAGGAGGATCCCCAACTACTGCCACGGCCTCAGGCTCCCCAGATTTAGGGGCACCTTCAGGCTGCGTTGATACCTCAACAACAACTCTCTCACTCAGATTCCTTCCGTGACCACTACGGGCTCGACCCTCTCATGCTCAGGCATTGTAACTTCACCCTCTGTAAACTCTGCGCCCTTAGTAGGGGTAAGGCTTGCGTCCTCCCCTAGAGCTACTACCTCAATATCAGGCTGCACCACGGTAATCTCCTTTCCCATGGCAGCAACTTCTCCCTGCTCCCCCTCTACTCGAACCACCATCTCCACCTTTGTAGGCCCAACAATTCTTCCCTCTCGATCTTTGCTCTTATCCTCCAAAGGAGCCACTTCTGCTACAGGCTTTCCTACAAAGCCCAACCTCTTCAACAGCCAGGAGAACCGCACTTGAGCCCTAGAGGTCAGCCCCTTGAAGGTGTCTCGGCTCTTCGAAGAACCCTTTAGAAGAGCCCCCTTTAGAAGAGCCGGCAACAAGCTTGCTATGAGGACCACTCCCAATCTGCCCATTCAAATCTTGGACAGGGCACCCTTCGTGCCCCGCAACTTTGTGGCTCTCCTTCCATTTGAAAATAGAAGAGAGATTGTAAAAATGCTCTGTCTTCTTCACCATATCAACAAACCCAGGCAAAGACATGTCCACGACAATTTGGCGAGGCCGCCCAAGAGTGTGCCAGTCCCAAGGAAATCCCAAGGTGAATACCTTCCCCAACGGCGGAGTCGTTAACATCTTCCTCTGCCTCCTCTCCATGCTCCAGCGAGAACTCTTCCCTTTCAAGGGGTGGCCAACATCCCAATACCCTTTACTAATGATTTACCACCAGAGTTCATGGGCTTCAGTCTCTCATAATCTTCTAACAAAATATGACAACACATATTGATTGACCTCCGTGAACTCTAAACATGTGGCCCAAGCTGTCCGAATGTGCCTCGGGATCCAAATATTCTGGTGGGTTCCCAACTCGTCTTTCTTCCAGCAGGCAGCCTTGTTGAGCTGCTTCCCAAAGAATATGGAGAATGGACAGCCTTGATCAAGCTCATGCTGCTGAGCAAATTTTTGAGGGAAATACTTGTTAGGTGCCTCGATCTCACCCTCCGAAACCTTGGAGGATCGGGCGGTATGCGTCTCAGGTATTGGGAGAGACCCCGGACATTTGTGAGATAGCACTCTCGGGAACGTCATCAGAAAACGGGGGCAGGTTTTACCAACCAGTGAGAGAGGAATTTAAAGGTGGGTTTGGGACTTACTCGGGCTGACTCACTTGGGCGCCCTCTTAGATCATGAAAAAAGACCCCCAGTGATGAAACTGGTTTAGAATCGCCTCCCTTGGCTCGTATTCTATTTATGTTCTTGTTTCCTGCAATCACAAACATATGTGGAAAAGGTTATTGGACAGGTGGGTCAGACCTCACCATTGTCCTCTTTGATGAGCATACGCAAGTATGTGTATTCAAAATGAAGAAAGAAAGACGGGGGGTGGGGGCCGAAGAATTCGACCAAGCAAGAGATAAGAGCAATGACTATGTTGGTGGATGATTGGCGTAACGTGGTGGAAAACAGGCTTGGTAACTGAGACTGCCTCACGAAATCACTACTAGACGTTATTGCTAATATCGACTAGCTAAGCACGATGGTTGGTTTGTCATGGCAGTAAAGCGGGTCAAGCGAACCAGACGCAACAACATTACGCTATATGACAGGACTGCCATGAGATGCTAACCTTAATCCCTCTTGGTCGAATGAAAGAGTAACCAAAGAATGGTTAAAGAGAAAAAGGGAATAGGTAGAAGGAGAGAGAAGCAGGAAGAGAGGAGGAAGAAGAAGGAAGAGGAGAGGCAGTCAGCACTCGACATTACTGACTGTTTCAGGAGATGAGAGAGAGAGAAAGTAGTTGGTGCTAAGCTTCGCCGACTGTGTTAGATTAGAAGAGAGGAAGGGGACCAATTGAACTGACAGAAAAAGAGAGGGAAAACTAGTCGGCGCTAGGTCTCGTCAACTGACAGAAGAGGAGAGAGAAAACCAACCGGTGCCACGTCTCACCGATTGATGGAGGAAAAAAGAGAAGATCAATGGCGCTAGGTCTCGTCGACTGATGAAAGAAGAGAGAGAAGACCAACAGGTGCTAGGTCTCGTCAACTGATAAAAGACGAAAGCGAAGACCAACCGGTACTAGGTCTCGTCGACTGATAAAAGCAGAGAGAGAAGAACAACCAGCACTAGGCCTTACCGATTGATAGAAGAAGAAAGAGAAGACCAATCGGTGCTAGGTCTCACCGACTGATAGAAGAAGAAAGAGAAGATTAACCAGTGCTAGGTCTCGCCGACTGATAGAAGAAGAGGGAGAAGACCAACCGATGCTAGGTCTCGTCTGTTGATAGAAGAGGATAGAAAAGACCAACTGACGCTAGGTCTCGCCAGTTGACAGAAAACGATAGAAAAGACCAACCGGTGCTAGGTCTCACTAGTTGACAGAACAAAATAGAGAAGAGAAGAGAAGATGAGAGAGAAAGAGAGAGAACGAGAGAGAGAAAAGAGAGAGAAAGAGAGAGAAGAGAGAAGAGAGGAGAGAGAGAAAGAGAGAGAAGAGAGAAGAGAGGAAAGAGAGAAAGAGATAAATAGAGGTGACAGAAGAGAGAGAGAAGCGAGAGACAGAAAAGAGAGAGAAGAGAGAAGAGATAAAGCTGTCTGCCCGAAGGGTACCAACCCTTTCCTTCTCTCTCCAAGATAAACTCACAGGCTCAAGTAAGGAATCAAAATATTTATTGAATCTTCAAAGAATGAACAGAAGGTTGAGGGGGGTTGTTTACAATGAAGCAGTGCTTGTTTATATAGAATTGTGCCCAAACACGGGTGGATTGATCAAAACTAGACCTAATTGTTGAAATTAAGATTTAATTGAATTAAAAGAATTTCTTAAAATGGGTGCAAAATGACTGTTTTGACTTTACCTAACAATGTGTGGAATTTCAAAACAGTCCCTGCTGCTACCTGAGATCTTGCGTGATCTTCCATGGCTGACCCGAGGGTGTTCTGATGCCCGTTTAATCGAAATATTATTGTTTTCTTGTAGGGCTTGGCATGACGATCATTTTGATACCAACTTTAAGCCATGAATCATATTTTTGAGCCATGATCATGGCACTTGAACTTTGTTTGAGTCTTTGAAACTTTGGATCGATAGTGTGATCGTTCCTTATTGTTTTTCTATGATTTCTTCGTCATAGTGCATTGAGCATGCCATCACGATCGCGTGGCAACAAACGTAATACGATTTGGAGTTCGAACGAAGATTTCACAACTTTTGAGTTTTGGTTGGAATCTAGAATCTGACGGTTGGAATTTCAGTTACTTCGTCAGCTTCGTGCATGAAATGTGACCGTCCATCATGGACGGGGTTCGGACCAATGATAGTCCTGAACCTTTCGCACACAAGGGTATTAGTTTCACGTCGATCCGTTGCTCAAGCATCGTGATTTGATCTTTCGAGCAAGGTGTGTCACTGCATTGCTGAATTTTCTGCAACTTCTTCACGTATCGGCGACTTTTGTCTAGCTTTTCTTCTTGCTCAAACATCATCTCAGGGCGTACCCCATATCGAATTGATATGCTGACCAAATTTGGGAGCGAACTAGAAACGAGTGAGTTACGAGCCTTGAAAGTGACTGCCCATGACTGTCAAAATAGCCACCTTTAAAGGTGTTTTGGTGCAGTGAGGCCACACAGGAATAGTGTGTGGCCCTTCCTATTTCAATGTTTTGCTCATATCTTTGTTTTAGAGTGTTCGATTAAGCCAAAACTTAACCCATAGGGGTTTTGACTTTGTCATATTTAATGGGGATGGTCCCATAGTGACTTTAGACACCGAAATTGTAGTTCCAGTTGTAGGGTCCGTTTCAGGGTGCTAGAGGCCATTTTTTTGAAAATTGTTCCTTTGTGCTCATTGCCTTAGACATGTTGGAATGCAACAAAACATGGCAAGTGGTCTTTTGGAGTGTTGAGGATGATATTGACCATTTTGGTGTTATTCTGTGACTGTCAAGAATTTTCACTATTTTGTAGGCTTTATTGACCTGCTCCCTACCAGGGACCAAGGTGCTGAAAAATACATTCAAACAGCTTGCCCACCGAATGTTGTGCTTCAAGAGAAGTGAGAAGGACACTCATTTGGAAAGTTTCCTTTGGATTTTACTTTTTTCCTTCCTAGCCACAGGACCACGTGAACGCCGAGGAGATTCACGTAATCGTGTAACTCGGCTGCTCAGACATAGGGATGCATTGTTCACCGGTTCGTCAGTGAAGACTTTAGGGGAAGAAGAGAATTTTTTACGTGATATTTTTGAAGTCCTCACCCTCGTGTGGACTGTTTGTGGTTCAAAATCTATGGATTTTGTATAGACCTCGACAGTTAGAATCGGGCCC
>NW_006499810.1:4405088-4492159 GCF_000471905.2 Amborella trichopoda
GGTAGGCTTTGTTTCCTGCTACATCAAGTTTTCTTATGATGTTCAGAGTACCACTTTGGGTCTCGACTACTGGGTCCAGTCAGGGGTAGTGTTAATCGGTTGGGCCTATCGGCTAGGCGAGCTGAAGTCTCTGACATGGCTTTGTCAAATTCTTGCCTTTGTTGTGTTTGTTTGTAAAGTGTGTTTTGTGACCTTGTGAAAATAATATTCTTCCTCATGAGACTTGTCTTGCCATCTTGGCGAGTCTTCTGTCTTCCAAGTCCTTTTTGCAACTGGACTCAGGCTGTCGGAATATTTTCCTTGAAGCTCATATTTTTGGATCCCTGATTTATGCCACTAGGGATTTTATTCTTTTGAGTGAGGGCTGAAGCTGCCTGTTGAGATGAGTGTTGCATCAACTTGTGTATTGGTCCAAGCATCCTTTGCGGATATTCGCTTGAACTTGGGAAGCGACACCGTAGAGACAGTTTTCACCGACTTCATTTTATTTGAGGTTCTTTTACCCATGACCTTTCAGCCATGTCCACCCTTTTCATCCATTTTTACTCACGATGCCCTTTCGGGTTTTCACTGTGCCTAGTTTTTATTAACGGAACTCTTTTACTCATGGTTTTGTGACCATGCCCGTCCATGATTTTTACTCGTAGTGATCCCTTGTTCAAGTATACACCATGCTTATTATTCCTTTATTATTATTATTTTTGTGAGGGCGTGTTTACAATCATGCCTCCGGGAACTATGCGGAACAGTTTAACGTCATGCGGCCTAGACGTGCACTATGGTTTAAGGTCATACAGATGGACCATAATGGTAATGGATGGCAGTGTATGAAGGCCATGGAGTGAGTATGGTGGTGGTTTGGCTCACTTGGGTTGATGGCTCGAGGCTACATATGAAAGATGGATGATGTATGAAATATGAGTGGATGATGGTGACCCACTAACATACAACTAGTATGGATGGCGGGATGGTTTACCATTTTGTTAACATGGGTAAGAGTCACTATGGAATGATGTAGGATGATGAAAGGAATGAACTCACTGGCGAGGTAATGAAGGTGGTGCGCGTAGAGAAGGTGTGCATGAAAAGGCATGTGCGCGTATGTGGTGGCGAGTTTATACTCATGCCTCCTGGACCTGCGCGAAGCAGTTTATTGTCATGCCAGTAGGACATGTACTATGGTTTAAGGTCATACAACTGGACCGTGGTTATACAGTTTAAAGTCATACAACTAGGGCCTTGCAGTTTAAGGTTATGCAACTAGACCTCCGCTACAGTTTAAGGTCATATGGTTCGGACCATGGTGCTGAGCCTTTTATCATCATGCGACTAGGATGTGTACTATGGTTTAAGGTCATACAGTTGGATCATGGTCATACAGTTTAAAGTTATACAATTAAGACCATGCAGTTTAAGGTTGTGCAACTAGACCTTCGCTATAGTTTAAGGTCAAATAGTTCAGACCAGTGAGCAATTTAGGGTTATGCAGTATGGACCGAGGCTAAGCAGCTTTAGGGTCATGCAGTATAGACTAAGGCTGAGTAGTTTTAATGTCATGCATTATGGAACGAGTTTGAGCAGTTTAGGGTCGTGCAGTATGGACCGTGGCTGAGCAGTTTAGGGTCGTGCAGTATGGACCGAGACTGAGAAATTTAGGGTCATGCAATATGGACCTCAGCTACAGTCTAACATCATATAGTTTGGACCAAGAAGTTTGGGGTCGTGCATCTAGAACATCGTGTAGGTCGCCATGTAAGTAGAGCTTCATAGGGACTAGGTCTATGGATGGTAATCCGACTCCCTGGGGATAAAATGGCTAAGACTATTCACAAACTGAGAACTTAGATGGAAATGATGGCCTGATGAAGGATGACCAGCAGAAGTGGGCCTTGCTGTGGTTTTAAAGGGGGTAAGCGTACTTTTTGAGTGAAAGATGAGTCTCTATAACAGGTAAGCCGACTCCCAGGTGGTGAGGTAGCTTAGTGTGAAGCTTACCCACTGGAGATTGGAGAAGTAAGAATGACCCTAACTTCACCAGGGATGATGGGCCGCAATAGGGGTGTGACTCCTAGTGGGGGTTGAGGGACAACTCCTGACTCCATTCGGGAAGTTGCATTTTAGGTGCAACGGCCCAGGTGCAAGTCCACTAGGGATGACATATCCTGGCTTGGGCACAACTCCACTAGGGATAGTGGTAGGGCATACACTGCTTAAAATACGGCTGACGCCATGTGTAGTGTTGATATTTTATTTCGAATAATCAATCGGCGCTGAGTTCTCACAACACAATCGACGTTGTTCAACTGGCCTTGTGAATGACCCGTGGCATTATTTGAAGATAAATGGTGCTGAGTTAACAGGCACTGGGTCGTTTTAGAGACACATCCGACGCTAAGTCAACTGGTGCTAAGGTTGTATTTGGAAACACACCCAGCGTTAGGTCAACTGGTGCTAGGGTTGTTTGGAAATTCACCCGGCACTATGTCAACCGGCGCTGCGTCAACCGGGGCTAGAGTTGTTTGGAAATTCACCTGGTGCTGGGGATTGATCGATGAGAGTTTCCTCGAGCCTTGTGCCGATGCCCAACCTGGCTCATTGTCGCTTGGCTTCCCTTGGACGCAACTGGCATTCTAAGTTTGTGAAGGCCTTTTGGGGGCAGTGTAGTGTATATAAGGGGTAAAACCCCGTTTTCCCTTATTTTTCACTAAGGTTAAAAAATTAAACAAGTTTTCTTTAACCGTGAGGAGAGAGCTCTCGGTTGAAGTTTCCAGCGAGTAGTGGGACTTCAGCAATCAGTCTCTGCAGGGAAGGTTCTTCCGCAGGCAACAGGATTCCGGCAAGGGTTTGCAGAGAAGACCTTCGGCATGCGGACTTTGCCCAGAATTTGGCAAAGTTACAAAGAGAGTAGCAGGGAAAGGAGAGTCCTCCCGGAAGATTTTCGTAAAAGGGCAGGAATTTCGGCTGCCATTTTCCTTTCACAACAGTGAGTATTTTCGTGCATCCTAGAAATATTTTAGGGATTTTTAAGGGGTTTCCCAGTGGTTGTGGTAGCTTTCTGACACCACTCATGGTGTTGCAGAAGTTTCTAGACACTTTCAAGAGGATTATCGGGATTGTCTCCACTTTTCGGTACTGTTAGTGGTGTCGCAGAGGTTTCTCAATGAGGTTCTAGTGAAGTCCAGGCCAAAAGACTTAGGCAGGAAAGTTTTCCTATGCGTTTTGGCCGTGTGGGAGCAGTTTTCGATAGAAGACGAACGGTTGTAGGAGATGGGCCGTATGGTTGCAGGAGGTGAACCGTTACAAGGAAGGAGTACGGTTATTAGTCGCTCGTGTGTGAGGCGGCGCCAAAGGACGTGGCGACGGTTGTCATTTGGCGCCACTGAATTCGAGGTGTCATGATTAGGATTCATGGCACGTGTGACGGATTTTCTCTCAGCCGGTGCTGGCCTTTGAAAAACTCAATCGGCGCTGGGTTGTTGGCAATTTGAATCGACGCTGAGTGTTTACAGACTCAACCGGCGCAATTTGTTGGCAGTCAACCGGTGCTGGGCATTGAGAAGCTCGACCGGCGCTAAGTGTTCGACAAACTCACCCGACACTAATCATTAGCACGTAACCGACGTTGGCCATTGAGGAGCTCACCCGATGCTAATGTTTGAGAGGTTCAACTGACGCTGAGTGTTGGATAAACTCAACCGATGCTGTTCTAGTACCTTTGCAACTTTTTAGGAGCGAACCATTAAGTCCTTTGTAACGGCTGATTCTTCTTGCCAAATCCCCTATGTGAAGAGGCCCCCAAGGGAAGGGGAAATCAGTGCCCGTAATTTTATGGGTAAAGTTTTATCAAGGGGTGAACCCATTTGGCTGACCCAGCCAGTGTACGATCCAGAGTGGCCTCTTAGCGTCACTTTCATTATGGACCCCGTATGCTTTTAAGTGCGAGAGGGCAATGATGGCAATGTCTGTATTGAAGAACGAATGGCACTTCTTCACTGTATGCATCGGAACATAGCTTCCGAGGAGAACTTGCCCACCTTGGGAAAGAGAATGGTCTAGACGAAGGGATCACTGAGGTGGTCGGCAAAAGGCCTCCGGATTCAGGGAGAGCACCAATACTTGAATGGATACGCTTCCTGGACTGTCAAGGTGTTGGCTTTGTATGGAAGCGTTCTCGAGCGTGCTTCACTATTAGTAGCAGTCTAGTGTTTGGGTAGCTACTACGACCGTTGTTCTAATACAATAAAGGTATTGCTAAAGACGTGGAGCCATGTGAGCAATACTTGGCTTCTTGGTCATGGTGAAGCGGGAATCTCTATACTGGATCTTCACTTTATTGGAGGTCTCTCAATGCTCGGGGCTACGTATGACAAGTTTGTGCCCTCAAACTCAGTCATCTTCAGTAGTGTTAACTTGGGGGGTGAAGAGTCGCCAGCCAGTCTACCAAAGATCTTTGAGGCCTATCGTCGATTGTAAGCCGATCTACCAATGGCAAGGTCACCTTTATAGAATGGGTGAAGTTCTTTTGCAGGGATTATTCTGAGGGCGATCAGGGTACTCTAAAGGGGAAAGGGAAGGAAGTTGTAAAAGAGACACCTCCCATATATCAACTCGAGACCGGTGATGACCGTGTCTTCTTGGCTGCTTACTTGGCCCGATTCTTGTCTAAGTTTGTGCTTCTTGGCTGGGGGGACGACATTCGTACAGGGGAATTACAAGCGGCCTGTGACATGGCCGGAGGGCGTGGGTATGCCCTTGCTCAGCCAGTCCTGTGAAGCATATACCATGGCTTGGGGACCATCTCCTGTGGAAAAGCCTATAAGGGAAAAGAGGGAGGGAACGACATCATAGGAGGAGAAGCTTTTTTTAGAGAATTTAAATGTCTGCCCCCTCCGCATTACGTGTACGAGTGGCTAGGGGCTTATTTCCTTAACACTTATGTCAAGCATCAGTGCTCAGGAAATTAATTGTGGCCCTTCTTAATGAGGATTGCGAACCAGAGGGCTATCTTCCATACCCCACGGGAAGCTCGGGGTCTGCTTGAAAATGATCTTTGAACATGAGACGGCTCCCCATTCCAGTCGGAAGCTTCACCGACCGTGCTTTTATTGATGAAATGGGGAAGGAAATGGACGGTGCCCCAACAACGATTAAGAAACTCATGTTCATGTTGAGCATTAGAGGGGGAGTCTTACCTTATCAGACTCCACACATTGCCCGGCGAGAGGGGTATATCCCCCACCGCTTCGCCCGTCTGCACGGGCTTGATCAAGGCTCCCCTTCTTGGTATTCTTTGAAAAGCTCTGGAGTAAGGTGTATAAGGGGAGGGCGGAAGAGTTTGGAACTTTTCGAGAGTGTTGGCTACTGGAGCATATACAGACTGCTTGGTCTATGTGTCTTGAAATGACAGAGACAAGCAAGTATGTGCTGCCTCACTTCGGTAGGAGAGTTCGAACCACCAAGGCATATGTGAACTGGTGGAGAATCACCAGTAAGGGCTATTAGGAGAAGGATCACCCTTGGAAAGGAGTGAATGGTAACTGGCGCTAGGACAGCTGGCAAAGGAGGCTGGGGGATGCTCCTACTTCCGACATGGTGTTTGCCTTGGAATATCCCTCCAACTGATGGGCTTTGGGGCTTCCACGTGAGATAGCAGCTGATGAGGCCTCACTATAAGTCCTTCCAATGAAGACAATGATTGGGAGTGTCTTCAACAATCTCGGCTCGATCTTCGAATGGGATGATGAGAGACAAGTCCTTGGTTACAGGAAGCATCCATCACAGGTCCTGAATGCCCTAATAGGGAGCAGTTCCCACAACAAATTGGCTAGAAGGTCTTCTCAAGGAGGTGGATCTGAGGCGACAGCTCCTACTCCAGCAAGGGGAAAGAAAAGAAAGCGCCCGACTGCTGCGGACACCCATGCAACGTCTTCAGCGAGTGGGCGGATTTGAAGGCAGATAACCAACAAGCTTCATGTGCTGTAAGAAACAGGAGGTAGGCCTTCCACTTCTAATCTTTTAAGAATTATTCTAATATCACCCTTTGTTCTTTCGGAACCATTTTCTACTTTTGCTAAAATGTTTTCTTTTTCTTCAGAAATCGAGGCAGAGGACTCTGACAGCTCTGAGCCTAGTGGCATTGCTTCTGATCAGGAGGGGACTCCAGATCTTAAGGAGACACCCTTGAGTCCAAGGGTAGTTCCTGAGTCTGAGGCAGCTCAGGTGGAGATTGAGGAGGATAAAAGCCCCGAAGCAACTGCTCTAGATAAGGGCTCAGATGTCGATGTGGCCTCCATGCATGAGGAGTTTAGTGCCCCGACCAAGGCAGGGGTTATGGCTCGAGGAGAAGAGCCTGAAGTTGATAACGTGCCCGAGCACCAAGAGGTTGCCGCTCCCGTGGGCCCGAGTCATGAAGATGAGGGGACTAAGATCTTTGTGGCTGAGGTAATGACTATTGAAGGCGAGGGCCAAGTCGAGGAAGCCACATCCAAGGATGAGTCAGCTGGCGAAGGACAAAGAGAAGGGGCAATTCCTGAACTTGATGATGTTGAGGTGATAGCCTAGGAGTGTGAGGAGCAAGGGGAACAGGTTCCTCTAAAGGCTATTAGGACAGAAGTAGGGGTCCTCAGAAGGGAGGGTCCAGACAGAGTGGCTGGCATCGAAGAGCCCATGCTGATTGAGGTCGGGGCTGTCCATGAGCTCAAAGGGGAAGAAGCTCTAGGCTTTTCCCTTATTTCAAAGGAGCCAGTGGCTCAAATAGCTATCTCTTCAACAAGCTCTGTCCTTGAGGTCAAGGTGTCTTTCGTAGTGGTGGCCTTAACAGCACCGTCCAGGCCAGTTTTCGGTGATGTTTCTAGTATGATTAAAGGCATGCTTAGAGCAGGCCTTCAGGGCTGGAGGGAGTTGCCTTTCAATGAGCTGGGAGAAGGTTTGGCCAGGTTGAGAGAGTTTGCTGGGACTACTGCCCTCAGGACGGCGCCATAGGTGCTTTTTCATTTTGGTGCAATTCTAAACGAGTTGCAGAGCTAGCCAAGAAGCCAGAAGGGTAGCCTCGTTGGAAGAGCTGATGTTGCATAGTAGTGAGAAGATAGATGATTGTATTGAGAAGAAAGCCTAAATAGCTGGCCGCCAACAGGACCTCAAGAATGAGGCACAAGGGAGCTTCAAGAGAATGATCGAAGTCGGAGAGGCAATGCAAATACGGAAAGAAGAATTCACGAGCCTTGAGACAGAGATGGCTCAATGGAAGGCCATGGAGGCCTCTTTGGATGTAGATTTGTCCGAACTCGAGGCACAATTGAGTCGGAAACTGTGGTGATGACAGAGGTAACTCAAACAGTCGCGGAGCTTAAGGCACGTGTTCAAGGCATCGAGACTTCTCCTGAAGTGGGTACCGCAAAGATCAATAAGATGATTGATCATTTATGAGCACGTCATTTCCCTTCTTGTTTTTTTTTCCTAGCACTTGTAAAAGTTTTGACTGATGAATAAAGTGCTTCTCTTTTTTATTGACTTTAATAGATGGTTTTGTTCTCTCTTTACTTTTACTGTGCTTCATGTGATTCTGTTGAATGCCTCTTGACACTTTCCTCGTTCTAAGAGACTAATACCCTTGGCCTTGTTTAACCCCATGGTGGACTGTCGCGACTCGAATAGCTTCGAAATAGGGAGTCGTTGCATTTCTCCTTTCAATGTCTGATTGGACAAGGGCTCATAGTTCATTTTCCTCTTCATTTGGTGAGCCGGATTCCTATAGACAGTCTAATCATGAGGGCCTCGACCTCTGTTGGTGGCGTGTTTAGTTCAAGCTCAACATAGCTTTTAATCTCCGGCACAAACTCTTTGAGATGCTTTAAAGCAGTACGCATGACCTTCAATTGACTCTGAAGACTCTAGACTTCGATCCTCAAGTCTGCTAGAGGATCCTACCCTTGAGGTGGAGGAAGTTGCCCTTCACCAAACGTCTCTCCCGAGAGGTCGGGGAAAGGTAAAACTTATAGCTGGATAACAGTTTGAGGAACATCCTATGTACTTATAGCAACCGGACTTTGAAAACCTTTTCGTGGCAGTTGTCGCACTGCTTTGGCTTTCAAAAGTGCAATGGGGATATGCAGGACTTTCTGATGGTCCGGCGTATAGGTGATCCTTGGAGCTGGGAGTTCTACCCCCATGGCTTGCTCGATCTGAGAAATGACTTTTGGTTCATTTTTCGGCAAAGGTGGCCTAAAACTAGGGGCAGAATGTGAAGACACTTTTTCAAAGGAAGGAGGAGTTTCTTGAGGGATGATGGTTGGGATGTTAGAATGAAGAGTAGTTGGGGGTAAAATTCTGCCCTGCCTTTCTTCCTCCTTGAACATATTGATTAACGTCCTCTCAACATCCTCAACATCTTCATGAGACAAAGGTGCATTCTTACTTGTAGCCTCATGACCTTATCCTCAGCTTCTGAGGTGACATGAAATAATATTTTGCATCTTCATAGTGAGTTTCGGCCACAAGGAATGGTCAGCATAGACTGTATGTTGTCTCTCGTCTCTGCTATACTTGAAACATTGGTGCAATGTTGATGGAACCACCCCCTAAACTAACCGATGAGAATATTGTAGGAAGTGTCGGTGTCGATTACATGAAATTGGGCGTAATCATTTAGCTCATCAATCTTAAAACAAAGGCATATCGTGTCAGCTGGCTTCTCTTTTGATTGGTTAAACCCTTGAACTAAGATCTTCGGACCTCAAACCTAATTTAGTAAGGATCCTTCTTGGAATGAGGTTGACTACCAACCTTCCATCTAACATGTTTCTGTTGATGGGGCATGCATGTAATTCACCAGCAACAAAGAGAGGGCGATTATGAAACTTTTCCCCTAATTGCAGATCGTCCTCTGAAAAGGTGATTGGCATACGTCCTTGTAGAATTGTCGGGTCTACCTTGATATGTTCTACTTCTGTCTCATACACTTCTGGGTTAGAGAGATCTTGAACCAAAGCCATCCCGTAATCATTTGAAAGCATGAGGGAGTCGTAGATGCTGACAACGGTAGGAAGCTTCAGTAGATGCCATATCACATCATATTTCATCTTTTCTTGATCAAGGCTTTGTGCTCCTGATCCTACCACTGATTTGGTGGGCATATTGGGTTGAGGAGCATGTTTGGGTTTATTTTGGCTGGCTGGCTGACTTGATTGCACAACAGCCTTGGTTTGAGTGATGGAATTTTAACATTTTGGAAGAGATTGAGTGTATGGGATAAAAGGGGTCCCAGGAAATTTGAGGGTAGGAGGATTGTCTAAGGTATTGAGCTTAGGAAGAAGTCTAGGGAGCTGTAGGATACGGAAGTTAGTCTTTGGATTAAGGGGCAGTGGCCGACTAGGGAAGTTCAAGGTGCTTCTATGGTGGAGGCTGCAGCATCCTCCCTTATCTAAGATTTATTAGCCCCATGGTGGGTATTGCTCTTGAAATTTGCACCATGTGGCAAGCTCCATGAGAATAGGAGCTTTACCTCCTCGACTCTCTCAATCTCTGCCCAAAGTTAGGCTCAGATGGCAACTGGGGTTTCTTTGGCTTCGACTTCTTGCGCTTCTTTGATGAAGGTGGTTCTGCCTTGGCTTTAACTGTTAGGACATCGGCAACTGTTAAGAATCCCGCTGCTTGTGCCAGGGCCTTTCTCAATCACTTTCGCTGCATCTTTGTTATGTTTGATCCCTCAAGTTCTATATCAAGAAACTTAAAGTCTGGACATATCAAGGTTGTACGTGCAAGAGGCATAGATGAAGAAGAATGAGAAGTAGGAGAAGGTTTAGAAGGGTTAGAAAATGGGGGACTGTTAAGGACATTCCCTTCATCAGACCGATCTGGGCAGCTTTTTATGTCATCACCAGGATTGGACAGTTGCAGGGGGTCTTTTAGGTCTTTCCCTTACTTAGACCATCAGGGAGTGCTTTTAACGTCGTCACCCTCATCGGACGTGTGCAAGGGGTCTTTTTGGTCTTTCTTTTGCTTAGACCGTTGGGGAGTGCTTTTAATGTCGTCACCCTCATTGGATGTTTGATGAGTGGCAGATGGCACGGGGACGTCCTCTTGATGGGATGAAGAAAGAAAAAGGATCGTATCGGGGATGAAGTCCAACAAAGTTGGCAACAGAGGAAGGGGCTTAAGAAATTCCTGCTCAACTGTGGGTTGAGCGGTCTTGTTTCTTGGGCGAGCAGTCCTTGGTGACCGTCTCTTTCTGGTTTACTGATGTGATGTTTGATTCATCTCGCTGAGGAGGCAAACCACTCTAGCATGGTGAACCGCTTCTCGTCTTAAGGACTTGATTCTACTTCGACCATGGTAGATATTAATGGCTAGGAAATCGAGGGTTCCACAGAGTTTAAGTCATTGATCAGACAGTCCTGCGTTGTGAGATCTTCTTGCCCCGAGGACGCGATTTAGGGATCACTTACAGGGAGGTTTTAAAATTCTTGACACTCCTGCATCTTCTTCACGAATATATCAAGGAAAGTTGTGCTTGCACCTTCTTCACGAATATATCAAGGAAAGTTGTGCTTTATAACAAATAATGATCTCATATTTGTTGGAATGGGCACCAATGATCTTCAGTCCCCTTAGCAAGGCGGCGGGGTTGCCTTGCCTGCTTTAGTGTGATTATACCTTCCTGAAGCATTATAATGAAGAGGGCATAGAGGATAGCCGACATTTCGTCCTCCTCTTGAATGATTACAGCATGGGAGGCCTCAGTTGCACCGAAGGCCTTCTTTCAATCTTCAAGCTTTATCTGACGTTTCATAATCAAGGCCTCAATGATATCCTTTAGCGTGTAGCAGTCATCTGTGGGATGATTGATCCTTCGATGGTAGGCATAATAATTTGCCTTAGTATCAAGGGCAGATTGCTCAATGAACCTGGCTTCTGGAAGCTAGATCATGTTCTGCTCCAATAATAACTGGAACAATGTAGGGAACCATTCCTTCTCAAAGGGATAGACCTTATTCCTATGCCTGCTGAAATAATCACTTCGATCAAAGTTGGCTGGTGGAGGTACCCAATTGTACGACTGTTGCTGCTTGGCAGCGTGGGGTGTTACCTTCATCGTGCTTACCTCTTCAGAGAGGTCCAAAGATTGAGATGGAGATTTCTTTGAATCAATAACCATAATGGTTGCACTAATTACCCTTTCTGTTGGCTGCCCCGTGTGTTATTTCGAGAGCCACCATTGTCCCGGTTGTTCACTGAACATGTAGATGGTTGTCGTGCCCCACCATGACGGCGTGACAAACTTTATATAAAAAATGATTTAGAGATCAAATTTGACATGGAGGTCAGATTAGAGGCCTCGACATGTAGAGCGATTTCAGGTCTCATGTTTCGCTCTTCTCAGGCAAAGGATTAGCATGGCGGGAAGCTAAGTTTCTCCATCTTGATATGAATTGAACTATGGGCTCATCAGGGTCATGAGTCAAGGTGAGAAGCTCGATGGTTTGAATTTCTCTCTCGACCTCATAGAAGCATTGATAGAACAGTTTCCCCATCTCCTCCCACGTATGCACCTAGTTTGGAGGAAATCGGGCATACCATTGGAATGCTGGGCCATCAAAGGTCTCAACAAACTGGCAGAGAAGACATCTTCTGTCAGCTGCTGTCTCTCGACATGCTGCCTAGAAGTGGGCGATATGGTGGTTTGGTGAGGTGGTTCCACTGAATAGAGGAAAATTCCCTTTCTTATAGTCAGAGGGGAACGAGACTTGATCAATATAGGAAGGAGATGGTCTTTGATAAGGCGTCGCACCCTGCATGCCAAAAGTTTGTCTGTTCTTTAGGCTATGGGTGACCATAGCGTCAATATCTGACTGAGAAACTAGATGAGGGACAAAATTGTCCTGTGAGGTAGACGGAGGAGGCCGCCGTGGGGGTACACCATCAGAGTGATGGGAAATGGCCTCATGGTTAGCCGGCTGGTGTGCAGTGTTAATACGATCGATCTTCTCCATCATCACGTGCGCCATGTCCTCAAACTTGTTCATCCAATCTTCCTGCGCATCACCTGGCTCGCTTATGACCATTACACTGACTGTTTCTCTAGGGAGGTCAACATTAGTGGCAGCTAAGGGCTTGCGAGCATGACGGGTCATACATGGTAGGTTAGTAAATAAGGGGTTAGCATGCCCTGATTGAACTCAACTTCTGTACGTTTGGACCGATTCTCGACGTTCTTGGGACCATGGCTGAGAAGCCGGTTCATGACATTCTTGGGACCGTGGACGTTGAGTGGCTAAGTCTTCCTTTGTGACGGTAACCACAGCACAGAGCTCATTGAGCTCTTCTTCAAGCTTCATGGTCTGAAGGGGGTAGAAGGGATTTAGGTGAAGAGGGTGGTCAAAATTGGCTGTTTTGACTGCCTTGGTCACCTCCCTAGTCAAAATTCGCAGACCTCTATCGCGTTTAGCCTTGAGGTTTTGATGGACCTCGCGTCAAAACTACGATCCAGATTGCAGCTGGTAAACTCATCTTGTACAGGAGAGAGCTATCTTAATCAAGTGTGGAAATGGATGAGGGCTAGGAACTGGAGTCATCCTGGGCCGGGGAGGATGAAGGACTCGATCTTTCGTGAGGTTCATTCCCCGAGCTCTCTTATGAGCTCCAAAGACATGACCAAAGTGTCGTGGCTGGTTCAGGATGGTACACTTGTGGAAAACCTTCGAGTACAAAGGCTGAAGGCGCTTGCTCGATGAAGGAGAAGCAGGGTCGACTCATGAGGAGGCTTGAGTCGAGGACGACGGGAGGCCTAAGATGGCGACACGTGTGTGCCCCTTGAAGAAGGATTATGGGAGACCTGAGGGTCAACCCGAGATAGTGTAAGTGATCTGGCCTTAAGAGGCGGAGAACTACAAATAGGTGTCTGTACAAGAACAGGTGCAAGCCTGCGCCTTATGCCGTGTGCTTGTGAGCGTTTAGGAGAAGGACGAGAAGGTCGTCTCTTATGTACTCGGGTTGGCGCAATAATGGCGTTGCCTTGAGCAGTGAGATGTACATGAGTGGCTTGCACAGGATCTGGCCTTGTGAGGTTCGATCTTGAACACGGTCTTGAGGCAACAGAAGGGTTGCCCCGGAGTGTGACTCAAGTGGGTGATCCACGAGCCTTGTGGTGTGTGTGAGGGCTGAAGACCATGGGGTTTCCGCCTCAATGTGTTGAGACTCTAAGGATGGAGACCAACGGTGTAGGAATGTGGGGGGTAGCCTTATGGCGACCCATAGGAGCAATGCCAACTTGCCTGCCTTTTACTGAAAGGGATTGGGCAGCCTTCTGGCATACCTCAGGAACTCGACCAGCAAGTGACTTGCCGGTGGCTGGGTGCATGTTGTGTAGGGTAACATAAGTGCTGCCCATGCATGGTGCCTTGGTGGAGTTTCTAATAGAGCGAAGAGATGGGGAGTGAGGGACCTTCAAGTCCTTCCTCACACTAGTCCAGGTTAAGACTTGGGAGCTAGAAAAGGGGTCTTTACTTAAGAGGATGGTCGAGAACGAAGTCGAAGGACCTTGTTCCCTAGAGATACTCTCGAAAAAGGGGATAAGAAAATCCCTGATTTGGATAAATGGGTTACATAACCCAACAACCATAAGTTAATTGGAAAAGAGAATGAAAGCTTATAGAGGAAGATACTAGCCAAACAAGAACGATCCGGCTAAGGGGTAATAAGTCCCTAGTGGAGTCGCCAAGCTAGTTACGTGCCTCGATCTCGACCTCCGAATCCCTGGAGGATCGGGCGACACGCATCTCGGGTTTCGAGAGATCGGGACATTTGTGAGATCGCTCTCTCAGAAACCTCATTCGAAAATGGGAGTAGGTATTACCAACACGTGAGAGAGGAATTTAAAGGTGGGTTTGAGACTTACTCAGGCTGACTCGTGTGGGTGTCCTCTTAGATCACGAAGAAAGCCCCCCCAGTGATGAAACTGGTTCTTAATCGCCTCCTTTGGCTCGTGTTCTTCTTATTTCTACTTTCCTACAATCACACACATATATGGAAAAGGTTATGAGACAGGTGGGTCGGACCTCACCCTTGTCCTCTTTGATGAACATACACAAGCATACGTATTCAAAAAGAAGAAAGAAAGATTGGGAGGGGCAAAAGAATTCGACCAAGTGAGAGATCAGAGCAGTGACTAGGCTGGTCGATGATTGGCGTAATGTGGTGACAAAATGGGCTCGGTAACTGAGATCGTCTCATGGGATCGCTACAAGAAATTATTACCAATATCATTAGCTAAGCATGGTGGTCGGTCTGTCATGGCAGTAAAGCGGGCCAAGCGAACCTAACGCAACAACATTATGACTAGACGGCAGGACCACCATGAGATGTTAACTTTAATCCCTCTTGGTCGAAGGAAAGAGTAAGAGAGGAAGGGAATAGATGGAAGGAGAGAGAAGTAGGAAGAGAGGAGGGAGAAGAAGGAAGAGGAGATGCAGTCGGTGCAAGACAATGCCGAATGTTTCAGAAGATGGGAGAGAGAGAAAGCAGTTGGTGCTAGGCTTCGCCGACTATGTTAGATGAGAAGAGAGGAAGGAGACCAACTGAATTGACAGAAAAAGAGAGGGAAAACCAGTCGGTGCTAGGTCTTGCTGTCTAACAGAAGAGGAGAGAGAAGACCAACCGACGTCGAGTCTCGCCGACTAATGGATGAAGAAAGAGAAGTCCAACTGGCTCTAGGCCTCACTGACTAATAGAAGAAGAAAGAGGAGACCAACCGGCACTAGGTCTCGCCAACTGATGGAAGAAGAAAGAGAATACCAACCGGTGCTAAGTCTCACTGACTAATAGAAGAAGAGAGAGAAGACCAACCGGCGCTAGGCCTCGCTGGTTGACAAAAGAGGATAGAAAAGACCGACCGGCGCTAGGTCTCGCCAGTTGACAAAAGAAGATAAAAATGACCAATCAACGCTAGGTCTCTCAAGTTGACAGAAGAAGATAGAAAATACCAACCGACTCTAAGTCTTGCCAGTTGACAGAAAAAGGCAGAGTAGAGAGGAGAAGATGAGAGAGAAAGATAGAGAAAGAGAGAAAAAGAAGGAGAACGATAGAGAGAAGCAAAGAGAGAAAGAGAGAGAGAGAAGAGAGAGAAAGAGAGAGAAGAGAGAAGAAGAGAGAGAGAGAGAAGAGAGAGAGAGAGAGAGAGAGAGAGAGAGAAGAGAGATAAGCGAGAGAGAAGAGAGATACAGTTGCCAGCTCGAAGGGTACCAGCCCTTTCCTTCTCTCCTCTCTCTCTCTCTCTCTCCAAGACATAGTAACAGGCTCAAGCAAGGAATCAAAATTTTTATTGAATCGTTAAAGAATCAACTGAAGGCCGAGGGGTTTGTTTATAATGAGGTAGTGTCTGTTTATATAGAATTGTGCCCAAATATGGGTGGATTGATCAAAACTAGACTTAATTGCTGAAAATTAAGATTTAATTGAATTAAAAGAAATTCTAAATATGGGTGCAAAAGGACTGTTTTGGCCCAGCCTAACAATGTGTGGAATTTTAGAACAGTCCCTACTGCTGTCTGAGATCTTGTGTGATCTTCGATGGCTGACTCAAGGGTGTTCTAATGCCTGTTTAATTGAAAGATTATTGTTTTCTTGTAGGGCTCGGCATGGCGATTGTTTTGATACCAACTTCGAGCCAAGAATCATGTCTTTCATCCATGATCACGAGACTTGAAATTTGTTTGAGTCATGGAAATTTTTGATCGATAGTACGGTTATTCCTTAATGTTTTTCTTTGATTTCTTTATCGTAATGTACTAAGCATGCCATTATAATCACGTCGCAATGAACATAACGCGATTTGGAGCCCGAATGAAGATTTCGCAATTTTTGAGTTTTGGCCAGAATCTAGAATTCGGTGTTTGAAATTTCAGTTACTTCGTCTGCTTCATGCATGAAATCTGATCGTCCATCACGTACGGCGTTCAGTCCAACGATAGACCTGGACCTTACGCACATAATGGAATTGGTTTTGCGTCGATTCGTTACCCAAGCTTCATGATTTGGTCTATCAAGCAAGGCGTGTCACTGTTGAATTTTCTGCAACTTCTTCATGGATCAGCTACTTCTCTCTAGTTTTTCTTCCTTCTCGGACATCGCCTTGGGGCATGCCACATATCGAATTGTTCGTCTTGATGAGACGAACATGCTCACCAAATTTGGGAGTGATCCCACTCGAAACAAGTGAGTTACAGGCCTAAACTGCCTGTGACTGTAAAAACAGCCACCTTTAATGGTATTTTGGTGCAGTGAGGCCACACAGGACTAGTCTACGGCCCCTCCCGTTTCAGTGTTTCGCTCATATATTTGTTCTGGAGTGTTCGATTAAGCCAAAACTTGGCCCATAGGGGTTTTTGGACATGCCGGATCTCATGGGAGTGGTTCCATAGTGATTTGAGAAACTGAAAATGTAGTTCCAGTTGTAGGGTCCGTTTCAGGGTGCTAGAGGCCGTTTTTCCGAAATCTGCCTTAAACATGTTGGAATGCCACGAAACATGGAAGGTGGTCTTTTGGATTGTTGACGATGATCTTGACCAATTCGGGTGCCATTCTAAGACTGTTAAGAATTTCCATTGTTTTGTAGGCTTCATTGACTTGCTTCCTACTAGGGATCAAGGTGCTGGAAAATATGTTTAAACAAATACCCTCGAGTTTTGAACTATGAATAGTACGATCGGGAATAATCTCGCTCTAACACTCAACATATACATCCACTCCTTATGAGTGGTAGGAGCGTCGTCCAGGCTCTTGCCCAGCTCGTCAACAAAGGCGCAATTTGTGAGATTCCCTAGCGAGAAGGCACACCTCCTCATGTGGAGGTGGTCATTTTAAATACGCTGCATGCATGGTTAGGAGTATGAAAGATTTCTTTATGTCCGGCAATCCTCAGCAG
Organism: Amborella trichopoda; assembly: GCF_000471905.2. Next base: position 4,422,004 of record NW_006499810.1, read on the forward strand.
AAACGGGCACATCGTTTCCTCCAATTCTTCGGTCATGAGGTAGGTGCCCGGGAAGTATGCTCCAAGCCAGCCATATATGTAATGGACAGGGAAAGGCGTCCTGAAGTCCCTTGGGAAGGCTTCACCATTTACTATTTCATTCCCCCCTTCGTCACCTTGATAAACCTTTCCCCTAAACACGGCTCCTAGGCCGTAGTAAATGCTACAAATGACCGACTGCATAAGTGCATATTTGCTCCCTTTCCATATCAAAGGCTACATAGAAAGTGCCTGGACAGATAATGTCTGCTCCGTTGGGGATAGAAAACATGCACAAGAAAAGCACCAGATAGGCGGTCAAGAAGATATGCTCGTTCTCCTTCCACAACGCAAACACTGGTGGGGTCTCCTCCTTCCTTTTCCTTGTTGAGGGACCGGCCTCATCATCACAATCCCCATAGAAAAAGACCACCCACTTGGTAAAGGTGACATGTCCCTTCTTGGTTTCGGACCAGAGTAGCTGGTAAATCCCAAATAGCCCCTGAAGCTTGCTATTGGGACTTCCTTCCTGACCCTTTCGTTTCCAAAAATGACTGAGTTCGGGGGCACAAATGTGTCATACATGTTACCGATGAGCGGCAGCCAACCAATGAAATACAGATCTAGCAGCAAAATCCCTGCCTCCCCACGACCGAGATGCCATGTATTGCTAACATGGCTCTAAGTCTCCAAAAGCACCTTGATCGTGTTTGAGTAATGGTCATAGTAGCTTGCAAAACACTAGATAGCAGCTGGCAATGAAGCACGCTTCAGAATGTCCTTGAACCGGCTAAGCACTCTTATAGTCCAGGAAGAGTACCCCTTCAGATACTGATGGGTTTCCACCATCCTCTGGCCTAGAGTCGGCAAGTCCCCATTTGAGGATTTATTTCGATGCAAGCAATGCAAAATGCCTACTCCTTCTTCTACACTCACATTGCCATAATTATCTTCGCTCGCCCCAAACCGAATGGGGTCACTAACAAAGGTAACACTAAATGGCCATCGGGGTTCACATAAAACATCGGTGAGCCAGATTGGCTCACAACTCACTAATCTTTCGCCGGTGAATTCACCAATGCTAAGCTCCCCTTCTCGCGGGTGGTTCTTCACATCTAGAATAACTCTAGAGCGCTCGGCCATCAAGCTAAGACGAGTCACGTGCGAAGTACTAGGAGGGCTATCACCGTCTCGTGACAAAAGAAGGCTAGCATTGTCTTACGGCCAAAAGTAGGACTATCGCCGTCTCATAGCCAAGGATGGGACTACCGTCGTCTACCCGCTAAGATGGTATCACTATGCGAAGAGGGTAGGGCTATCCCCGCCTAATAGACAAGGGCAGGACTATCATTTGCTACCTGTTGAGATGGTATAGCCATGCACAGAAGGCAGGGCTATCGCCTTCTCAGGAATAAGGAGCTATTGTTGTCTGCTGAAGAAAGCACTTGATGCTACCTGTGCTATAGGTGCTCGCATGTGGGACATGTGCAAACCCCACATCCCTCGAAATCCAGGCATGCCGCCTGACACTTGCGGCATGGTCTGTCACACTGCATGCGGAAGGCGATCGTTTGTCGTCCCACGACTCTATGCCTCTACAACAGTTACGACCCCATAACCCTTCGGGCTCTCACCGTCACTCCCTCTTCTAACCTGGAACTCACTCTTGTTCCCGGAAAATCATTAACCCCTACTACTCGTGATCGAAGTTAGTGGAAAACCATCGAAAGTCCTGTGGAGGCTCTCCCGTGACCCTGCGGATTTTCCCTTCTCCCTTCTCTGCACTTCTGCAATTCACCACAACTCACCGGAACTTCACTACATTCCCGATGATTCCACTATTGCTCTTCCTTTTTCCCGTTTGATAACCAAAAGGTTGTCCAATTCACTGAAACCTCTTCGCAACTTGCCACCCACCTCAAGGCTATCGAAGAAGCCCTGAAACTCCGGTAGAAACACCACTACAGCTCTTATAGTTCCATCGAAAAAATCTTGGAGCAGCCTCGTGAAGCTCCCTGCTCAAAAGGCCTCCATCACTGATCAAAAAACACTCGCAAACACAGTGCGAGTACCCACGACCTGGTCACGTTCGTCGGGGATCTCCTGAAGTCCTATGTAAGAAGGATCTTGGCTGGGAAGCTTTTGCGAAAAAATTTTGGTGGAAGCCTTGTCTCTCTCTCTCTCTAAAAAACACCGTCCACTATTTTGCCTTTCGGTAAAGAATTAAAAGAGGGCTTTTCCCCCTTTTAAACTCAATGGTGCCACAAACTGCCCATCACAAATTCAAAATGACACTCCAGTCCCTAGATTTTGACGGCATTAAGACCAGGCAGGAGCGGGTCAAGCTCGAGACCCAAAAGGGTCATTGCCATGTGCCTTCGCCAAAGGCTATTATGGTGTGCTGCGTAAAATGCTATCGCCACGTGTCGTCATCAAAGGCCATCGCCGGATGTTGCGTCAGATGCCATCGTCGCGGGCCGTCAAAGGCCATCTCCGTGTGCCTTCGTCAAAGGCCATTGCCATGTGCTGTTTAAGATGTTATCACCGCGAGCCGTCATCAAAGGCCATCGCCGCATGCCTTCATCAAAGACCATCGTCGTGCGCTTCGTAAGATGCTATCACCATGCACCTTCGTCAAAGGCCATCTTCGTACGCTTTGTCAAGGCTATCATCGTGCACCCAACAGGAGTTAACACAGAGCACCTCACTAAGCAGCTAACACCGCCTGCCCTTCATCAAGAGACTAACGTCGCGAGCGCCATCCAGAACTTAGCACTGTGCATATGTCATGACACTCCCATCTAGACCTTCGTCTTGCATCCTCACGAAGTTCATTCTGTACACCCCAGCCTCATTCCTCCGGCAGTCGAGTCCCCAATTGTGACTTTGTTTCCCCTGGAGTCACATTCTCCCCACACAACATTCTATGCGGCATGACCATAAACTGCACATCCATGGTCCTAGCCGCATGACCCTAAACTGCACAGCCTCGGTCCATGCTGCATGACCTTCACTTGCACAGCCATGGTCCTAGCCGCATGACCCTAAAATGCATAGCCATGGTCCTAGGGGCATGACCTTAAACAACACAGCCATGATCCTAGCCGCATGTCCCTAAACTGCACAGCCATGGTCCTAGCCGCATGACCTTAAAATATACAGCCTTTGTTCTAGCAGCATGACCCTAAACTGCACAACCTTGGTCCTAGCTGCATGACCCTAAACTGTACAGCCTTGGTCCTAGCGGCATGACCTTAAACTGCATAGCCATGGTCCGTGCTGCATGACCCTAAATTACACAGCCATGGTCTTAGTCGCATGACCCTAAACTGCACAGCCATGGTCATAGACGCATGACCCTAAACTGCACAGCCTTGGTCCTAGCCTCATGACCCTAAACTGCACAGCCTTAGTCGCAGTCGCATGACCTTAAATTGCACAGCCATGGTCTGTGTTGCATGACCTTAACCTGTACAGCCACGGTCGATGCTGCATGACCTTAAACTACAAAGCCATGGTCCAAGCCGTATGACCCTAAACTGCACTGCCTCGGTTCGTGCTGCATGACCTTAAATGGCACAGCTATGGTCCTAGCCACATGAACTTAAACTGCACAGCTTCGGTCCTAGCCACATCACCTTAAACTGTAAAGCCACGATCTGTGGTGCATGACCTTAAACTGAAAAGCCATGGTCCAAGTGCACGACCCTAAACTACATGGTCCAAACTATATGACCTTAAACTATAACGGAAGTCTAGTTACGTGACCTTAAACTGCGTGGTTGGTGCTGCATGACCTTAAACTGCATAGCCATTTTCCAGGTGCATGACCCTAAACTGCATGGTCCAAACTATATGACCTTAAACTGTAGTGGAGGTACAATTGCACAACCTTAAACTATATGGTCTGTGCTGCATGACCTTAAACTGCACATCCATGGTCTAGGTGCACGACCCTAAACTTCATGGTCCAAACTATATGAGCTTAAACTGTAGTGGAGGTCTAGTTGTACAACCTTAAACTCCATGGTCCGTGCTGCATGACCTTAAACTGCACAGCCATGGTCCAGGTGCACGACCCTACACTGCATGGTCCAAACTATATGGCCTTAAGCACAACCTTAAACTGCATGGTCCTAGCTGCATGACTTTAAACTGAATAGCCATGATTCGAGCTACAAGACCTTAAAACTGTAACGCATGGCATGACAAATAGTCCATACGCTTAAATTCGAACTGTTCGCTAGCTGTATTCCATCGACATCCCCAGCGGAGTTAGGTTTATACAAAAAAAAAATGGGTTGCACCTACCCTTTCAATCCTCAATGGGTTTGTTTCACACCAACATCCCCAGTAGGAGTCACCTTCTGTTGCGACCCACTATCCCCAGGCGTTAGGGTCATTCTTATTCTTTCAACCTTCAGTGGGGTTCATCTATACTTTGGCTTGTCATTCTCAACAAAGTTACCTGTGTTCCATTACCCATTATCCCCAGGGAGTCATACTCGCCCTCTTAATCCCCAGCAAAGTTCATTTTCTCTTGCCACTCCTTTTTGGGCCACCATCTTCATTTAAATCTCCCTTGTTGTGTATATAGCTATTTTTATCTCCAAGGAGTCAGATTGTTATTCACAGACCTACCCCATAGAGCTTCATCCACATTCGACCCACACAATGGTCCGTGCTGCATGACCTTAAATTGCACAGTCATGGTCCAAACTACATGACCTTAAATTGTAGCGGAGGTCTAGTTGCACGACCTTAAACTGTATAATCCTAGTTGCATGACTTTAAACTGCATAACCACAGTCCAAGCTATATGACCTTAAACCATAGTCCATATCCTGCCCGCATGACAATAAATTGCTTCGCACAGATCCAGGAGGCATGATCCTAAATATGCCACCGTATATGTGCAAACGCCCTTACCTGCATCTTCACGCATGCCTTCTCAAACCAACCCATTCGTGTGTGCGTACCACCTTTATTACCTCCCCAGCGAGTCCATTCACTCAACACCATTCATCATTCTCCAGTGAGTCTCAGCCATGCTCACAAAACGGTGAACCATTCCACCATTCATACTCCCCTCAGCTAGTGGTCCCCACATTTCACCCACCATTCATACATCATCCATCCTTCACAGGTAGCCTCGTGCCATCTCCCCCAAGCGAATCAGAACCATCACCATACTCACTCCATCACCTCCACAGACTGCCATTTATCACCATCATGATCCAACTGTATGACCCTTAACTATAGTACACGTCCTGACTGTGTGACGTTAAAAGGCTTCGCATAGGTCTTGAAGGCATGACCCTAAACATGCCTTAAAAAAAAAAAAATGGTGTACACCTGAACAAGGTAACGCCATGAGTAAAAATGACGGATGGGCATGGTCACGATCACAAAACCATGAGTAAAAGAGTTCAATGAAAACAAAAACCCAGGCACGATGAAAACTCAAAAGGGCACCGTGAGAAAAAACGAACGAAAAGGGTGGACCTGACCACAACGACATGGGTAAAAGAGCCTAAAAAACAAAGGAATTTGGTGAAAACTATCTTCATCGTGTCACTTCTCATGTTCAAGTGAAATCCCGCAAAAGGGCGCTTGGACCAACTAAGCAGGTTGACGCAGCACCACAGCTTCAGCCAACACACAATTGCAAAACAATCATTATACCAACTAACGAGGTCTACCTAAAATCCTCAACTGCCAACATCCAATCACAACAAAAAATGGCTCACCCGAGAGTAAGAGCTGCATAAGATGTCCCACACTTTACCTTCAAAAACAACAAGCATCCTTGAGGGTGAGGATGATGACAAAAAAATCCCTCCTAAATGCTAAAGATCCCCACGAAGGCAAAAAACTGAGAAAGCCAAGGCCTAACCTGTCAGAGACTTTAGGTTAATGTCTCGCCAAGAGATCGCCTCTCCTAAAATCTTCCTCAGCTGATCGGCCCAGATTTTCGACTAGACCCTGTAGGATGGGGCCTACGAGGCTGCCTTGCCAAAATCCCCTCTAACCGACAAGTCCAAACTTTCAGGTTAGATCAGAAGCCCTCGACTGGACTCTGTTGGATGGGACCTATAAAGATACCCTGATCATCATAATCAAACCTGGTGTAGCAATAAACAATGCGGACCAAAGGTTCATAGCACTTGGTATCCAAATAGGCCTGATTCTAGCCAATGAGGTCCCCACGAAATCCTCAAGCTATTAGAGTTGAAAATAGACCTTCGAGGATGAGGACTTCAACAAGATCTTTCAAAATTCTCCTCTACCCCTAAAGCCTCCACGGATGGACCGGCACATTGCATGTAAACGTCTAAGCATCCTGATTACAGCATTGTGTGGATCTCCTCAGCATTCACGTAGTCCTGTGGCTAGCAAAGGGAAATTTCCTAAATGATTGTACTTCTTACTTCTCTTGAAGCACAACAATCAATGGGGCATGCTGTTGGAAGACATTTTATTCATCATCATGGGTCCCTGGTCAATAAAGCTTAACATATGGTGAAAATTTCAAAAGTCTCAAAATATCCCTAGAACTGGCTAAGATCTTCATAAGAACTCTCAAAAGATTCTTGCCAAGTTTCGTTGCATTCCGACATGTCTAAGGCAAGGCAGACTGAGAAACAATTTCGGAAGAATTAGCCTCTTGCACCATGAAATGGACCGTATAACTAGAGCTATATTTTTGGTGTCTCAATTTGCTGTGGGGGCACTTGAATCAGATCTAGCACAATTGAAAACCCCCAAGGGTCAAATTTCAGCTTGAACGGACATCTCAGGAAGAAGTTATAGGTGAAAGAGAGAAACAGGAGGAGCCGCACGTTATTCCCATGCGGCCACCCTGCAACTCAACACCATTAAAGGGACACTCACGATCAGTGACATTCGATGCTCAAATATCACCCGTCTCAAGTTGGGTAGCCCAAATTTTGTGAGAGTTTTCGTCTCATTAAGACGAGAGTTTCGATATCTGGCACGCCCCGTGATGATGCCTGAGCACGAATAAAAGCGAGAGAGAAGTTGTTGATCCGTGAAGAAAGTGAAGGAAAGTCAACAGCATCGTGCCTAGCTCAAGCGATCAAATCACGCCGCTCACGAGCCTGATTGATGCAAAACTAGTTCCATCGCGTGCGGAAGGTCCACGGCCATCACTGGTCCGAACCTCGCGTATGATGAACGGTCGAATTTTGCACACAAAGCCGATAAAGTGACTTTAAATTCCATCACCGGAAATCCAGATTTCGGCCAAAACTCCAAAGTTGTAAAATCTTCGTTCGGGCACGAAACTGAGCTGCGTTTATTGCCCTGCGATCGTGACAACATGCTCAGTGTAATCCAATGAAGAAATCACAGAAAAACATCAAGGAATGAGCACACAATCGATCCTAGTTTTAAAATTCATTCAAATTTCAAGTCTCATGATTGTGCCCTTAAAACATGATCTATGACTTGATGTTGGTACCAAATCGATCGCCATGCTGAGCCCTACAAGAAAACAATTATCTTTCGATCAAAAGGGTATCAGAATGACCTCGGATCATCCATGAAAAATCATACACGTTCTCGAGCAGCACATGGACTCTTGAAATTCCACAACTTGTTAGGAAGGGCAAATATATCATTTTGCACATTATTTTCTAATTTCTCTTAATTCAGTTAAACCTTAATTTCCAGCAATTAGGTTTACTTTTGATCAATCCACTAACTTTTTGGCACATTTCTATATATACCACAACCATCATTGTATGCACAGACTCAACCTCTGCAAAAAGAGAGAGTCTTATTGATGGAATTTCTCTTTCTTCTCATTGTTGGGTCGCGTTTGGAGAGAGAGAGTAAAGAGAGAGAATCTTTTGGACTGGTGCTCTTAGGCTCAAGGTAAATCTTCTCTCTTTTCTTTTTATTTTCTTCCCTCTCTTCCTCTCTTTCTTCTTCCGCTTCTCGATCTAAGCTCCTCTCAGAGGCCATGCACCGCAGTGGCAACGCCGTGCATGCCTCTCCTGTAGTCCCACAGGTCGCGCATGGCGATGGCAAAGCCATGCGTGAGCTTCTTTCTCCTTCTGTTCATTCACCCCTGTCTTCTAGCAAGGCTTGCAGACTGCTCATCGCCATTCGCAGACATGTTCTCTATGTCTTAATGAAGAACACAGACGGTGAAACTCATGCCACCCTCAGGGGTTTCCCCCCCTGTTGCACGCCAATCACAGACGACGATGCCTATCGCCGCCCGTGAGGGATCTAAGCAACAACTATGTCCGTCCGCGAGCTCGTGCGCTCGGTTCCTATTACCGTCCGCGAGCTTCCTTTGCACGCTCTGTGCCTATCACCATCCATGAGCTTCCTCTGTGCGTTCGGTGCCTATCGTTGTCTGCGAGCTTCTTTCGCATGCTCGGTGCCCATCCCCGTTCGCGAGCCTCCTCCTTGCGTTCAATGCTCATCGTCGTCCCTCCTGTGTCCCACGTCTATCGTAGTGTGCCTTGCAAAGAATTATCATCACGTTCTTTGCAATTGGCTATCGCCATGCGTTTCACAAGTGGCTATCGCCGCCCGCAGGGGTGTGTTGCCTTCTCGTGCTTCCCAACGGCGATGCCCAACATCGTCCATAGTCTGTTGCTCACTTTCCAGCCATGAGCAATAGTATCTAGCGCCGTCTAAGGGGCACGACACTACTATTGTGGGTGGCAACGCTTAATGCCGTCGGGACCCGATCTCTCTGTTGTCTTGTGAATTATCTTCATTCTTTTGTCATCTCATTCAAACTTTCCACATTCTTAGTCACATGAACGTGCATTGCCCTAAGACAAGGGTGGGTCCTTTAGCCCACTTGTCTTGAAAATTAACCATGTTAATGTAATGCAGAAAACAAGGTGATCATAGTTTAAGGGAGGCAATTTCGAACCAGCTATAGCAGCTGAGCAGCTTTCTTCGTGATCTAAGTGGGCTCTCACGCGAGTCAGCCCGAGTATACCTCATCGGTTGGTATATCTGCCCTTGCTCTTGAACAAGGTTCCTGAGAGAGCGATCTCAAGTCCCGGGTTCACTAGAAACCCGAGAAACATGCTACCAGATCATTTAGATCCAAAGGGTGAGATCAAGGCACCTACCCAGTGTCGCCCAGCCTTGTTCAAGCCCAAATCAGAAGTTTCTTTCGTGTGTCGATTTCTTTCCCTTTTTGTGAAGTTTTTCCCATAATTGTTTGGGCGACACTAGGCGTGTCGCCCTAATCCTGATCCTCAAATATGATATTTTTGGCTGGAGGATCTATTAGTTATGGAAAGATACCCTACCCAACAGATCATTAGCGTTTATAAACCATTTTTCATAGCCATTCAAAAAGTGAAAAAAATTTGGTGAGCTTATGAAACCCGCATAGAAAAATCCTAACCCTAACTATGAGAAACCTTAATCTAGAACTTAGGAACCCTAGTTTTAACCATCCTTAGGGCACAACAACCCTTTTCAACCAGAGATTTTCTGGTCAACATCTGAATCAAAGAGGCAAAGAGGATGCCGATTTTCATACAGGCAAGCCCTTGAAGGCTCGAGACTCCCGGGCCATCCGGCCCGGTTTAGTATTGCTCTCCTACCCTTTCCTTTTTCTACTTCTTACTTTTTTATTTAATTTTGATCTGTTTATTAATTTGAATTTATGTTTTAATGTTTTAAATCATGCTGGCTCTGCCACAAATCTGAGAGAGGATCTACACATTTCTTGGCAAATCTTCCCTCAGATTTGAATTCGCTCCCACTTTCTCTAGCACATTTTTTTATCAGTTTAAAGTGTCAAAATCCAAGAGATCTTAATCGAAAGATCTGTCCAATTTTCATCTATAGACAGCCCATTTTAAATCTGGCGAATTCTGTAATTTTTTGAGCCTTTAGGACCACATTGTTCTAGTAAAGCCAAATCTATAGCCCACACAATCGATCTTGTGACCTAGAACCATTTTGCCTGCTTAGAACCCTACAGATAGCCTGTTTCACCCAGAGTCCTGATAACGCCTTGTTTTACCAAAAAAATCATTAAGAATAGTAGAAAAATCCTTTTTGACCAAAAGTTTTTGTGAGAGCTTCACAAGAGGCCGAGGAACACACCGAAAGTGAAAAATTTTAGTTTGAACCAACTTTGGTTTGGACAACACCAAGTGAACTGCCCAGCCTAGACTGGACGACACAAGTGGTGCCGCCCAGACTAGGGTGATACTACTAGTGTCGCCCGAGCGACACCACTAGTGTCGCCAAGCATCAGAAGTTTCTTTTGTGTGTTGATTTCTTGACCTTTTTGTGAAGTTTTTTCTATATTTGTTTGGGCAACACCAATGGTATTTTTGGTTGGAGGATCTGTTGGTTATGGAAAGATGCCCTTCCCAACTGATCTTTGGCCTTTATAAAGTCTTTTTCATGGCCATTCAGAAAGATAAAAAAATTTGGTGAGCTTATGAAACCCTAACCCTCAGCCTGAGAAACCTTAACTTAGACCTAAGGAGCCCTAGTTCTAATCCATCCTTAGGGCTTAACAACCCTTTTCAACCAGAGATTGTCTTGTCAATATCTGAATCGGAGAGGCAAAGGGGATGCCGGTTCTATTACGGGCAAGCCCTCGATGGCTCGGGATTCCCGGGCCATCTGGTTGGTTTGGTGTTGTTCTCTTACCCTTTCCTTCTTCTTCTTCTTAATGTTTTATTTAATTTTGATCAGTTTATTGTTTTGAATTTGTGTTTTAATGTTTTCGATTATACTGGCTCTACCACATATCTAAGAGTAGATCTACTCATTTCTGGGTAGATCTAGCCTTAGATATGAATTACATTTGTCCTACTTTCTCTACCGCATTATTTTTATCAGTTTAATGTGTCAAAATCCGAGAGATCTTCATCAGAAGATCTATCCGATTATCATCTGTAGTCACCCCATTGTAAATTAGGCATATTATGTGATTTCCTAGACCCTTAGGACCACATCATCTTTGTAAACGCAAATCTATACCCCACACAGCCTATCCTGTAACCCAAAACCATTTTGCCTACCTAGAACCCCGCAGATATTCTGTTTTGACTTAGAGTCCTTCAAATGCCATGTTTTACCAAAATAATCATTAAAAATAGTAGAAAAATCATTTTTTATTGAAATGTTCTCTGAGAGCTTCACAAGAGGCCGAGGAACATATCAGAAATCGAAAATTTTAGTTTGGACAAACTTTGGTTTGGGCTACACCAGGTGGTCCCCCAGCCTAGATTGGGTGCCACGATGGGTGCCACCCGGACTAGGGTGACACTACTAGTGTCGCCCGAGCGAAACCATTGGTGTCGCCCAACCCTGTTCAAGACCAAATCAAAAGTTTCTTTTATGCGTAGATTTCTTGCACTCTTTGGCAAGTTTTTTTCCATATTTATTTGGGCGATACTAGGCATGTCTCACGAGCGACACCATAGGTGTCGCCCAAATCCGGATCCCCAAAAATGGTATTTTTGGTTGGGGGATCAGTTGGTTATGGAAATATGCCCTTCCCAACAGATCCTTGGCCTTTATAAACCCTTTTTTTTGGCCATTCAGAAAGAGAAAAAAATTTGGTGAGCTTATGAAACCCTAATCTGAAAACCTTAACCCTAAGCCTGAGAAATTTTAACCTAGACCTAGGGAACCCTAGTTCTAAACCATCCATAGGGAACAACAACCATTTTCAACCAGAGATTGTCTTGTCAACATTTGAATTGGAGAGGCAAAGAGGATGCCGGTTCTGATACGGGTGAGCACTCGACAGCTCGGGAGTCCCGAGCCATCCGGCCTAGTTTCGTATTGTTCTCTTACCCTTTCCTTCTTCTTTTTGAATTCCTATTTTAATGTTTTGGATCATGCTGGCTCTGCCACAGATCTGAGAGAGGATCTCCACGTTTCTAAGCAGATCTGGCCTTAGATCTGAATTCGATTTGTCCCACATTCTCTACCACATTATTTTTATCAGTTTAATGTGTCCAAATCCGAGAGATCTTCGACGGAAGATCTGTCCGATTTTCATCTGTAGACACTCCATTATAAATTTGGCAAATTCTGTCATTTTCGAAACCCTTAAGACCACATTATCCTAGTAAACCCAAATCTATATCCCACACAGCCTACTCTGTGACCCAGAACCATTTTGCCTACCTAGAACCCTGCAGATACCCTATTTTGACCCAAAGTCTTGCAAACGTTCTTGTTTACCAAAAAAATCATTAAAAATAATAGAAAAATCCTTTTTGACCCAAATATTCTTTAAGATCTTCACAAGAGGCTGAGGAACACAATGGAAGTGGAAACGTTTAGTTTGAAATAACTTTGGTTTTGGCGACATCAAATGCATCGCCCTGCCGTGACTGGGCGACACGAGTGGTGCCGTCTAGACTAGGGCGACACTACTACTTCGCCCGAGCGACACCACTTGTGTCGCCCAGCCTTGTTCCTGCCCAAATCATAAGTTTCTTTTGTGTGTTGATTTCTCGCCGTTTTTGTGAAGTTTTTACTATATTTGTTTAGGCGACATTAGGCGTGTCTCCCGAGCGACAATACTGGTGTCACCTAAATTCTAATCTCCAAAACTGGTATTTTTGGTTGCATAATCAGTTGGTCATGGAAAGATGCCCTTCTCAACAGATCCTTGGCCTTTGTAAACCCTTTTTCATGGTCATTCATAGAGAGAAAAAAATTTGGTGTTATGAAACCCTAACCCTAAGCCTAAGGAACCTTAACCTAAACCTAAGGAACCCTAGTTCTAAACCATCCGTACAGCACAGGAACCCCTTTCAATCAGAGATTGTCTGGTCAACATTTGAATCAGAGTGGCAATGAGGGCGTTGGTTCTCATACGGGTGAGCCCTCGAAGGCTTGAAAGTCCCAGGCCATCCGGCCCAGTTTGGTAATTTTCTCTTAACCTTTCCTTCTTCTTCTTCTTACAGTTTTATTTAATTTTGATCTGTTTGTTGTTTTGAATTCATGTTTTAATGTTTTGGATCATGCTGGCTCTGCTACAGATCTGTGAGAGGATCTGCTCATTTTTTGTCAAATCTGGCCTTAGATCTGAATTCGATTTGTCTAACTTTGTCTATCACATTATTTTATTGGTTTAATGTGTCAGAATCTGAGAGATCTTCATCGAAATATCTATCCGATTTTCATCTGGAGACACCCCATTTTAGATCTTGCAAATTTGGTGATTTCATGAACCTTTAGGACCACATTATCCTAGTAAATCCAAATCCATAGCCCACACGGCCTAACCTGTTTCCTAGAACCATTTTGCGTTCCTAGAACCTTGCAGATACCCTGTTTTGACCAGAGTCTTGCAAACATTCTTCTTTACCAAAACAATCATTAAAAATATTAGCCAAATGTTCTCTGAGAGCTTCACAAGAGGCTGAGAAACACTTCAAAAGTAAAAAATTTTAGGTTGGACCAGCTTTGGGTTGAGCAACAATAGGTGTGTCGCCCAGCCTAGACTGGGCGACATGAGTGGTACCGCTCAGACTATAGCGACACTACTAGTGTCACCCGAGCGACACCACTACTGTCGCCTAGCCTTATGTAGACCCAAATAAGAAGTTTCTTTTGTGTGTCAATTTCTTACCCTTTTTATGAAGTTTTTTCCATATTTGTTAGGGCGACACTTGGTGTATCTTCCTGGTGACACCACTAGTGTCGCCCAAATCTGGATCCCCAAAAATGGCATTTTTGTTTAGAGGATCTGTTGGTTATGCAAAGATGCCCTTCCCAACATATCCGTGGCCTTTATAAACCCTTTTTCCGGGCCATTCAGAAAGAGAAATTTTTTGGTGAGCTTATGAAACCCGAATCTGAAAACCCTAAACCAAAGCCCAAGAAACCTTAACCTAGACCTAGGGAACACTAGTTCTAAACCATCCTTAGGGCAGAACAACCCTTTTCTACCATAGATTCTCTGGCCAACATCTGAATCATTAAGGCAAAGAGGATGCCTGTTTTGATATGGGTGATCCCTCGAAGGCTCGAGAATCTCGGGCCATCCGGCCCCGTTTTCTTCTTTTTCTTCTTACAGTTTTATTTAATTTTGATCTATTCATTGTTTTGAATTCGTGTTTTAATGATTTGAATCATGCTGGACCTGCCACAAATCACAGAGAGGATCTGCTCGTTTTTTGGTAGATCTGGCTTTAAATCTGAGATCAATTTTTCCCACTTTCTCTACCACATTATTTTTATCTGTTTAAAGTGTCAAAATCAGAGAGATCTTTGTCAAAAGATCTGTCAGATTTTCATATGTAGACACCCCATTTTAAATCTGGCAAATTCGGTGATTTCCTAAATTCTTAGGACCACATTTTCCTTGTAAACCCAAATATATAGCCCACACAGCCTACCCTGTAACAAGTTTTCCTACCTAGAACCCTGCAGATACCCTGTTTTGACCCAATGTCCGGCAAACGCCCTATTTTACCAAACAAATCATTAGAAATAGTACAAAAATCTGTTTCGACCAAAATGTTCTCTAAGAGCTTTACAAGAGGCTGTGGAACACATTGGAAGTGGAAAAGTTTAGTCTGGACTAACTTTGGCTTGGGCGACACTAGGTGTGTTGCTCAGCCTTGAGTGGGTGACATGAGTGCTGCCTCCCAGACTAGGGTGACACTACTAGTGTCACCCGAGCGACACCACTGGTGTCGCCTAGCCCTGTTCAAGCCCAAATCAGAATTTTCATTCGTGAATCGATTTCTTGCCCTTTTTGTGAAGTTTTCTCCATATTTGTTTGGGCAACACTAAGCATGTCGCCCAAATCTGGATCCCCAAAAATGTTATTTTAGGTTGGAGGTTCTCTTGTTTATGGAAAGTTGCCCTTCCCAATAGATCCTTGGCCTTTATAAACTCATTTTCGTGGCCATTCAGAAAGAGAAATCTTTGGGGAGCTTATGAAACCCTAATCTTAAAACCCTAATTCTAAGCCTAAGAAACATTAATCTAGACCTAGGGAACCCTAGTTTTAAACCATCCTTAGGGCCCAACAACCCTTTTCAACCAGAGATTGTCTGGTCAACATTTGAATTAGAGAGGCGAAGAGGATGCCCATTCTAATACGAGCGAGCCCTCGAAGGCTCGGGAGTCTCGGGACATTCGGCCCGGTTTGGTATTACTCTCTTACCCTTTCCTTCTTCTTCTTCTTTTTACTGTTTATTTAATTTTGTTTTGTTCATTGTTTTGAATTTGTGGTTTAATGTTTTGGATCATGTCGGCTCTACCACAAATCTGAGAGAGGATCTTCTCATTTCTGGGTAGATCTGGCCTCATATCTGAATTCAAATTGTCCCACTTTTTCTACCACATTATTTTATTTGTTTAAGGTGTAAAAATCTGAGAGATCTTTGTCGGAAGATCTATCTGATTTTCATTAATAGACACCCCATTTTAAATCTGGCAAATTCTGTGATATTTGGAACCTTTAGGACAACATTATCTTAGTAAACCCAAATTAATAGCTCACACAGCCTACCCTATGACTCAGAACCATTTTTCCAGGCTAGAACCCTGCAGATACCCTGTTTAGATCCAAAATCCTACAAACGCCCTGTTTTACCAAAAAAATCATTAAAAATAGTAGAAAACTCGTTTTTAACAAAATTTTATTTGAGAGTATCACAAGAGGCTAAGGAACACATTGGAAGGTGAAAATTTTAGTTTGGACTAAATTTGGTTGGGGCGACACCAAGTGTGTCACTCAGCCTTGACTGGGTGACACGTGTGGTGCTGCCCAGACTAGGGCGACACTACTAGTGTCGCCCGAGCGACATCACTGGTGCCGCACGAGTGACACCACTAGTGTTGCCCAGCTCTGTTCAGGCCCAAGTTAGAAGTTTAATTTATGTGTTGATTGATTGCCCTTTTTGTGAATTTTTACCATATTTGCTTTGGTGACACTAAGCTTGTCCCCCAGCGACAACACTGGTGTGGCCCAAATTTGGATCATCAAAAAGGATATTTTTGGTTGGAGGATCTATTCGTTATTTAATGATGCCCTTCCCAACAGATCATTGCCCTTTATAAACCCTTTTAGGCCATTCAGAAAAAGAAAAACATTTGGTGAGCTTATGAAAAACTAATTGGAAAACCCTAACCCTAAGAATTAGAAACCTTAACCTAGACCTAGGGAACCCTAGTTCTAAACCATCCTTAGGGCACAACAACCCATTTCAACTAGAGATTGTCTGGTCAATATCTGAATCAAAGTGGAAAATAGGACGCCTGTTCCGATACGGCAGAGCCCTCGAAGGCTCGAGTCCTGGGCCATCTAGCCTGGTTTGGTATTGTTCTCTTACCCTTACTTTCTTCTTATTCTTCGTAGTATTTTATTTAATTTTGATCTTTTTATTGTTTTAAATTCATGTTATAATGTTTTGGTCATGCTGGCTCTGCCACAGATCTAAAACAGGATCTTCTTTTTCGTGGGTAGATCTGGCCTTAGATCTGAATTCGATTTGTCCCACTTTTCTACCACATTATTTTTATCAATTTAATGTGTCAAAATCCGAGAGATATTCGTCGGAAGATAAGTCAGATTTTCATCTATTGACACCCCATTTTAAAATATGGGAAATTATGTCATTCCCTGCACCCTTAGGACCACATTATTCTAGTAAACCCAAATTTATAGCCCGCACAGCCTACCCTATGACCTAAAACCATTTTGCCTACCTAGAACCCTGCAGATTTCCTGTTTTGACCAGAGTTCTGTAAACGCCCTGTTTTACTAAAACAATAATTAAAAATAGTAGAAAAATCCTTTTTGACCCAAATGTTCTTTGAGAGCTACACAAAAGGTTGAGGAACATACCTGAAGTTGAAAATTTTAGTTTAGACCAACTTTGGTTTAGGCGACACTAGTAGTGTCGCTCGAGTGACACCACTGGTGTAGCCTAGCCCTGTCTAGGCCCAAATCGGAAGTTTCTTTTGTGTGTCAAATTCTTGCCCTTTTTGTGACGTATTTACCATATTTTTTTGGGTGACACTAGGCATGCCTCCCAAATTGGGATCCCCAAAAATGGTATTTTTCTTTGGAGGATTTATTGGTTATGGAAAGATGCCCTTGATAACAGATCCTTGGCCTTTATAAATCCTTTTTCTTGGCCATTCAAAAAGAGAAAAGAAATTGGTGAGTGTCGAAAACCCTAATTTGAAACTCTAACTCTAAGACTGAGAAACCTTAGCCTAGACTAGGGAATCATAGTTTTAAACCATCCTTAAGGCACAACAACCCCTTTCAACTAGAGATTGTCTAGTCAACATCTGAATTAGAGAGGCAAAGAGAGCGTCGATTCTGATACGGGCGAGCCCTCAAAGGCTCGGGAGACCCGGGCAATCCCGCTCGGTTTGGTATTGCTCTCATACCCTTTCCTTATTCTTCTTCTTACTGTTTTATTTAATTTTGATGAGTTTATTGTTTTGAATTCATGTTTTAATGTTTTGGATCATGTTAGCTCTTCCACAAATCTGAGAGAGGATCAGCTCATTTTTTGGTAGATCTGACCTCATATCTGAATTCAATTTGTCCCACTTTCTCTACCACATTATTTTTATTTGTTTAAGTTGTTAAAATCATAGAGATCTTCATCGGAAGATCTATCCAATTTTCTTCTCTAGACACCCCATTTTAAATCTGAAAAATTATGTGATTTCCTAAACCTTTAGGACCACATTATCCTAGTAAACTCAAATCTCTAGCCCACACAACCTATCATGTGACCCAGAACAATTTTGCATTCCTAGAACTTTGAAGTTACCCTGATTTGACCAAGAGTCCTGCAAACGCCCTGTTTTACAAAAAAAATCATTAAAATAGTAGAAATAATATTTTTGACCCATACGTTCTTTGAAAGCTTCACAAGAGGCTGAGCAACACACTGAAAGTGGACAATTTTAGTTTGGAACAACTTTTGTTTAAGCTACACCTAGTGGTCTCGAGTGGTGCTGCCCAGACTAGGGCGACACTACTAATGTCACCCGAGCGACGCCACTAGTGTTGCCCAGCCCCGTTCAGGCCAAAATCAGAAGTTTCTTTCGTGTGTCGATTTCTTGCCCTATTTGTGAAGTTTTGGTCATATTTGTTTGGGCTACTCTAGGCGTTTCTCCAGGGCGACACCACTGGTGTCACCCAAATCCGGATTCCAAAAAGTGGTATTTTTTGTTGGAGGATCTATTCCTTATGGAAAGATGCCCTTCTCAACTGATCCTTGGCCTTTATAAACCCTTTTCCATGGCCATTCAAAAAAAGAAACAAATTGGTGAGCTTATCAAACCCCAATCTGAAAACCCTAACCCTAAGCCTGAGAAACCTTAACCTAGTGGTTAGGTGCCTCAATCTCGCCCTCTGGATCCCTAGAGGATTGAGCGGTATGCGTCTTTGGTATGGGGAGAGACTTGTGACATTTGTGAGATCGATCTCTTGGGAACCTCATTCGAAAATGGGGGCAGGTGTTACCAACCGGTGAGAGAGGAATTTAAAGGTGGGTTTTGGACTTACCCGGGCTGACTCGCATGGGTTCGCTCTTAAATCATGAAAAATCTCCCCAGTAATGAAACTGGTTCAGAATCACCTCCTTTGGCAGGTATTCTTCTTATTTTCTGCTTTCCTGGAATCACATACATATATGGCAAAGGTTATGGGATAGGTGGCTCAGACGTCACCATTGTCCTCTTTGATGATCATACGTAAGCATGTGTATTCAAAAAGAAGAAAGAAAGACGGGGGGGAGAGAAGAATTCGACCAAGCGAGAAGATTAGAGCAGTGACTAGGCTGGTGGATAATTGGCATAACGTGGTAGCGAAATGAGCTCGGTAACTGAGATTGGCTCACTGGATTGCTACTAGACGCTACTACCAATATCGACTAGCTAAGCACGATGGTTGGTCTATCGTGGCAGTAAAGCGGGCCAAGCGAACCTGACGCAACGACATTACAGCTAGACGACAGGACTGCCATGAGATGCTAACCTCAATCCCACTTGGTCGAATAAAAGAGTAGCAGACGAATGGTTAAAGAGAAGAAGGGATTGGACGGAAGGAGAGAGAAGTAGGCTGAGAGGAGGGAGAAGACGAAAGAGGAGATGCAGTCGGAGCTAGACATTGTCGACTGTTTCAGGAGATGGGAGAGAGAGGAAGCAGTCGGTACTAGGCTTCACTGACTGTGTTAGATGAGAAGAGAGGAAGAAAACAATTGGCGCTAAGTCTCTCCAACTGACAAAAGAAGATAGGAAAAAACAGTCGGCGCTAGATCTCACCGACTGACAGAAGAGGAGAGAGAAGACCAACCGGTGCTAAGTCTCGCCGACTGATAGAAGAAGAAAGAGAAGACCAACCGGCACTAGATCTCAGTGACTGACAGAAGAAGAGAGAAGACCAACCAACGCCATGTCTCATCGACTGATAGAAGAAGAGAGAGACGACCAACCGGAGCTAGGTTTCATCGATTGATAGAAGAAGAGAGAGAAGGCCAATCGGCGCTAGGACTCACCGACTATCAGAAGAAGAGCGAGGAGGCCAATCGGCATTAGGCCTCGTCAATTGACAGAAGAAGACAGAAAAATCCAACCAGTGCTAAGCCTCACCAATTGACAAAAGAAGATAGAGAAGACCAACTGGCTCTAGGTCTCGCCGACTAATAAAAGAAGATAGAGAGGGGCAACCGATGCTAGGTGTCGCTAGTTGATAGAAGGAGAAAAAGAGGACCAACTGGTGTTAGGTCTCGCCAATTGACAGAAGAAGATAGAGAGGACCAACCGACGTTAAGTCTCGCTAGTTGACAAAAGAAGATAAAGAGGATCAATCGTCGCTAAGTCTCGCCAGTTGATAGAGGAAGAGAGAGAGGGAGAGAGAAGAGAGATAAAGGGATAAGAGAGAGAGAGAAGTGAGAGAAAGAGAAGAGAGAGAAGAGAGAGAAGGGAGAGAAAGAGAGAGAAGTGAGAGAAAGAGGGAAGAGAGAGAGGGGAGAGATAGAAAGTTGCATGCCCGAAGGGTATCGGCCCTTTTCTTCTCTCTCTTCACTCTCTCTTCAAGATGCACTCACATGCTCAAGCAAGGAAACAAAATTTTATTGAGTCTTCTAAGAATCAACTGAAGGCTGAGGAGTTTCTTTACAATGGGGCATTGCCTGTTTATATAGAATTGTGCCCAATCATGGGTGGATTGATCAAAATTAGACCCAATTACTAAAAATTAAGGGTGCAAAAGGACTGTTTTACCTCTACCTAATAATGTGTAGAATTCTAGAACAGTCCCTACTGCTGCCCAAGATCTTGCATGATCTTCCATGGCTGACCCGAGGGTGTTCTTATGCCCTTTTAATCAAAAGATAATTGTTTTCTTGTAGGGCTCAACATGACGATCATTTTGATACCAACGTCAAGCAATGAATCATGTTTTTGAGCCATGATCACGAGACTTGAAATTTGTTTGAAACATGGGAACTACGGATCGATAGTGCGGTTGTTCCTTAATGTTTTTCTATGATTTCTTCGTCGTATTGCACTGAGCATGCCATCACGATCGCGTGGCAACAAATGGAATGCGATTTGGAGCCCGAACGAAGATTTCACAACTTTTGAGTTTTTGCCGGAATCTAGAATTCAGAGACCAGAATTTCAGTCACTTCATCGGCTTCGTGCATGAATTCTGACCGTTCATCATGTACGAAGTTCAGACCAATAATAGCCCTCGACCTTACGAACACAATGGAATTGGTTTTGTGTCGATCCGTTGGGCAAGTGTCATGACTTGGTCTATTAAGTAAGGCATGTCGCTACTAATTGTTCTGCAACTTCTTTACGGATTGGCAACTTCTCTCTAGCTTTTATCCCTGCTCAGACATCGTCACAGGGAGTACTACATATTGAATTGTTCATCTTAATGAGACGAATATACTCATCAAGTTTTAGAGCGATCTAACTTGGAAAAAATGAGTTATGGTCCCCGAAAGTGACTGCCTATGACTGTAGAAACAACCACCTTTAATGGTGTTTTGGTGCAGTGAGGCCACACGAGAATAGTGTGCGACCCCTCCGGTTTCAATGTTTTATGCATATCTTTGTTCTAAAGTGTCTGATTAAGCTGAAACTTGGCCCATAGGGGTTTTCAACTGTGCCAGATCTAATGGTGATGGTTCCACAATGATTTGAGACACTGAAAATGTAATTCCAGTTGTAGGGTCTGTTTCAAGGTGCTAGAGGCCATTTTTTTCGAAAACTATTCCTTTGTGTTTACTGCCACAGACATGTCAGAATGCGACAAAAAATGGTAGGCAGTATTTTGGAGTGCTAATGATGATCTTGAACAATTATGGTGCCATTCTGAGACTGTCGATAATTGACCTGCTTCCTACCAGGGACCAACGTGCTGAAAAATACATTCAAACAGCTTGCCCCAAAGAATGTTGTGCTTCAAGAGAAGCGAGAAGGATAATCATTCAGAAAGTTTCCTTTGGCTTTTAATTTTTTCCTTCCTAGCCACAGGACCACGTGAACACCGAGAAGATTCACGTAATGGTGTAACTAGGCTGCTCTGACGTAGGGATGCATTGTTCGTAAGTCCATCTGTGGAGACTTTAGGGGAGAAGAGACTTTTTTGAGGGATCTTATCGAATTCCTCACCCTCATGTGGACTGTTTGCGATTCTGAATTTGAGGATTTTGTACAGACCTCGTCAGTCAGAATCAGGCCCATCTTGCAATTGAGTGTCATGTCAAAGGGCATTGTTCCTATTTGGTTTGGGTTTTCTTGCATCCTCTAGTGTTGAGTCAGGTTTCAAGGATGAATTGTGCTGAAGGGCCATGTGTCGGCACCATCTGCTTTATGAGTTAATTGTTCTTTGATGAGTAGGGTACCTCAGTTTGTCAAGGTGACCAGCTCTGGGTACAACCACCCATGCCCACTTTTGTGCTGCTAGGACAATCACCCCGATTTACCGATCCAAAGTGTGTTTGACCCGTTATTCGACGAGTAGGGTACCTCAGTTTGTCGAGATGACCAGCTCTAGGTATAACCACCCCTACCCACTGTTGTGCAGCTAGGACAATCACCCTGAATGTCGGTCTAAGGTCATAGTTGTCTTAACTTCCTTAGGGAATCTTCAACATTTTTGAAAGTATGTTTATGACCTTATGAGAATGATGCTCTTTGTCATGAGACTTGTCTTGTCGTCTTGGCGAGTCTTTTGTCTTTCGAGTCCTTCTTGGTAAATGAACTCAGGCTGACGGAATCTTTTTCATGAAGCTCGCACTTGTTTTTTTTTGTGTCCTGGTATTGTGACATCGGGGATTTTCTTCTTTTTGAGTGAGAGTTGAAGCCACCTATTGAAACGAGTGATGCATCAACTTGTTTATTGATCCAAGTGTCCTTTATGGATTTTTGCTTGAACCTGGAGAGTGATGCTGTAGAGACGGTTTTCACCTTTTATTTTGGAGCTCTTTTACTCATGACCTTTTGGCCATGTCCACCCTTTTCATCCATTTTTACTCACGATGCCCTTTCGGGTTTTCATCATGCCCGGTTTTGTTTTATTCACGAAAGTCTTTTACTCACGATTTTGTGACCATGCCCGTTCGTCATTTTTACTCATAGCGTTACCTTGTTCAGGTAAACACCGTGCCCGTTATTCCTTTATTTTTTTTTGTGAGGGCGTGTTTAAGGTCATGCCTCCGAGATCTGTGCGAAACAGCTTAATGTCATACGGCCTGGACGTGTACTATCATTTAAGGTCATACAGCTGGACTATAATGCTGATGGATGGCAGTCTATGAAGGCCATGTAGTGAGTATGGTGGTGGTTTGGCTCACTTGGGGAGATGGCTCGAGGCTACCTACGAAAGATGGACGATGTATGAAATGTGAGTTGATGGAGGGATGGTTCACCGGTTTGTGAGCATGGGTGAGACTCACTGGGGAATGATGTAGGATAATGAAAGGAATGAACTCACTAGGGAGGTAAGGAATGTGTTACACGCACACTAACAAGTAGGTTACAAAAGGCGTGCGTGAAAGTGAAAGAAAAGGCATGTGCGCGTATGTGATGGCAAGTTTATGGTTATGCCTTTGTGACTTGGAAGCAATTTTACGTCATGCGGCTAGGACGTGCACTAGGGTTTAAGGTCATACAACCGGACCATATGCAGTTTAAAGTCATCCAACTAGGACCATGCAGTTTAAGGTCATGCAATTAGACCTCTGCTACAGATGAAGGTCATATAGTTCGGACCATGGTGCTGAGCCTTTTATCATTATCAAGCTAGGACGTGTACTATGGTTTAAGGTCATACAGTAGGATTGTGGTTATGCAGTTTAAAGTCGTACAACTAAGACCATGCAGGGCAAGGTCGTGCAACTAGACCTCTGCTATAGTTTAAGGTCATATAGTTCGGACCATGTTGCTGAACCTTTTATCGTCATGCGGCTAGGATGTGTTCTATGGTTTAAGATCATACAGCTGGAACGCGGTTATGCAGTTTAAAGTCATACAACTATGACCATGCAGTTTAAGGTCGTCCAACTAGACCCCTGCTACAGTTAAAGTTCATATAGTTCGGACCATGGAGCTGAGCCTTTTATCGTCATGCCTCCAGGACGTGTACCATGGTTTAAGGCAATATAGCTGGACCATGATTATGAAATTTAAAGTCATACAACTAGGACCATTCAGTTTAAGGTCGTGCAACTAAGCCTCTGCTATCGTTTAAGGTCATATAGTTCGGGCCATGGTGCTGAGCAGTTTAGGGTCATGCAGTATGGACCGAGGGTGAGCAGTTTAGGGTCATGCAATATAGACCGAGGCTGAGCAATTTAGGGTCATGCAGTATGGATTTAGGGTCATGCAGTATGGACTGAGGCTGAGCTGTATAGGTTGAGCAGTTTAGGGTCATGCAGTATGGACCAAGGCTAAGCAGTTGAGGGTCATACACTATGGACCGAGGCTAAGCAGTTTAGGGGCGTGCGGTGTGGACCGAGGCTGAACAGTTTAGGGTCATGTAACATGGACTAAGGCTGAGCAGTTTTGGGTCATGCAGTATGGACCGAGGCTGAGCAGTTTAGGGTCGTGCGGTGTGGATCGAGGCTGAGCAGTTTAGGGTCATGTAGCATGGACTGAGGCTAAGCAGTTTTGGGTCATGCAGTATGGACCGAGGCTGAGCAGTTTAGGGTCATGCAGTATGGACAGAGGCTGAGCAGTTTAGGGTCATGAAGTATGGACCGCAGCTACAGTTTAAGGTCATAGAGTTTGGAAAATGAAGTTTTGGGTTGTGCATCTAGACCATTGTGTAGGTCGCCATGTAGGTGGAGATTGATAGGGAATAGGTCTGTGGATGGTGATCCGACTCCCTAGGGATAAAATGGCTAATATTATTTACAAACTGAGGACTCAAATGGAAATGGTGGCCTAATGAAGGATGACTAGCAGAAGTGGACCTCGTTGTGGTTTTAAAGGGGGTAAGCATGCTCTCTGGGTGAAATATGAGTCTCTATAACAGGTAACCCGACTCCCTAGGGGTAAGGTAGCTTAGTGTGAAGCTAACCCACTAGGGAATGGGGATGTAAGAATGACCCTAACTTCACTGGGGATGATGGGCCACAATTTGGGTGTGACTTCTAGTGGGAATGAGGGACAACTCCTGGCTGCATTGGGGAAGTCACAGTTTAGGTGCAACGGATGACATATTCTGGCTTGGGTACAACTCTACTAGGGATAGTGGTGCGGCATACACTGCTTGAAATACAGTCTGCACCATGTGTAGCGCTGATGGTTTATTGCGAATATTCGATCGACACTGAGCTCTCACAACACAACCGCCGCGGTTCAGCTGACATTGTGAATGACCCGTGGTGTTATCTGAAGATAACCGGTGCTGATTTAACTAGTGTTGTGGTTGTTTTGGAGACATATCTGGTGCTAAGTCAACCAGTGCTGAGGTTGTATTTGAAAACACACCCGGCGCTAAGGTTTTTTGGAATTTCATCCGACGCTGAGGTTGTTTGGAAATTCACCCGGTGCTGCATCAATCGGCACTAGGGATGGATCGATGAGAATTACCTCGGGCCTTGTGTAAAAGCCCGAGTCGGCTCATTGTCGCTTGGCTTCCCTTGAACATAACTTGAATTGAGAATTTGTGAAGGGCTTTTGAGGGTAGTGTAGTCTATATAAGGGGGTAAAACCCCGTTTTCCTTTATTTTTCACGAAGGGTAAAAAACTTAAACACAAGTTTTCTTTATCCATGAGGAGAGAGTGCTCGATTGAAGTTTTCAGTGAGCAGTGGGACTTCAGCAACAGTCTCTGCAGGGAAGGTTCTTCGGCAGGCAGCAAGATTTCGGCAAGGGTTTTGCTGAGAAGACCTTCGGCGTGTGGACTTTGCCATGAATTTGGCGAAGCTGCAGAGAGAGTAGTAGGGAAAGGAGAGTCCTCCAAGAATTTTTTCGTGAAAGGGAAGGAATTTCGACTATGGTTTTTCTTTCTGGTAGGGGTTTCCCAGCAGTTTTGGTAGCTTTTCGACACTGTTCGTGGCATTTTCAGAAGTCTTCAAGCACTTTCAAGGGGCTTACTGGGGTTATCTCCACTTTTCGACAGTCACAGAGGTTTTCTAGTGAGGTTCTAGTGACATTTAGGTCAAAAACACAGGAGGGAAACTTCTTTAGTGGATTTTCGGCCGTATAGGAAAAGTTTTGACGGGAGAGGAATGGTCGCAGGAGGTGGGCTGTACAATTGTAGGAGGTGAATCATCATGGGGACGGTGTACGATTGTCAGAGGTGAACCGTCGTCCTTGGAAAGTGTATGGTTATCAGCCGCTTGTGTGTGAGGCGGCGTGGAAGGACGTGGTGATGGTTGTCAGTCAGCACAACTAAATTCCAAGTGTCACGAATAGGATTCGTGGCACGTGTGAGAAATTTTCTCTCAGGCGGCGCTGGCCATTGAAAAACTCAACTGACGTTGCGGTGTTGGCAATCTGAACTGGTGCTGAGTGCTGAAAGACTCAACCGGTGCTAGTTGTTGGCGTTCAACCGACGCTGGGCATTGCGAAGCTCGATCGACGTTGAGTGATCAACAAACTCACTCGACGCTACCCGTTAACATGTAACCGACGCTGGGCAATGAGGAGCTGATCCGACGCTAAGTGTTTGAGAGGCTCATCTGGTGCTGAGTGTTGGACAGACTCAACCGACGTTGTTCCAGTACCTTAGCAACTTTTTAGGAGTTAACCACTAAGTCCTTTGTAATGGCTAGTTCTTCTTACCAAATCCCCAATGTGAAGAGGCTCCCAAGGGAAGGGGAAATCGGTGCCCGTGATTTTACGGGTGAAGTTTATCAAGGGGCAAACCCATTTGGCTAACCCAGCCAGTGTGGGAACCAGAATGGCCCCTTAGTGTTACATTCATTGCTGACCTTGTATGCTTTGAAGTGCAGTAGGGCAATGATGGCAACATCTGTATTGAAGAAGGGATGACACTTCTTCATTGTATGCATCAGAACATAGCTTCCGGGGAGAACTTGCCCACCTTGGGGAAGCGAATGGTCCAGGTGAAGGGATTACTTAGGTCGTCAACAAAAGGCCTTAGGATTCAGGGAGAGCACCAATACCTGAAGGGATATGCTTCCTTGATTGTCAAGGTATTGGCTTCATATGGAAGCGTTCTCGAGAGTGCTTTGCTATTAGCAGCAGTCCAGTGTTCGGGCAGCTACTAAGACCATTGCTCTAATACAGTAAAGGTATTGCTGGGGACATGGAGCCATGTAAGCAATACTTGGCTTCTTGGTCATGATAAAGTGGGAATCTCTTTACTCGACCTTCACTTCATTGGAGGTCTCCCGATGATCGGGGCTATGTATGATGAGTTTGTGCCCTCAAATTCAATCATCTTTGGTGGTGTTAACTTGGGGAGTGAAGAGCTGTCGGCCAGTCTTCCAAAGATCTTTGAGGCCTACCAATCTATTGTCGGCCTCTCTACCAATGGCAAGGTCACCTTTACAGAAAGGGTGAAGTTCTTTTAAAGGGATTATCCTGAGGGCGATCAGGATACTATGAAGGGGAAAGGGAAGGTGGTTGCAAAAGAGATGCCTCCGGTATATCAACTCGAGACTGATGACGACCGTGTTTTCTTGGCTGCCGACTTGGCCCTGTTCTTGTGTAAATTAGTTCTTCCTGGCTGAGGGGACGACATTCGTCTATTATACGTGTCTTGCGACATGGCCAGAGGGCATGAGTATGCCCTCACTCAGTCAGTCCTTTGCAACATATACCTTGGCTTGGGGGCCATCTCCCTTGGAAAATCCTATAAGGGAAAAGAGGGAGGGAACGACATCGTAGGAGGAGAAGCTTTTCCTGGGGACTTTAAAACTCTGTTCCCTACGCATTACGTGTACGAGTGGCTAGGGGCTTATTTCCCTGAGACTTATGTCAAGCAGCAGTGCTCAGGAAATAAATTGTGGCCCTTCTTAATGTGGATTGCGAACCAGAGGGCTATCATCCATACCCCAAGGGAAGCTCAGGGTATGTATGGAAATGATTCTTTGCACATGAGATGGGTCCCTTTTCCATTCGGAAGCTTCACCGACCATGCTTTCATTGATGAGTTGGGGAAGGAACTTGACGATGCCCCAACAACAATTAAGGAACTGATGTTTACGCTGAGCACTAGAGGGGAGTCTTACCTTATCAGACTCCACAGTGCCCGGCTAGAGGGGTATTTCCCCCACCACTTCTCCCATCAGCACAGGCTTGACGATGGCTACCTCTTCTTGGTATTCTTTGAAAAGAATTGGAGTAAGGTGTATAAGGGGAGGGCGAAAGAGTTTGGATCTTTTCAAGTGTGTTGGATGTCGGAGCATATACAGACCGCTTAGTCTATGTGTCTTGAAATGATAGAGACCAGCAAGTATGTGCTACCTCACTTCAGTAGGAGAGTTTGAACCACCAAGGCATATGTTAACTGATGGAAAATCACCAGCAAGGGCTATTGGGAGAAGGATCACCCTTGAAAAGGGGTGAACGGTAACTGGCGCCTGGATGCCCGACAAAGGAGGCTGGCGAATGCTCTTACTCCCGACATAGTGTTTGCCTTGGATTATCCCTCTAACTGGCGGGCTTTGGGGCTTCCACATGAGATAGCTACTGATGAGGCCTCACCAGAGTTCCTTACAATGAATACGATGATTGAGAGTGTCTTCAACAATCTTAGCTCGATCTTCAAATGGGATGAGGGGCGACAAGTCCCTAGTTATGAGAAGCATCCACCACAGGACTTGAGCATCCTAATCAGGAGTGGTCCTCAGAGCAAATTGGCTGAAGGACCTTCTCAGGGAGGTGGATCTGAGGTAGCAGCTCCTACTTTAAGAAGGGGAAGGAAAAGAAAGCACCCAACTACTGTGGACACCCTTGTAGCGTCTTCAGCTAATGGGCGTATTCGGAGGTTCAAGAGCGACAAGCTTCGTGTGGTGTCAGAAACAGGAAGTAGGCCTTCCTCTTCAAATCTTTTAAGAATTCTTCTAGTATCACCCTCTGTGCTTTCGGAACCATCTTCTGTTTCTTGCTGAAATGTTTTTTTTTTCTTCAGAAAATGAGGAGGACAACTCTAACAGCTCTGAGCCTATTGACGTTGCTTCTAATCAGGAGGGCACTTTGGATCTTAAGGAGACACCCTTAAATCTAGGGGTAGTTCCAGAGTCTGAGGTGGCTCAGGTGGAGACCGAAGAGGATGAAAGCCCAGAAGCAACTACTCCAGATAGGGGCTCTACTGTCGATGCGGCCTCCATGCACGAGGAGTTTAGTGCCTCGATGGAGGCAGGGGCATGGCTTGAGGAGAAGAGCCTGAAGTTGATAACGTGCTTGAGCACCAGGCGGTTGCGGCTCCCATGGCCTCGAGTCATGAAGATGAGGGGACTGAGCTCTTTGTGGGCAAGGTTCTGACTGTTGAAGGAGAGGGCGAAGTGGAGGAAGCCACAGCCAGGGATGAGTCGGTTGGCAAAGGCCAAAGAGAAGGGGCAATTCATGAACTTGATGATGCTGAGGTGACAGCCCAGGAGTGTGAGGAGCAAGGGAATAGGTTCCTCTACAGCCTGTTGGGACAGAAAGTAGATGTCCCCATAAGAGAGCGTCCATACAGCGAGGCTGACATCAAAGAGCCCATGCAGATTGAGGCCGGGGCTGTCCATGAGCCCAAAGGGGAAGAAGCTCAAGGCTTTACCCTTGTTTCAAAGGCGCCAGTGGCTCAGATGGCTATCTCTTCAACAAGCCCTATCCTTTAGAACGAGTTGTCTTTCACAATGGTGTCCTTAGCAGCACCGTCTAGGCCTATTTTTGGTGGTGTTTTTAGCATGATTGAAGGCATGCTTAGAGCAGGCCTTCAGGGCTTGAGGGAGCTGCCTTTCAATGAGCTAGGAGAAGTTTTGGCCAGGTTGAGGGAGTTTGTTGGGACCACTATGGTCGGGATTGCATCAGAGGTGCTTTCCCATTTTTGCTTTCCCAGGGTAGCCTCCTGGGAAGATTTGGTCTTGCACAGTTGTGAGAAGATAAATTCTTGTATTTAGAAGAAAGCCTTGAGAGTAGGCCTCCAGCAGGACCTCAAGAAAGAGGCACAAGGGAGCTTCAAGAGAATGATCGAAGTCAGAGAGGCAATGCGTATACTGAAAGAAGAAGTCATGGGCCTAGATACGGAGATGGCTCAAAGGAAGGCCACGGAGGCCTCTTTGATTGCAAATTTGTCCGAACTCGATGGAACAATTGAATCAAAAACTATGGTGATGACAGAGGCGACTCAAACAGTGGTGGAGCTGAAGGCACGTGTTCAAGGCACCGAGACTTCTTCTGATGCACGCGGCGCAGAGATCGATAAGATGATTGATCTTTCCAAAGCACGTCATTCCCCCTTTTTTCAGTAGTTGTAAAAGTTTTGACTGATGAATAAAGCGCTTCTCTTTTGTCTGACTTTACTGCATGATTTCATTCTCTCTTTACTTTTGATGCGCCTCATATGATTCTTATGAATGCCTCTTGATACTTTAATTATCCCAAGAGACTAATGCCCTAGGCCTTGTTTAGCCCCATGGTGGGCTGTTGCGGCTTGGATAGCTTCGAAATAGGGAGTCATTGCTTTTGGTTCTTTCAATGTTTGATTGGCCAAAGGCTCATAGTTCATCTTCCTCATGATTTGGTGAGCGTGGTAACTATAGACAGTCCAATCAAGAGGGGCCTCGGCCTCTGTTGGTGCCATGTTTACTTCAAGCTCATCATAGCCTTTAGTCTTCAGCACAAACTCTTTGAGATGCTTGTAAGAGGTACACATGACCTTCAATTGATTCTGAATACTGCGGACTTCGGTCCTCAAGTCTACTAGAGGATCCTGCCCTTGAGGGGGAGGAAGTTGCCCTTCGCCGAACTTCTCTCCTGAGAGGTCGAGGAAAAGTAAAAATTTTGGCTGGATAATGATCTTAGGAACATCCTCTATACTTATAGCAATCGGACTTTGAAAAATATTCCGTGGCGGTCGTCGCACTGCTTCGACTTTCAAGAATGCAATGGGGATATGCTGGACTTTCTGATGGTCCGGCATATAGGTGATCCTTGGAGCTGGGAATTCTCCCCCCATGGCTTGCTCAATCTGAGAAATGACTGCTGGTTCATTTTCCGGACAAGGTGGCTCAAGGCAGAAGGTGAAGACACTTTTTCAAATGAAGAGGGAGTTTCTTGAGGGATGATGGTTGGGATGTTGAAATCAAGAGTAGTTAGGGGAAAAATTCAGCCCTGCCTTTCTTCTTCCTTGAACATGTTCACTAATGTCCTTCCAACATCCTCAACATCTTCATGAGAGAAGGACACAGTCTTGCTTGTAGACTCCTGACCTTCACAACTCAGCTTCTGAGGCGATGCCAGATCTATGAAGTAATATTTAGCATCGATGTAGTGAATTTCGGCCACAGGGAATGGTCTTTTGTCAGCATAGATCGTATGTTGGCTCCCATCTCGGCTATATTTGAAGCATTGATGTAACATTGATGGAACCACCCCCTGGTCATGGAGCCATGGCCGACCAAGGAGGATATTGTAAGAAGTGTCTATGTCGATTACATGAAACTGTGCGTGATCGTTTAACTCACCGATCTTAAAAAGAAGGCGTACCGTGCCAGCCGGCTTCTCCCCTGATTGGTTGAACCCTTGAACTGTGACGTGGATCGAGGAAAGATCTTCGGACACCAATCCTAATCGAGTAAGGATCCTCCTTAGAATTAGGTTGACTACTGACCCTCTATCTAACATAATTCGATTGATGGGGAATGCATGTAATTTGTCAGTAACAAAGAGAGCGCGATTATGAAACTTTTCCCATAGCTGCAGATCGTCTTTTGAAATGGTGATTGGCATACAACCTAGCAGAATTTCCTGGTCTATCTCGATAGGTTCTACTCCTTTCTCATACAGTTTTGGGTCAGAGAAAGCTTGAATCTGAGCCATACGATAATCCTTTGAGAGCATGAGGGCGTCGTAGACACTTAGAAGGGCTGGAAGCTTCCATAGATGTCCTATCACATCATATTTCACCTTTTCTTAATCAAGGCCTTGTGCTCTTGGTCCTGCCATTGATTTGGTGGATATATTGGGTTGAGGAGCAGGTTTGGGTAAAGCGGGTTTATTTTGGCTAGCTGGCTAACTTGATTGCATGGTGGGCTTGGTTCGAGTGTAGGAAGTTTGAGGTTTGGAAGGGGCCGAGTGCATGAGATAAAAGGGGTCTCAAGAAATTGGAGAATAGGAGGATTGTTTAAGGTATTCAGATTAGGAAGAAGCACAGGGAGCTATAGGATAGGTAGATTTGCTTTTGAATTAAGGGGCAGCGGTAGACTGGGGAAGTTCAAGGTGCCCAACTTCTACAGTGGAGGCTGCAGCGTCATCCCTGATCTGAGATTTATCTGCCCCATGCTGGGTATTGCTCCTAAAATTTGCACCATGTGGCAAGATCCCTAAGAATAGAAGCTTTGCCCACTCGACTCTCTCAATCTTTGCTCGAAATCGGGCTCAGGGGGCCACTCGGGCTTTTTTGTCTTCGACTTCTTGTGCTTCTTTGATGAAGGTGGTTCTACCTTAGCTTTAGCTGCCAGGGCATCGACAACTATTAAGGATCCTGCCGCCTGTGCCAGGGTCTTTCTCAATCTCTTCTGCTGCGGCCTGCTTATATTGATTCCTTCAAATTCCGGTCGAGAGCCTCAAAGTCTGGGCACATCAAGGCCTTATCTGAAGAAGACATAAGAGAAAGTGAATGAGAAGTAGGAGAAGAAGGTGTAGAAGGGTTAGAAAGTGTGGGACTTTTAAGGTCATTCCCTCATCAGACCGATCTAGACAACTTTTTACATCATCACCAGGATTGGATGGTTGCAGGGAGTCTTTTAGGTCTTTCCCTTGCTTAGACCGTTGGGGAGTGCTTTTAACGTCGTCACCCTCATTGGACATGTATAGGGGGTCTTTAGGTCTTTCCCCTACTTAGACCGTTGGGGACTGAGTTTAATTTCATCACCCTTATTAGACGTTTGGTGAGTGGAAGATGGCACGAGGACGTCTTCTTGATAGGATGAAGAAGGAAAAAGAATCGTGTTGGGGATGAAGTCCAGCAAAGTTGGCAACGGAGGAAGGGGCTTGGAAATTCCTGCTCAACTGTGCATTGAGCGGTCTTGTTTCTTCGACGAGTTGCCCTTGATGCCCGTCTCTTTGTGAATTTCTGAGGTGATATTTGATTTGCCTCACTGAGTTCACGATACGGGCTGGCTTGGCGAACCGCTTCTCGCCTCAAAGACTTGAGTCTGCTTCGGCCATGGTAGATCATCCATGGCTGGGAAGTCGAGGGTTCTGTAGAGTCTGAGCCATTAATCGAAAGGTCCTGCCTTGTGAGATCTTCTTGCCTCGATGAGGAAGTGATTTGAGGATCACTTAAGAGGTGGTTGTAAAATTCTTGACACTCTCGCATATTATTTGTGAATATGTCAAGGAAAGCTCTGCATTCTAACAAATAATGACCTCTTATCTGATGGAATGGTCACGAACGATTATCAGTCCCCTTAGCAAGGCGGCGAGGTTGCCTTGCCTGCTTCAATGTGATTTGCCTTCTTGAAGCATTATAATGAAGAGGGCGTAGAGGATACCTGCCATTTTGTCCTCCTCTTAAATGGTTACGGCATGGGAGGCCTCAACTACCCCGAAGGCCTTCTTTAAATCTTCAAGATTTATCTGACCTTTCAGAATCAGGTCCTCGATGATATCCTTCAGTGTGTAGCAGTCATCTATGGGATGATTGATCCTTCGATGGTAGACACAATAATTGGCCTGAGTGTCAAGGCCAGATTGCTCAGGGAACCTGGTTTCCGGAAGCTGGATCATATTCTTCTTCAATAATAACTCCCATTCCTTCTCGAAGGGATAGACCTTATTCTCATGCTTGGTGAAAGAATCACTTCAATCAAAGTTGGCTGGTGGAGGTACCCGATTGTACGACTGTTGATGCATGCCAGCCTACGGTGTTACCTTCACCATGCTTACCTCTTTAGAGAGGTCCAAAGTTTTAGAGGGAGACTTCATTGAATCAATGATAATAACGGCTGCACTAATTACCCGTTCTTTTGGCTGCCCCGTGTGTTATTACGAGAGCCACCATTGCCCTGATTGTTCGCTGAACTTCTAGATGGTTGTCGTTCCCCACCATGATGGCGTGACAGACTTTCTATGCGAACTGATTTAGAGATCAACTCTGACATGGAGGTCGGATTAGAAGCATCGACATATAGAGAGCAATTTCAGGTCGCATGTTCCACACGCAAGTTTGGACTGCTTCCTTCTCGGGCACAGGATAAGGATGGTGGGAAGCCAAGTTTATCCATCTTGATTTGACCTAATCTACGGGCTCATCAAGGTCTTGAGTCAAGATGAGAAGCTCGATGGTTTGCACTTCTCTCTCGACCTCATAGAAGTGTTGATAGAGTAGTTTCTCCATCTCCTCCCATGTATGTACCGAGTTTGCAGGAAGTCGGGCATATCATTGGAATGTTGGGCCATCAAGGGTCTCAACGAACTGGCAGAGAAGAGGTCTCCCGTCAGCTGCTATTTCCCGACATGCTACTTAGAAGTGGGGGATATACTGGTTTGGGGAGGTAGTTCCACTGAATAGAGGAAACTTCCCTTTCTTATAGTCTGAGGGGAACAGGACCTGATCAATATAGGAAGGATATGATCTTTAATAAGGCATCGCACGCTGTATGCCTGAAATTTGTCTGTTTGACAAAGCATCAATATCTGACTGAGAAACCAGATGAGGGACAGAATTGTCCTGTGAGGTAGACAAAGGAGGCTGTCGTGGAAGTACACCATCAGAGTGATGGGAATTGACCTCATGGCCAGCCGACTGACGTGCCATGTCAATACGAACAATCTTCTCTGTCATTGTGTGAACCATGTCCTCAAACTTGTTCATACGATCCTCCTGCGCATCGCTGGGCTTGCTTATGACCATTACACTAACTGTTTCATTATGGGGGTTGACATTAGCGGCAACAGAGGGTTTGCAAGTTTGACGGGTCGTACATGGTTGGTAAGTCAGTAAGGGGTCAGCATGCCCGGAGTGAACTCAATGTTTGTACATAGATCGCGTTTGGATTGATTCTCGACGGTCTTGGGACCGTGTTTGAGGAGACGGTTCATGACGGTCTTGGGACTGTGGCTGTTGAGTGGCTGTGCCTTCTTCTGTGATAGTAACCACAGCACAAAGCTCAATGAGCTCTTCTTCAGGCTTCATCATCTGAAGGGGGTAGAAGGGATTCAGGTGAAGAGGGTCGTCAAAATTGCCTGTTTTGATAGCCTTGGTCACCTCCCTAGTAGAAATTCGCAGACCTCCATCGCATTTATCCTTGAGGTTTTGATGGACCTCGCGTCAAAATGGTGATCTAGGTTGCGGTAGGTAAACTCTTCTCGTACAGGAGAGAGCTGTCTCTATCAGTGGAACAATGGATGAGGGCCGGGAACTGGAGTCATCTTGACCCTGGGAGGATGAAGGACTCGATCTTCTATGAGGTCCATGCCCCGAGCTCTCTTATGAGCTCCAGAGATATGACCAAAGTGTTGGGGCTGGTTCAAGATGGTACTCATGGGAAAAACCTTCGAGTATCAAGGCTTGAGGTGCTTGCTCAATGAAGGAGGAGCAAGCAGGAGCAGGGTTGACTCATGAGGAGGCCTGAGGTGAGGACCAGGGGACGTCTGAGATGGTGACGCGTGTGTACCCCTTGAAAAAGGATTACGGGAGACCTGAGGGTCAACCTGGGCTAGTGCAAGTGATCTCTCCTTAGGTGGTCGAGAAATACGAGGAGGTGCTTGTAAGAGAATAGGTGCAGGCTTGCCCCTTGCAGGGTGTGCTTGTGTACGCATAGGAGGAGGACGAGAAGAGCGTCTCTTGTGTACTTGGGTTGACACAATAACAGGGTTGCACTGAGCAGTGAGATGTACATGAGTGGCATGCGCAAGATCTAGCCTTGGAAGGTTCGATCTTGAACACGGTCTTGAGGCAACAGGAGGGTTGCCCCGAGGTGTGACTCGAGTGGGTGACCCACGAGCCTTGTGATCTGTGTGAGGGGTGGAGACCGTAGGGTTTCCACCTCTGAGTGTTGAGCCTTTAGGGATAGAGACCAATGGTGCAGAAATGTGGGGGGTAGCCTTATGGCGACCCACAGAAGCAATGGGATGGGCAGCCTTCCGAGGTACCTCAGAAACATGACCAGCAAGTGACTTGCTAATGGCTAAGTGCATGCTGTGTGTGGCAACATATGTGTTGCCCATGCATGGAGCCTTGGTGGAGTTTCCACCAGAGCGAAGAGATGGGGAGTGAGGGACCTTCAAGTCCCTCCTCACACTAGTTCAGGTTAAGACCTAGGAGCTAGATAATGGGTCTTTGCTCAAGAGGATAGTCGGGAACGAAGTCGAAGGACCTTGTTCCCTAGGGACACTCTCGAATAAGGGGATAAGAAAATCCTCGATTCGGATAAATGGGTTATAAAACCCAGCAACCATAAGTGAATGTGAAAAAAAAAGATTGAAAGCAGATAAAGAAGAAACTAGCCAAACAAGAACGATCCGACTAAGGGGTAGTAAGTCCCCAGTGGAATCGCCAAGCTAGTTAGGTGACTCGATCTCGCCCTCCGAATCCCTGGAGGATCAGGCGACACGCATCTCAGGTTTCGGGAGAAACTTGGAACATTTGTTAAATTGCTTTCTCGGGAACCTCGATCGAAAACGAGAGGAGGTGTTACCAACCAGTGAGAGAGGAATTTAAAGGTGGGTTCGGGACTTTGTCTGGCTGACTCACGTGGGTCCCCTCTTAGATCATGAAGAAAGCTCACCAGTAATGAAACTGGTTCGAAATCGCCTCCCTTGTCGGGTATTCTTCTTATTTTCTGCTTTCCTGGAATCACGCACATATATAGCAATGGTTATGGGACAGGTGGGTCAGACCTCACCCTTTTCCTCTTTGATGATCATACGCAAGCATGCATATTCAAAAAGAAGAAAGAAAGATGTGGGGAGAGAAGAATTCGACCAAGCGAGAAGATCAGAGCAGCGACTAGGCTGGTGGATAATTGATGTAACACGGTAGCGAAACAGGCTCGGTAACTTAGACCGTCTCACGGGATTGCTATTAGAAGCTATTGCTAGTATCGACTAGCTAAGCACGATGGTCGGTTTGTCGTGGAAGTAAAGTGGGCCAAGCAAACCTGGAGCAACGACATTATGGCTAGGCGATAGAACTGCCATGAGATGTTAACCTCAATCCCTCTCTGTCGAATGAACGAGTAGCAGAGGAATGGTTAAAGAGAAGAAGGGAATGGATGGAAGGAGAGAGAAGAAGGAAGAGAGGATGGAGAAGAAGGAAGAGGAGATGTAGTCGGCACTAGACATTGCTCACTGTTTCAGGAGATAGGAGAGAGAGGAAGCAGTCGGCGCTAGGCTTCGCTGACTGTGTTAGAAGAGAAGAGAGGAAGAGAACCAAATAGCTCTAAGTCTCTCTGACTGACAGAAAAAGAGAGCGAAAAACAGTCGGTGCTAGGTATCGCCGACAGACAGAAGAGGAGAGAGAAGACCAATCGACGCCAAGTCTTGCCGACTGATAGAAGAAAAAAGAGAAGACCAACCGACACTAGGTCTCGCCAACTGACAGAAGAAGAGAAATAAGACCAACCAGTGCCAAGTCTCACTGAATGATAGAAGAAGAGAGAGAAGAGCAGCCGACACTAAGCCTCATCGACTGGTAGAAGAAATGAAAGAAGATCAATCGGTGCTAAGTCTCGCTGACTGATAGAAGAAAAGAGAGAAAGCCGACTAAAAGAAGAAGAGAGAGAAGACCAACCGATGCTAGGCCTCGCCAATAGAGAGAAGAAGATAGAAAAGACCAACTGGCGCTAGGTCTCGCCAGTTGACAGAAGAAGATAGAGAAGACCAACAGGCACTAGGTCTCGCCGAATGATAGAAGACTGTAGCGAAGGCCAACCAGCTCTAGGTCTCGCCAGTTGACAGAAAGAGATAGAGAGGACCAACCGACGCTAGACCTCCCAGTTGACAGAAGAAGATAGAAAGGACCAACCGACGCTAAGTCTCTCATGTTGATAGAAGAAGATAGAGAGGACCAACCGGCTCTAAGTCTCGCCAGTAGACAGAAGAAGAGAGAGAGAGAGAGAGAGAGAGAGAGAGAGAGAAGAGAGAGAGAGAAAGAGAAGAGAGAGAGAGAGAGAGGAGAGAAGAGAGAGAGAGAGAGAGAAGAGAGAGGGAAGAGAGAGAGGGGAGGTGAGAGAAAGTTTCTTGCTTGAAGGGTACAGACCCTTTTCTTCTCTCTCCTCTCTCTCTCCAAGATGTACTCACATACTCACCAAAGGAATCAAAATTGTATTGAATCTTCCAAGAATCAACTGAAGGCCGAGGGGTCGGTTTATAATGAGGTAGTGCCTGTTTATATAGAATTGTGCCCAAACATTGGTGGATTGATCAAAATTAGACCTAATTGCTGGAAATTATGATTTAATTTAATTAAAATAAATTCTAAAAATGGGTATAAAAGGACTTTTTTGCCCCTGCTTAACAAAGTTTGCAATTTAATAATAGGCTCTGCTGCTGCCCGAGATCTTACGTGATCTGCCATGACTGACTCGAGGGTGTTCTGATGCCCGTTTAATTAAAAGATTATTTTTTTCTTGTAAGGCTCGGTATGGCGATCATTTTAATACTAACTTCGAGCCATGAATCATGTTTTTGAGCCATGATCAGGAGACTTGAAATTTGTTTGAAACTTGGAAACTTCGGATCAATAGTGCGATGGTTCCTTAATATTTTTCTGTGATTTCTTAATTGTAGTGAACTGAGCATCCTGTCAGGATCATGTGGAAACAAACGGTACGTAATTTGGAGCCCGAACGAAGATTTCACAACTTTTGAGTTTTGGCCGGAATCTAGAACATGGTAGCCGGAATTTCAATCACTTCATCAGATTCGGGCATGAAATCTGACCGCCCATCATGTACGGGGTTTGGACCAAAGATAGCCCTACGATTTCCTGAACCTTAGGATCACATTATCCTATTAAACTCAAATCTATAGCCCACACAGCCTACTCTGTGAATCAATGCCATTTTGACTACCTAGAACTCTGCAGAAACCCTGTTTTGACCCAAAGTCGTGCAAACGCTCTGTTTACAAAAGAAATCATTAAAAATAGTAGAAAAATCCTTATTAACCCAAATTTTCTCGATGAACTTCACAAGAGGCTGAGGAACACACCAAAAGTGGAAAATTTTAGTTTTGACCAACTTTGGTTTGAGTGACAACTGGTGTGTCACCCAGCCTAGACTAGGCTACACGAGTGGTGTTGCCCAGACTAGGGCGACACTATTAGTGACCCCGAGCTACACCACTAGTGTCGCCCAGCCCTGTTCAGGCCCAAATCAGAATTTTCTTTTGCGTGTCGATTTCTTGCCTTGTTTGTGACGTTTTTGTCATATTTGTTTGGGCGACACTAGGCGTCTCTTCTGGGTGACACCACTGATGTTGCCCAAATCCGGATCCCCAAAAATGGTATTTTGGGGTGGATCAGTTGGTTATGAAACGATACCCTTCTCAACAGATCCTTGGCCTTTATAAACCCTTTTTCTTGGCCATTCAAAAAGGGAAAAAATTTGGTGAGCTTATGAAACCCTAACCATAACATCCTAA
The DNA here is from genome assembly GCF_000471905.2 of Amborella trichopoda. The sequence continues at coordinate 4,461,285 of NW_006499810.1, forward strand.
CATTGAGCATGAGAAACCGTAACCTAGACATAGGGCACCCTAGTTGTAAACCATCCTTAGCGCACAACAACCCTTTTCAACCAGAGTCTGTCTAGTCAACATTGAAATCAGAGAGGCGAAGAGGACGTCGGTTTTATACAGGCGAGCCCTTGAAGGGTCGGGAGTCCTGGGCCATCTGGCCCGGTTTGGTATTGCTCTGTTACATTTTCCTTCTTCTTCTTCTTACTGTTTTATTCAATTTTGATCTGTTTATTGTTTTGAATTTGTGTTTTAATCTTTTGGATCATGCTGGCTCTACCACAAATCTGAGAAAGGACCTGCTCGTTTCTGGGCAGATCTGGCCTCATATCTGAATTCGATTTGTCCCATTTTATCTACTACATTTTTTTATCAGTTTAAGGTGTCAAAATCCGAGAGATCTTCATCGGAAGATTTGTCTGATTTTCATTTATAAACACCCCATTTTTAGTTTTTAAAATTTTGTGATTTCCTGAACCCTTAAGACCACATTATTCTAGTAAACCCAAATATATAGCCCATATAGCCTACCTTGTGAACCAGAACCATTTTGCAAACCTAGAACTCTGTGGATACCCTGTTTTGACCCACAGTCTTCCAAGCACCCTATTTCACAAAAACAATCATTAAAAATAGTAAAAAAATCCTTTTTGACCAGAACTTTCTCTGAGAGCTTTACAAGAGACTGAGGAACAAACCAATATTGGAAATTTTAGTTTGGACCAACTTTTGTTTGGACCGCCTAGCTTAAACTGGGCGACACGCGTGGTGCTGTCTAGACTTGGGTGACACTACTGGTGTCGCCCAAGCGACACCACTTGTGTCGCCCAGACCTACTCAGGCCCAAATCAGAAGTTTCTTTCGTGTGTCGATTTCTTCTCCTTTTTGTGATGTTTTTTCCATATTTTTTTAGGCGACACTTGGTGTGTCTCCTAGGTGACACCACTGATGTTGCCCAAATCTGGATCTCCAAAAATGGTATTTTTGGTCGGAGGATCTGTTGGTTATGGAAAGATGCCCTTCGCAATAGATCCATGGCCTTTATAAACCCTTTTTCATGGCCATTCAGTAAAAGAAACAATTTGGTGAGCTTATGAAACCCTATTCTGAAAACCCTAACCTTGAGCCTGAGAAACCTTAAGTTAGACCTAGGGAACCCTAGTTCTAAACCATCCAAAGGGAACAACATCCATTCTCAACCAGAGATTGTCTGGTCAACATTGGAATCAGAGAGTTGAAGAGGACACTAGTTCTGATACGGGCGAGCCCTCGAAGGCTCGAGAGTCTCAGGCCATCCGACCCGATTTGGTATTGCTCTGTTACCTTTTCCTTCTTCTTCTTCTTACTATTTTATTTACTTTTGATCTGTTTATTGTTTTGAATTTGCATTTTATGTTTTAGATCATGCTGGCTCTGCCACAAATCTGAGAGAGGATCTGCCACAAAAGCCTTATTTTACCAAAAAAAACATTACAAATAGTACAAAAATCCTTTTTGACCTAAATATTCTGCTTCATAAGAGGCTGAGGAACACACCGAAAGTGGAAAATTTTAGTTTTGATCAACTTTGGTATGGGCGACAACAAGTGTGTCGCCTAGCCTAGATTGGGCAACATGAGTGGTGCTGCCAAGACTTGGGCGACACTACTGGTGTCGCCCGAGCGACACCATTGGTGTCGCCCAGCCTTGTTCAGATTTGGTGAGCTTATGAAACCCTAATCTGAAAACCCTAACGCTGAGCGACACCATTTGGTGAGTGACACCATTTGGGCGACACTTGGTGTGTCTCCCAGGCGACATCACTGGTGTTGCCCAAATCCAGATCCTCAAAAATGGTATTTTTGGTTGCAAGATCTGTTGGTTATGGAAAGATGCCCTTCGCAACAGATCCATGGCCTTTATAAACCCTTTTTCGTGGCCATTTAGAAAGAGAAAAAAATTTGGTGAGCTTATGAAACCCTAATCTGAAAACCCTAACGCTGAGCTTGAGAAACCATAACCTAGACCTAAGGAGCCCTAGTTGTAAACCATCTTGAGGGCACGACAACCCTTTTCAAGTAAAGATTGTCTGATCAACATCTGAATCAGAGAGGCGAAGAGGATGCTGGTTCTGATACGGGCGAGCCTTCGAAGGCTCCGCAGTCTTGAGCCATCTAGCCTGGTTTGGTATTGCTCTCTTACCTTTTCCTTCTTCTTAAACTTTTTTTCAATTTTGATGCGTTTATTGTTTTTAATTCATGTTTTAATGTTTTGAATCATGTTGGCTCTCCCACAAATCTGACAGAGGATCTGCTCGTTTCTAGGTAGATCTGGCCTCAGATCTGAATTCAATTTATCCCACTTTCTCTACCACATTATTTTTATCAGCTTAAGGTGTCAAAATTCGAGAGGTCTTTGTCGAAAGATCTGTCCGATTTTCATTTATAGACACCCCATTTTGAAAGTGGCAAATTTTTGAGTTCCTGAACCTTTAGAACCACATTATCCTAGTTAACCCAAATATATAGCCCACACAGCCTACCCTGTGACCCAGAACCATTTTGCCTACCTAGAACGCTGCAGATACCCTATTTTGACCCAGAGTCCTGTAAATGCCCTATTTTACCAAAAACATCATTAAAAATAGTAGAAAAATCCTTTTCGACCCAAATGTTCCCTAATAGCATTAAAAGAGGCTGAGGAACACACTGGAATCGAAAATTTTAGTTTGGACCAACTTTGACTTGGGCTCGCCCAGCCTAAACTGGGCGATGAGTAGTGTTGCCCAGACTGGGGCGATACCACTGTTGTCGCACGATTAACACCACTGGTGTCACCCAGCCCTGTTCAGGCCCAAATCTGAAGTTTCTTTCATATGTTGATTTCTTGCCCTTTTTGTGAAGTTTTTTTCGTAGTTGTTGGGGGCGACTCTAGAAACGCCTTGTTTTACCAAAACAATCATAAAAAATAGCAGAAAAATCCTTTTTGACCCAAATGTTCTCTGCGAGCTTCACAAGAGGCTGAGGAATACACCGAAAGTAGAAAATTTTAGTTTGGACCAACTTTGATTTGGGCAACAAGTGGTGTTTCACCCAGCCTAGTCTGGGCGACATGAGTGGTGCTGCCAAGAATAGGGCGACACTACTAGTGTCACCCGAGCGACACCACTGGTGTCTCCTAGCCTTGTTCAGGCCCAAATCAGAAGTTTCTTTCGTGTGTCGATTTCTTGCCCTTGTTGTGAAGTTTTTGCCATAGTTGTTGGGGCGACACTTGGTGTGTCTCCCTGGCAACACCACTGGTGTCGCCCAAATCCGGATCCCCAAAAATGGTATTTTTTGTTGAAGGATCTGATGGTTATGGAAAGACACCCTTCACAATAGATCCTTGGCCTTTATAAACCTTTTTTTGTGGCCCTTCAGAAAAATAAAAAAATTTGGTGAGCTTATGAAACCCTAATAACAAAACCCTAACCCTAAGCCTGAGAAACCTTAACCTAGACCTAAGGAACCCAAGTTCTAAACCTGGGTATGAATCCTACAGGAGATGAGAAGTCATGGACTTAATTGATGACCTGGGTACCACTCCACTGGGGATAATAGGTCACAGTCATGGTGCAACTTCACTGGGGATAATAATAATAAGACACACACGACTTTTAGCATGGGGTGTTCGGCAATGGATTGTTTAGAACACAGCCGCCGCTGAGAACATCCACCATTGTTCCTTGGACACTCAGCCTGCATTGAACCTTTTGAAAACGTAGTCGACACTGAGAACAACCAACCATTGTCTCTTAAACACTCAGTCGACGCTGGGTCGTTGAGAACACAGTCCGCATTGGGGTTATTAAAAACACAGCCGGTGCTGGGCGTGGATTAGTGTTCGAGCTCTAACCTGAGCCTGACCCAGTTCTGATCTCTTGTTGCATAGGATTTCATTGGCGGCGATAAAACTTACTCGGGCCTCAGGTCAAAACCCGACCTGATCCGGCCCATTAACGTTTGGCCTTCTTGGGCGTGATTGGGATTCCCAGTTTGCGAAGAGCATTTGAGGGGAGCATCGGCTATAAAAGGGGGTAAACGCCATTTTCACTGTTTTTCACCGAAGGCTAAAAGACTTAGGGTGAAATTTTAGTTTTAACAGTGAGAGAGATATTTTTGGTCAAGGAACTTCGGCAAACGTAGGGTGTTTCGGCGAGGGTTAGTGGAAGTTTGCCGATAAGCAGGGAAGGTTCCAGCTAAGGAAAATAACGTCAGTGGGGAAGATCACACTTTGTTGGAGTTGTAGGATTTTATAGGGAGTTCACCGAGGAAACAGGGAACTCCAGCTGTGTTTTTGAGAGTTTTGGCGAAGGGACGAGGAGAAGGGAGTTGTAGCAGTGGGCTTTCCAACAGCTTTTGGTAGTTTTTTGACAGGTGTTTGTGGTTTCTCGACAACTTGAAGGAAGTCGAAGAGGGTTTCTAGCTGCAGAAGGGAAAAAAACCATCGCTGAAGGTGGACGGATGTGGGAAGGAGAATAGTCATCATTCCACACGTGTGAGGCCAAGACATGGTGACAGTTGTCAAGCGGTGCAACGGGGCACGTGCAGAAAACCCGAGCTGCAATTGTCTTTTGAAGACACAACCGATGTTAGTCATTGGCAAACACAGCCGACACTAAGCATTGGCGAACACAGCCGACGGCAGGCGTTGGTAAACACACCCGACACTAAGCGTTAGCAAACACAGCTAGCGTTGGATTTTTAAAAGCACAGCCGGCGCTGACCCTCAAAAAGGCAGCCTGAGCTGGGCGTTAGAAGCACAACTGGCACCTAGCCTTCGGAAGACACAGTCGGCGTTGATCCTAAGTCTGTGCTGAGAGTTGGAAACACAGCCAGTGTTAGCCTTTGGAAGACACAGTCGGCGCTAGCGTTAGACAGCGCTTGTCAGTGCCTGATGGATGTCATGACATGTACGGTGTTGAGTGAGTCATATGTGGGAATTTTTACACACGGTGATGAGTCGTGTGCGGCAATGTTCTCGCACAGCACTGACTTGGGTATGCAAAGGGTGGTGACCAGTAGTAAGGCCTGGCACAATAGTGAAGTACAGTTTGTTCTATAGAAGGGCGTCCACTGTGTATAGGGTATGCTCTCCATCATAGGCTAGTTCCTTGCCAGAGAAGTCTGCTTTGTATGTTTGATATACTCGTCAGATCAATTGAAGCTGACTCGAAAATGGTTGGCTTCTTCTTTTGGCATGTAACCATCCTGCTTGAAGTCACTGGTCAGATCAATTTAAGCTGACTCTCCAAGTGGTTTTGCTTCCTCTTCATCAGTAAAGCATTTCTTTAGTGGGTTTGCTTCTTTTTCATGAAGAGAGCATTTCTTTTGGCCTATAACCATCCTCATGTCCTCAGATGTAAGAGCAACCCTGGGGGTTTTGGTTTGTAACCGTCCTCTTATCCTCAAATGCAAGAGCAACACTTTTGATGTCAATTGTTCTCTTTTCCTCAGATGCCAGAGATTTGTAACCTCCCTAATAATGGGATTTTTAGCTTGTAACTTGTAACTCGTTTTTACTACAGTAAAAAGAGTTACTTTGCTTGGACTCTCTGACTTGCTTTTTCTTTATCATCCTCCTAACTTTTTTTACTTCTGCGCATTGAGTCTCTTTTCTTGAATATGCATCACGGATAGTACTTCTTTAAATATTGCCCATTGATAGGGGGCCTTGCCTCCTCTCCATCAGGATGTGTCTGAATGTAGGCTCCATTTGGCGAGACTTTCTTGACTATAAAAGGACCTTCCCACTTGGATTCAAACTTCCCTTTATGCCGTCCATGCATCACAATTGGCCTTTTGACGGCCAGAACTAGATCGCCACAGGTGAATGAGTGGACTTTAATAGGCTTATCAAAGGCCCATTTCATTCTCCCTTGGTTGAGTTCGAGGTTCTACTGAGCCTCTAGCCTCTTTTCATCTAGTGCATTCAATTCTTGATATCAAAGTTTCAATCTCTCATCTTCGGTTAATCATTGATGTACAACAACACACAGTGAAGGGATTTGAATTTTGAGAGGTAAAACTGCTTCACCCCCATAGACTAGGGAGTAAGGAGTAGAATCGGTGGCATTTCTTGTGGTAGTGCGAAAGGCCCACAAGGCTTTAAGAAGCTTCTCATGCCTATTCTTCTTCATATTTGATACCTATTTTTGTAAAACATTGCACAGGGTCTTATTGAAAGATTTAGCTAATCTGAAGACTCGAGGGTGCTACATAATCGAGTACCTCCATTCAAAGCAGAACTGGTTAACCAAGCACTCAATGTGATGACTCTTGAACTGAGGGCCATTGTCAGATATAATCCGAACAAACACCCCAAACTGATATATAATGTGATGCCGCATGAAGTTAGCCACTGTTGTCCCAGAAGTTTTCTTAAGGGGGATCGCTTCAACCCACTTAGAGAAATAATGTATTGCAGCAAGAATAAAGACATGGCTTATCATTGAAGGAGGCTTAATATGCTCTACAATGTCCATACCCCATTGTAAGAAGGGCCATGATGCCACTGTAGGGTGTAAGGGCTCTGGAGGTTGGTGAACAAGGCTTAAATGTATTTGGCATACCTGGCACTTTTTAGCATAGTTTAAGGAATTAGCAATCATGGAAGGCCAATAATATCCCAACCTGCATATCCATTCATAGAGCTTAGGACCGGACTGGTGTAGTCCACAAATGCTTGAGTGAACTTCTTCTAACACCTTATTTGCCTATTGCACGTTCACACATCTAAGAAGAATACCGTCAAATGACGATCTGAAGAGAACATCTCCTTCAAGGAGGGAATACTTGGTAGACATTCGTCATACACTGTTGCACTCAGCACGATCTTTCGGGAGCCTATCATGTTTTAGAAAACTAGTGATGGGCTCTCTTCAATCTTCTACCTGCTCGACTTCTGCACATGTTGGGTCGAAGAACTCCGACTCTTGATTTCGAACGTTAACTCCTTGACCCTGTGCCATTTCGTGTTCAATCTTGATAACTACTTTAGCTGATAGAAGTGCTCAGAATGGATAAGGAGGGCACTCAGGGAAGAGATTTATCTCATCATCCACGTCTACCTCGGCTCTTAGTTCAATGTGTCTCCACTGCCACCCAGACAAGCATGGGTCTTGATGAGGATAATTGAATTGTAGCCCCGATTTTTGCAAGTGCGTCAGCTTACGAGTTTAGCCTCCTGGGGATGTGACTCAAGGATACATCTTCAAACTGGGCCATATACGAGTTTGGAGTATCATGATAAGGCTTGAGAGTGTCGTTTCTCCTGTCATAGATCCCATTAAGCTACCGGATAACCAACTCAAAGTCTCCATAGATCTTGAGCTACTCCAAGTCTAGGTCAAAGGCTATCTCCAACCCAATTATAAGGGCCTAATATTCTGCTTTGTTATGAGAGCCAGCCTCAGTGAGAGAGAAAAAAGTGGCAATACTACTCCTTTCGGAGTTAGGAATACCACTTCGGCACCACCTCAATCTGAATGGAAGGCTCCGTTGAAGTACAATTCGCATGCATGAGCAAGCTCTGCACATAATACTTCCTCATCAGGGAGATCACTTGATAAAGGAGATTCTGCAGGTACGGGATGTGCTGCAAGAAAATCAGCTAAGGCTTGACCCCCTTCATGGCCTTTTGTGAGACATATGTGATGTCAAATTCCATCAGCAATAATGCCCACTTAGCAAGGCATCCTAACAAGCATGGGCGTGTAATGAGAAATTTTACAGGATCTGCTTTTGATATAAGTTTCACATCATTACCAAGCACGTAGTGACGGATTTTTTGTACTACGAAGATCAGGGCCAGGCACATCTTCCCTATAGGGGGATAATTCTTCCCGGCCCCTTGCATCCTGCGGCTAAGATACTACAGTGCTATTTCTTTTCCCTCGTCATTGTTTTGTGCCAACAATGCCCTGAGTGACTCATCCAGAGTGGTAACATACAGGATGAGAGGTCTTCCTAGTATCGATGTAGAGAGCACTGGAGGATTGAGTAAATAATGCATGATGTCATCAAGGGCTGCCTAACATGCTTATCCTAGATAAATGGAGTATCTTTCTTTAACAGATGTGTAAAGGGTTTACAGTGACTTGAGAGATTCGAGATGAACCTATGGATGTATGCTAGCTGCCCTTGAAGAGAGCGTAGTTCTCGCAATGTGGTCAGTAATGGCATTTCTTGGATCGCCCTTATCTTGACTGGCTCAATTTCAAACCCACGGTGTCTGACAATGAACCCCAAGAACTTTCCTGAATGCAAGTGGAAAGTGCATTTCAATGGGTTCATTTTAAGTTGACGAAGGCATAGTCGCTCAAACACCTTTTCAAGGTCTCTCATGTGAGCATCCTTCTCTTCGGATTTTACCACCAAGTCATCTACATAACACTCCACTTCTTGGTGCATCATGTCTTTGAAGATGGTCGTCATTGCCCACTGATACGTGGCACCAGCGTTCTTTAATCCATAAGGCATCATTGTGCAATAAAAGACCCCTTTTGGAGTTAAGAATGCAGTGGCTTCCTCAACTTCGAGCACCATCCGTATCTGATTATACCTGGAGTACCCGTCCAGGAAGGAAAAGATTTGACAGTGAGCCGTGGAGTCGTTGAGCATCTCGGTGAATGGCAACGGGAAGTCATCCTTAGGACAGGCAGTATTCAGGTCGCAGAAGTCAATGCAAACCCTGATTTGGCCATTCTTCTTTTTTACTGGAACAACATTTGCTAGCCATTTCGGGTACTTGACGTTGCGAATGAAGCCTGCTTGTCTGAGTTTGGTCACCTCGGCATCTATCTGGATTTCAAGGTCAGACCTAAACCTTCTTGATTTCTTTTTGACAGGTTTGACAGTCAGATCTATTCCAAGACAAAGAACGTCGACTTGAGGGTCTAACCAAGCATCTGGGGATAATGCCAGGAAAAGAGGTCTCAATTTGCTCCAAAGAAAGCAGCAAAATCTCCTTTCTCTTCTGGATACATATTCGTTGAGATGAAAGTGGGTCTAGGGTAGGCTTCATCCCCTATATTTATCTCTTCGAGTTCATCTGTTGTGGTTTGACCGCCTTCTTCCCATTATTCTTGGGCCTCTTGCAACTCTTCTTCATTGTCAGCAGAGGTCTTTTCATTAACCTCAAGTGTAAAGACCCATAATCCGAACATCTTTGCCTCCAACAGAACTCTAGGGTAGGTCATGACTTCTGCACCTTTCTCAAACCGAGGGACATAAGGGTCAACCTCAAATGTGGAAAGTCTATCAGGCTGTAAAAGCTCATCTTGAAATTTAAGGGGGATTTGAGATTCTGAGATTGTTGCAAAAGAAGTGTCCTCGTATGAATCACATGGCCTTTGCACGGGTGTCTGCAATGTTTGCCTCGCGCTGACTAGTACTTCATAGACTTGGACCACGTGGCTAGCGCTCTGAGAATAGAAGCTTTGCCCTCTTGATTCCCTTAGTCTAAGTTTGAAGTCAGGCTCAGGGGGGCACTAGGGTTTCTTTGGCTTTGACTTCTTATGCTTCTTAGTGGAGGAAGATGGTTGTGTCTTAGCTTGAGCTGCCAGGGGGTCAGTAACTGTTAAGAATCTAGCTACCTAGGCTAACGTCATTCTCAGTCGCTTTCGTTGCGTCCTGCTTATTTGATCTCTTCAAATTCTCTGTCAGGAGCCTCGAAGTCTTGACATTTCAAGGTTGCACCAGCAGGAGACATTGGGAAAGAAGGATGAGAAGCAAAAGAAGAAGAAGAAGGAGAAGGAGAAGGGACAAAAGGTGGGGGACTTTTAAGGTCGTTCCCCTCATCAGACCGATCTGGGCAGGTTTTTACATCATCACCAGGGTTGGACGTGTGCAAGGGACCTTTTAGGTCTTTCCCTTGCTTAGACCGTTGGAGAGTGCTTTAAACGTCATCACCCTCATTGGACGTGATCTAAGGAGAAGATAACTTGGGGACGTCCTCTTGATGGGATGGAGAAGGAAGGAGGATCGAGTCAAGGATAAAGTCCATTAAAGTTGGCAGTGGGCGAAGGGGCTTGAGAAATTTCTGCTCAAATGGCAGTTGAGTCGTCTTCTTTCTCTGGAGAGCAGCCCTTGATGCACGTCTCCTTCTGGTTTTCTGAGGTGGTGCTTTATTTGTCTCGCTCCTCTTGCGAACAGCCTTAGCTTGGCGAACTGATTCTCACCTTAAAGACTTGAGTCTAGTTCTTGGTGGACTATCCATGTCTGGGAGGTCAAGGGTTCAGTAGTACCTAAATCACTATTACGAAGGTCTTGTGTCGAGAGGCCCTCTTAAACCAGTGGAGTAGTGGCTTGGGGATCACTTATTGGAACGTTGTAAGACTCTTGACATTCTTGTATTTTCTTTGTGATTATATCATGGAAAATGGTACATTCGCACAGGTAATGCCCCCATTTCTGGTGGTATGGGCACCAACGACCCTCAGTTCCCCGGGCAAGGCATCGAGGCTGCCTTGCCGATTTCGGTGTGATAAGACTTTCTTGAAGCATTATAACAAAAAAGGCATGAAGAAGACCAGGCACTTCGTCTTCCTCTTGGACCGTGACTGTATGGGAGGTTTCTGCTGCTCCGAATGCCTTTTTTAGTTCTTCAAGCTTGATGCAGTCTTTCAGCGTGAAGCAATCATCTGTGGAGAATTGATCCTTCAATGGTAAGGACATTAATTCGTCTGAGTATCGAGCTCAGCTTGCTCAGGGAACTTGGTCTCTAGAAGCTGGATCATGTTCTATTCCAGCAATAATCGAAATAGCGCAGGGACCAATTCCTTCTCAAATGGGTAGACCTTATTCCTATGCCTTGTCCAATAATCTTCCCGACTAAGATTTGTAGGTGGGGGTACTCGGTTGTACGACTGTTGTTACTTGCCTGCCTGAGGCGTTGTCTTTGTTGAGCTCACACCCTTGGAGAGGTCTTGGGAGGGAGCATTCTTTGGATTAGTGACCATGACAGCTACACTGATCTCTCCTTTTTGTTTGTTGCCCCCAGTGTTAGTCCGAGAGCTACCATTGCCCTAGTTGTTTCCCGAGCTTGCCGATGGCAATCGTGACCCACCGTGGTGGCGTGATAGGCTTTCTATGCGGACAGATTTAGAGATCAGCTCTGACATGGAAGTCGGATTGGAGGCCTCAACATGTATAGTGATTTCAAGTCACATGTTCCGCACACAAGTTTGAACTACTTCCTTCTCAAGCATAGGATTGGGATGTCGAGCAGCTAAATTCTCCATCTTGATATGAACTGGTCCACGGGCTCATTAGGGTCTCGGGTCAAGGTGAGAAGCTCAATGGTTGGAACCACTCTCTCGACCTCGTAGAAGCGCTGGTGGAAGAGTTTCTCCATTTCCTCTCAAGTATGCACCGAGTTTGGGGAAAGTAGAGCGTACTACTAAAAATCCGAGCCATCAAGGGTTTCAACGAACTGGCGGAGAAGGACTCTCCCATCAGCCACTGTCTCTTGACACGCTGCTTGGAAGAGGGCGATATGTTGATTTGGTGATGTGGTTCTGTTGAATAAGGGAAACTTCCCTTTCTTGTAATTTGAGGGAAACAGCACCTGGTCAATGTATGAAGGGTACGGCCTTTGATAAGGTGTTGCACCTTGTATCCCCAAAATTTGTCTGTTCTTTAAGCTATGGGTAACCATAGCATCGATGTTTGCCTGTGAGACTGGGTGAAGGATAGAATTGTCCTGTGAAGCAAAGGGAAGGGGCTGCCTTGGAGGTGCACCATCTGAGTGATGGGAATTGACCTCATGGTTAGTTGATTGTCGTGCGACATCTATACGATCTATCTTCTCCATCATTGCATGTACCATATCTTCAAACTTGTTCATGTTGTCTTCCTACGAGTCAGGTTCGTTTATAAACCATTACGCTGACTATTTCTCCAGGGATGTCAGCCATAGTTGAAGTTGAGGGCTTGCGAACTTGACGGGTCGTACACGGCAGATCGGTCAACAAGGGGTCCTCATGCCCCGACTGAACTAGAGTTTTGTATGCCGATCGAGTGAGGACAGGTTATCTATGGTCTTGGGACCGTGGCTGCTGAGTGACTGGGTGTCATTTTCTACAATGCTAACCATAGTGCAAGGCTCATGCCCTTCCTCTTCAAGCTTCGTCATCTGAAGAGTGTAGAAGGGGTTCAAGCGAAGAGGGTCATCAAAGTTGGTCACCCCGACCACCTCGATCACTTCCTTGGTCAGAATTTGCAAACCCCTATCGTGTTTAGCTTTGAGTTTTCGATGGATCTCACGTTAAAATTGTGATCGGGACTGCGGCTGGTCGGTTCTTCTTGCACAAGAGGGAGCTGTCTCCATCAGGTGCGGCAAGGATGAGGGCCAGGGATTGAAGTTAACCTGGACCTGGGAGGATGAAGGGCTTGATCTTCCATCAGGTCTTTGCCTTGAGCTCTTTTGTGGGCTCTAGAGACATGACTAAAATGACGGTGCTGGTTCAAGATGGTACCCTTGGGGAAGGTCTTCGACTACCAAGGCTGGAGGTGCTTACTTGAAGAAGGAGGAGCAAGCAAGAGGAGGGTTGACTCATGAGAACACCTGAGTTGAGGGCGAGGGGTTGTCTGTGACGGCGAAGTGTGTGCACCCCCTGAAGAAGGATCACGGGTGACCTGGGGGTCAGCCCGGGCTCTAGCAAGTGGTCTGGCCTTAGGAAGCTGAGAACTGTGAGCAGGTGTTTGTAAGAGAACAAGTGGGAGCCTGCCCCTTACAGGTTGTGCTAGTGTGTGTTGAGTAGGAGGACGAGGAGGTCGTATTCCGTGTACATGGGTTGGCGCAACGACGATGTTGCCTCGAGCAGTTGGATGCATATGATCAACGTGTGCAGGACCTGGCCTTGGGGGGTCTGATCCTAGATGTTGAATCGAGGTAACACAAGGGTTGCCGCGAGGTGTGGCTCGAGTGGATGACCCACGAACCTTATGGTGTGTGCCAGAGGTGGAGGCCACGAGGTCTCCACCTCGATGTCTCGAGCCTCTAGGGATAGAGACTAGTGGTGGTGCAAGAACATGAGGGGTAGCCTTACGGCGACCCATAGAAGCAATGGAAACTTGTTTGCCTTTTGTAGAAAGGGACAGAGCAGCCTTCCGGAGTACCTCAGCAATATGACTTACAAGTGACTTGCCGGTGGTAGGGTGTGTGTTGTGTGCGGCAACAAATGTGTTGCTAATGCAAGGCGCCTTGACGGATGTTCCACCAGAGCTAGGAGACAAGGAGTTAGGAACCTTTAAGTCCCTGCTCACACCAATCCAGGTTAAGACCTAAGAGCTGGACCGGGGGTCTTTGCTCAAAAGGAGGGTTGGGAATGAATTTCGAGGAACTTGTTCCCTGGGGACACTCGTGAATGTGGGGACAAGAAAATCCCTGATCCGGATGAATGGGTTATAGAGCCAGGAAGCCATAAGTGCAGATACATAAAATAAATGGAGACACTTAGTCAAACAAGCACGATCCAACTAAGCGGTAGTAAGTCCCTAGTGGAGTCCCCAAGCTGGTTAGGTGTCTCGATCTCACCCTTTAGATCTAGGTGATCTGACGGCACGTGTCTCAGGTTTCAGTGGAACCCGGGATGTGAGATCACTCTCTCGAGAACCTTGCTCAAAAACAAGGGCTGGTGGACCAACCGATGAGAGAGGAATTTAAAGTGGGCTCAGCACTTACTCGAGCTGGCTCGCGTGGGCTCCCTCTTAGATCATGAAGAAATCCCCCCAGTCGTAAAATTGGTTTGGAATCGCCTCCCTTGGCTTGTATTCTCCTATTTCTACAATCACACACATATGGAAAATGTTACAAGACAGGTGGGTCACGGGACCGCACCTTGCCTTTAGGTGAATGTACACAAGTGTGCACATTCAAAAGATGAGATGAATGAGAGGACGAAGATTGGGGTGAGAAGAATTTGATCGAGTGGTGAAACCGACACAGTGACCTGACTAGTAGGTAATGGACCGGTCCTGGTAGTAAAACGAGCTTGGTAGCTCAGACTGGCTCAACAGAGTTACTACTAGACGACTGTACCAATGCAGACTAGCTAGATACAATGACTTGTCTGTCGTGGTAATAAAGCGGGCACAGTAACTATGACCAGCGCAACGACATTACAGCTAAACAACAAGACTACCATTGAAGGCTAGTCTCAACCCTTCTTGATCAAACGACAGAGTAAAAGAAAGAAGAGAGATCAAAGAGAGAAAGAAAAGAAGATAGAAAAGAAAGGAAATAAGGGGAATTAAAGAAGAAGAAGAGAAGAGAAAAGAGAAGGAAATAGAGAGAGAGAGAGGTGAGACAGAAGGCGATAAGAGAAGAAGAAGACATGAATAGAAAGAAGAGGAAAGAAAAAGAAGAAAGAAGAGCATGAGAGAAGATGAGGGAGAAGAAAGGAAGAAAGGAGAGAGAAAAGATGGGAGTAAGAGGGATAAGAGAGACACAAATTGCATTACGATAAGGAGAAGGGAGAAACTCAGTCGGCAATAGAAGAGAGAGAAGGGAGAAACTCAGACGGCAATGGACCTCCATCTTCTTGGACTGAAGAAGATAAAAGAAAGGCACAGGCAGTGCTAAGGATTCGTCGGCTGGGCTAGGAGAAAGAGAGGGGAGAAAACACAGGCAGCGCTAAGGTTTTGTCGTCTGGGATAGAAGAAAGGAGAAAACTCAGGCGGCACTAAGGTTTCACCGTCTGAGACAAACGAAAGGAGAAAATTCATGCGGTGTTGAGGTTTTGCCGTCTGAGACAGAAGAAATGAGAAAACTCATGCGACGTTGAGGTTTTGCCATCTGAGACAGAAGAAATGAGAAAACTCAAGCAGCGCTAAGGTTTTTCCGTTTGAGACAAAGAAATGAGAAAACTCAGGCAGCGCTAAGGTTTCACCTTCTGAGACAGAAGAAATGGGAGAGTGAGAGCACAGAGGGTGATGAAATTGTACTGTCTGGGACAGGAGAGAGAGAGAGAGAGGGGATTTTGACAGAGACCCGGCTCGCCATTTTGGCTAGGGCCCTGCCCATTGCCTGTGTCTCAGGAAAAAAAAAAAAAGAACATCACACCAGGCAAGTGGTACACCATGGATGGATGGAGGAAAGAAGGAAGAATAGAGATGTGATAAATCAGAGCAGAAACGGAGAGAAAGAGATAAAGACGAAAGCAGGGAAGAGAAAGGGAGAGACGAGAAAGAAAATAAGAGATAGAGACGAGGGAGAAAATGGGAGAGAGAAAGAAATAGAGATGAGGAAAGAGGAGAGAGAAAATTACCTTACCGAAGGGTACTAGCCTTTTTCTTTTCTCTCCTCTCTCTCTCTCCAAGACACACCCACGAACTCAAAGCAAGAATTGAGACTTTATTGATCGATGCGTAAAATGAACGAGCCTCTTTTTACAATTTGGCCGCTCGAATGAGGCACGCTGCTGCTGATTTTTTACATATCAAAATGCTCATCTTGACGAGACGAACCTTTAATACAAGGTGGCCACATGAGAATAGTGTGCGAGCTACCCCTTTTCAGTATTTTACCCATAACTTTATCTTGGAGCGCCCGATTATGCTAAGACTTGACCCATGAGGGTTTTCAACCGTTTCAAAGCCAATGGCAGTGGTCCCATAGCTATTTGATGTACTAAAAATATAGTTCTAGTTATGGGGTCCATTTCAGGGTGTTAGAGGCCGATTTTGTCGAAATTGTTTCTTTGTGTTCACTGCCTTAGATATGTCTGATTGCGATGAAACTTGGCAGGTGGCCTTTTGAATTGCTTCTAAAGATATTTGACTAGTTCTGGGGCTATTCTGAGACTGCCAAAATTTCCATTGTTTTGTCAGGCTTTATTGACTTGCTTCGTCTTTATTCTGCATCAGGGATCAAGGTGCTAAAAAAAATGTTCAAACACCAATTGTCAAGATGAATATTATTCGTGTTCTTTTTTCTATCACAGTTAATTGTGGGTGGTCTCCACATCATATGAATGTTAAAAATATCTTCTTACATGGTAACCTTGAAGAAGAACTCTATATGAGTCTTCCTCCAAGTCATTCTAAAGAAAATGAGAAAGGTCTTGTATGAAAATTTAAGAAGGCCTTGTATGAACATAAACAATCACTTAGCACATGGTATGCCAAACTCAACTTACATTGATGAATGTCGGGTTTCTTAAAAGTTCCGTTGATTCTTCGATATTTGTAAAAAATGGGACTTTAGGTACAACAGTTGTACTCATTTATGTTGATGATATTATCGTTATAGGTGATGATAAAGAAAGAATCATACAGTTTAAAAATTATCTTCATAAGAATTTGACATTAAGGACCTTAGTCAACTAAAGTATTTTCTGGGCATTGAAGTAGCACATTAAAAAAATGGACTCTTCATTTCTCAAAGGAAATATGTATTAGATCTATTGTAAGAAACTGAGAAATTGGGAGTCGAACCGGTTGACACTCCTATTGACATTAATTGCAAGCTTAATTTAACAAATAGAAAACCTCTTGAGTAGGGCCTCTTTCAAAGAGTTGGGGGCAGATTGATTGACTTGACTGTGGCACGACCAGATATAATGTAGAGAGTTAGTCTTGTGAGCCAATTTATGCATTCTCTTAGATCGTGTCATATGGAGGTTGTCGATATAATTCTCAGATATCTTAAGTCATCACCTGGTAAAGGTGTTTGGTTGAAACCAAATGTTCACACTCATTTTATTGGTTATTTTGATGCTGACTGGGCAGGTAGTCCAATTGATAGGAGATCCATTACTGGCTATTGTACGTTGGTTGGAGGAAACATAATTATTGGGAAAAGCAAGACATAAAATGTAGTTTCTTGATCCAGTGTAGAGGCCGAATACAGAGCTATGGCTTCAACTACAAGTGAATCGATGTGGCTAAAATACCTACTTCGAGATATGGGATTCCCAACGGTCAATCCAATGGAGAAATCCAGTGGAGATGTTATGTGATAATCAAGCAGGTATGTATATAGCCTCCAATCCAGTTTTTCATGAAAGAATCAAGCACATAGAAGTTGATTGTCACTTTGTGAGAGAAAATGTCTAGTAAAAAATTATTCGTACTTCTAATGTTCAAAGTGAAGAGAAACTTACAGACAAGTTTACCAAACCTATTGAAAAGACAAAGTTCCATCAAATACTGTCTAAGTTGGGCATCATTGATATCTACGCATCAACTTGAGGGGGAGTTTTGAAAGTTATATAAACCATATATTGAGTTTCTTATGTTGTATATTATAAGATATTAAAGTTTCCTATATTGAGTTTCCTATTTTGTGGGATTACTATTGTAAAGAGACTTGTTTCCTAAAAAGCAAGAGTTGTAACTCTATATATCTCTAGTAAACCAGAGTAATCCTCATGAATGAAATAGTAGCTTAGCCTTTGGGGATGTAGGAACCATTGTTGTACCACGTATAGCTCGTGGTGATCTTTCTCTCTCTTCATTTCTTTCTTCATTGCAATTTTTACATAAAAGGATTTTATAAACCCGTACTTACGTAGAAAATGGGAGATCACCAGATGATCCAGAGAAGAATTCTTCCAAGATATTATCTAGAAAACCAAACTGATTTTATCCCAAACATAGACCAATTTGTTGGAAACTGAAAGAGCCTTATCATGGTTATTCTCTTCGATCTAATCATCCTTTGAGAAGTTATAAGCCTAACACCTGGACTTGCCGATGGTTAGGTGCCTTGATCTCGCCCTCCGAATCTGGATGAACGGGCATCATGCGTCTCGGGTTTTGGGGGAACCCGAGACTTTGAGATCGCTCTCTTAAGAACCTCATTCAGAAGCGAGGGCAAGTAAACCAACCGATGAGAGAGGAATTTAAGGTGGGCTGGGGACTTACTCGGGCTGGCTCACGTGGGCGTCCTCTTAGATCACGAAGAAAGCCCCCCAGTCATAGAACTGGTTCAGAATCACCTCCCTTGGCCTGTATTTTCTTGTTTCTGCAATCACACACACATGATTAACAAGACAAGTAGGTCGAAAGAGACCCCCACCTTGTCTTTGAGCGAATGTACACGGACATGCACATTCAAAAGAAGAAAAGGGTAAGAGGGTAAGTAAAAGAAAGAGAAAGATGTAGATCATAGGAATTTTGACTAGGTGGCGAGGCTAATGCAGCAGCTAGATCAGCAACTGATTGTCCTGGCGTGGTAGCAAAACCAGCACGATAACTAGATCGGCACAACAGAAACACTACTAGACACCAGAACAATCATCGATCAGCCTGACACAATGGCTAGCCTATCATGGCAGTAAGGCAGGCACGATAACTAAGACCGACTCAACGACAATTATGCTAGACGACAAGACTATCATGACAATGTTTATCTCAACCTCTCTTGGTCAACTGAGAGAGAGAGAAGAAAGAAGAGAGATAAAAGGAAATATGCACAGTACTACCGATATCATGCATGTGAGAAGAAGACGAGATGAGCAATGAGAGAGAAGGAAAAAGGGAAAGACGAAAGAGAGAAGGGAAAGAATGAAGAAGAAAGAGAGAGAAGAGAGAAAGGGAACACGAGCGACGATGAGAAAAAATATATGAAAGAACATGGACAGCGATGAGCTCCTGCCTTCCATGACAGAAGGATATGAAGAGAGAGAAAACATGGGCGCCAAGGATCCTACGCTGTCTGTGACAAAAGAAAGAGAGAAGAGAGAGAATACATGGATGAAGATGTGTTTCCACCGTCCATGAGAAAAGAATGAGAGAAGAGAGAGAAGACATGGACGACGATGTGCTTTCATCGTTCATGACAAAAGAATGAGAGAAGAGAGAGAAGACATAGGCGGCGATGTGCTTCCACCGTCCATGACAAAAGAATGAGAGAAGAGAGAGAAGACATGGGCGGCGATGTGTTTCCACCATCCATGACAGACGATTAAAAAGCGAGAGTACATGGACAGCAATGTGGTTCCGCCGTCCATGACAGAAGGGAAGACAAGGAGACTTTGACAGAGGCCCGGCCCTCCACTCGGGTTAAGGCCCGGCTCGTTGTTCGTGTCTCTGAAGCAAGAAGACATCATGTCAAGCGATAGACTCCACCATGCATGAATAGAGAAGAAAACGAGAGTACAGAGAGACAATAGGAAAGAGAAGAGAGAGAGAGGAAAGATAAAACAAAGAAGGAAAGTGGATAAAGAAGATCAGAGAAAAAATAGGAAAGAAAGATGGACAAGAGGAAAGATAAAGAGAAAGATAGAGACAAAGAGAGAGAAAGAGATAGATAGAGATAAGGAGAGAGAAAGAGAGATGAGTGGAGGAGAGAGAAAAAGAGAGATGAGAGGAGGAGAGAGAAAATTACCTTCACTAAAGGGTACTAGACCTTTTCTTCTCTCTCCTCTCTCTCTCTCCAAGATGTGCCCACAATTTGAACATGAAAACTCTCAAATTTTATTGATGAGTATTGAAAATCCAGGGTCCTATAACAATTGTGTTTAACATGTACTTATGGAATTGGGCCCAAACATGGGTGGATGCCTAAAAACTACCTAAATTGATGATAATTAAAATTTAATTGAATTAAAATAATTCTAAAATTGGGCCCAAAAGGACTGTTTTGCCCCTGCCCAGCAATTTCTAAAATTCCAAAACAGTCCCTACTGTTGCCCTAGAACTTGTGTGATCTTCTGTGGATGATTCGGGGTTGCTCTGGTGCCTTTTTGAAAGAAAGATAATCATTTTCTATTATGGATCGACATGGCGATCAATATGATACCAACTTCGAGCAATGGATAGTGTTTTTAAGTCACGATCATGCGACTTGAAATTTGGATGAATCTTGCAAACTTTGGATCGATAGTGTGCTTGTTTCTTGATGTTTTTCCGTTATTTCTTCATTGTATTGCACTGACCACGCCATCACGATCATGTGGCAACAAACACATCTTGAATTCGTGTCTGGACAAAGATTTTACGACCTTGGAGTTTTGGTCGGAAACTGGAATTTCGACGTCAGAATTTACAAGAACTTTATTGGCTTCATGTATAAAATTCAACCGTTCATTATGTATGGGGTTCGGACCAACGGTAGCCCTATACCTTACGCACACGATGGAACTGGTCTCGCATCAATGCGCGAGCGCCGTGATTTAGCCGCTCGAGCGAGGCGTGTCGCTGTTGATTTGTTTTTAACTTTATTCACAGATCAGCAACTTCTCTCTAGCTTTTCTCCCTGCTCGGGCATCATCACGGGACTTGCCACATATTGAAACGCCTCATCTTGACGAGACAAACACGCTCACAAAATTTCAACACAATCCGACATCGGACAAATGAGATATGGCCCTCAAAATTCACTACCCGTGATTATAAAAACAGTCACCTTTAATGGTGATTTGGTGTAGAGAGGCCACACGAGAATAGTGTGCGGCCTACCCCTTTCTGGTTGGTTACCCATGAATTTGTCCTGGAGTGCCCGATTAAGCCGAAACTTGACCCATATTTTTTACCATTTCGGATCCAATGGGGCTAGTCCCACAATAATTTGACTCACCAAAAATAGAGCTCTAGTTACAGGGTCCGTTTCAGGGTGCTAGAGACTGATTTTTTTGAAATTGTTTTTTTGTTTGCACTGCCTTAGACATGTCGCACTACGACGAAACTTGACAGGTGGCCTCTTGAAGTACTTAAGAACATTTTGACTCGTTCTGAAGAAATTTTGAGACTGTCAAGAATTCCATTGTATGTCAAGGCGTTATTGACCGGCTTCCTCTTTATTCTGCATCAGGGACCAAAGTGTTGAAAAATGTCTTCAAACAACTGAGGCTCTACAACATGTTATCTTGAGTTTTATGACTACCACAAGTAAGAATCTGATCCCGACCCAAAAAAGCAGTCAATAGTGAGCCACAAGTGGCCAAAAATAATCTGCAAACGCCATAAGAGCTTGCAGCATACACTCTATTGTGGCTAGCAATGGGCTGCATGTGGCTTATTGTACACCACAGGCTTCCTGTTGTAGTATGTACATAACAATGCATTTTGTTTCGTTTGCGGCCTACATTAGGCCGCATTCAGCCACAACATATGATTGCATGCAGCCGATAATTGACCACAAGTTGCCCACTATCCGCATGGGGCCTCACCTTTCTGGCATAGCATAGACCCATAAATACACCTTTGCATAGTAGTTTTAACGACCAAGATGGAAAAGGGTGGAGAAAGGAATAAGAAATGAGAGAGAGAGGAAATAAGATCTAATATGGAATCGATTAAGTAGAACGTTGATTCTGAGAAATTCAAAAGAAAGAGACCATGTCCTTGACTTGTTAAAGCTTTTGATCCCTACCAAGCAACAGGTAGACTTTCTTCCAATTCTGACTAATATATATGTACTTCGACATCAGGGATACTTCTACCCTTCCATTTCAACCCTTTCGAGGATCGATTGTTTATAATGTTGGAAATGTAGCCTTTAAGGCCCTTTTCTCCCAAGAATTTATTTTTCAATAACGATACAAACGCCATATTATATAGTAAATGTGAAATCTCAAATGGTTGACATGAGGCAATGCCATATACTAGGCCCCATTTTAGAGCTTTTAAAGGATGTTGCACTGGAGGGAAAACCCAGTGATATGTTTAGATTCCTTGTAAGAATTGTTTTTCTATAATGTAGTTGTACAAAATTATTTAATTTCTAAATATATTTTTATCAAATTGTAAGGATATTTGGATGACATTCTATTATATGAGTCATTAGAGCACTAATGACAGGTTTAGCTCATTACATAGGATTAACAGTTTGGTTACAAATTGTTAATCCTAATTAGCTGCACTTAATGGAATTAAGGCAGAATTTTTACTTGGATCTCAACTCCTAAGACTATGAATGTGAGAGTTACAAACTAAATGGTTATCTATAAAAAGATGTTAACCCCTCAAGTAAAGAGGACAAACAAGTATGGAAAAGGGGTGAATGAGATTGACTAAAGAGGACTCTCAAGATCACCTGTCACTGGGTGGATTGATCTATAGGTTTTGGTATGGAACCTTAAGTACTTCATGTGATATAAAGATAGGTCTGAGTAAGTTGTTTATCAATTTTATTTATTTAATGATTTTTTTCTTTTTGAGGCTAACAATGGTATCAAAGCAATGTTGACTCTCAAATATAACTTGCTGAATCTTTATTATTATTAGTATTATTTTATTGACCTCATATCAAAAAGATCTATTGCACATGACGCTATTGTTTTGTCTGCCAATAAATCTAAAAATAATAATAATAATAATAATAATAATAATAATAATAATAATAATAATAAAAATAATAATAATAATAATAAATAATAATAATAATAATAAATAATAATAATAATAATAATAATAATAATAATAATAATAATAATAATAATAATAATAATAATAATAATAATAACAATAATAATAATAATAATAATAATAATAATAATAACAACAACAATAACAACAATAACAACAACAATAACAACAATAACAACAATAACAACAATAAGAAAAATAAGAAAAATAAGAAAAACAATAATAAAAACAATCAAAACAATAAAAACGATAATAACGATCATAACGTTGATAACGAAGGTAACGATGATAACGATAATAATAATAATAACACTAATAACAATAATAACAATAATAACAATACTAACAATAATAATAATAACAATGATAATAATAATAATAATAACAATAATAATAAAAATAATAATGACAATAACAAGAATAATATTAGTGGTATCAGAGCCATATAAACTTTATTCAAAGAACTGTTATTAGTTAAAAGATAACACTTTAGAGGCTAGAAACCTAATTAAATTTCTCCATTAAGAAAGTTAGTCCGAGCGTTGAGACTATTGCCGCCCAGTCTAGAAAGACCGTTAAGGCCAGGTAGAGCCGCTGAGGTCATAAGAGACGTAAGAGGTTGACTAAAGGTACTCATCCGTAACTTCTAATGGAAAATTTCATTAGGAATCTATCTAATAAAGCTTTATCTTCTTCTAATAGCACTCTTAGAATAAAAATAAAGAAGAAGTTTTAATAGAAAACATTGAAAAACAAATTCAGAATTGGAACATCCCTAAAGTACTAATATCTGAAATTTATAAAAAGGGAACGTTCGACTTAAAAATAGGATATGCTATAAAGACAGTAGAACAGAGTCTATCCGTTACTAGCGAGCAAGAAAATTTCCAACTCTTGTCAAATAAGATGATACAATCCTATAAAAATAAAAATTAAAAATATCTACATATAGGATTAATTCAAGTAGCTATAAAACCACTCACTAGATTAGGACTAAACAACTCCATACTCTTATGTTTAAGAGATAATAGACATAATAAATTTTCAGATTCATTATTAGGAATAGTAGAGTCTAGTTTATGTAGTGGTTCAGTATATTTCAATTGCTTTCCCAATTATGCAGTATCACTCAGTGATCTAATATACTTAAAGTATTAACATTGAATCTTAAGACCCAAGGGTTTGACATGAACCCAGGATCCCAAAATATAGCACTAGTATATAGGATTTGTTATAAAGTAATTACTACATTATGTCCAAATGTAATACAACAAGATACGAAAGGACAAACAATATTTTTCCAAACCAATGTAGAAAAATCTAATACAATTATACCCAAATCTATTGACTGGTCTCAAATAGTGCTACCTGAAACATGGACTGCTTATAATGAAAACCAACATTATATGACTCATAATAATAAACAAACAGATCAAATAGTCGAACACCCAGATGGTGATATAGAAATTCAATTCGGTAATAATAGGAAAACTAAATTACATATTAGAGATGATTCGGTAATAAAACCTCAGAGAAAAATTCAAGAACCTGCTAGGAGTTCTACCTCTACAATTCAAGGATTAACTCGAACTAAGAGCAATATCCATATACCTCAATGCAAGACCATAGATAATATCTCACAAAATAGTGACCAAGCTTTTGCTGATGTAGAATTTCAAGTAGCAACCTTGCAACAAGAAGAAAAGGCAGATTTAGAATATTTAAAAAATGACTATTTAGCTGATACTAACGCTGAAATAAGAAATTGGTATTTAAATAAATTCTCAAAACCATTAATAGATATGTTCCACAAAAGATACAATAAATTTTTAAAAATAGAAAGAAGAACTGTAAGCTTTTTTGATTGATTAACCACAGTTCTCAATGAAAAGGAAGTCCCTTTCCCAAATTTTAAAATACATGTGTTAGAAAAACAATATAAGACATTTTATCTAGTCGAAGGAGTAAGTATAACTAGTATACAGCCACTTGAAAAAAGTATTATAATAAAAAGATCTCAAAAAGAAAAGGATTCAGATTCCAAATTAACTTCAGAAACAAGACCCACACCTTATAAAATGCCAGGAGAACAGATGCCTAAAATAGAACTGATACCCCATATGATTGAACAAAATAATTATACAAATTTATGTTTAAAGATATTAGGGAAACAAGCAACCAGAGTAGAAAATCTTATAAGAATCCCTCAAGAGAAAGAAGAAGAAAAAAGAAAGGCAATCTTAGTTAAACCTCCTCCTGAAATAGATAGAACTAGATTTAATATTAAAGAAGACAACAAAGATCTAATAGACGAATTAATAACAAAATTGTCCAAATTAAATATAAAAGAACCAAAAGGTAAATGAATTATTTTAGAATTTGAAACAATGACTCTTCAAGAAGAGCCAATAATAGAAAATACCATTGATAATATGGAAATAGCTTTTAAGGAAGACGATAAAAAATAATATCAAATATGGGTCCAAATGGAGGCCTGTTGCCCAAGCCAGAATGTATCATACTAGACCTACTCCTGTAGATTACAGTTTGAAGAAGACCTCATATCACATACTGTATCATACCCTGGTAGAAGTATAGTGAACTGGAATATAGACTGAATGTCAGAACATCAAATATTAGATACCATGAAACATATAACAATGTATGCTTCAGCCTGTAAAATAGCAGGAACCCACGATTAAGAAGTAGCCAAAGCCATAGTTTGTGGCTTCACTGGATGGCTTTGTGGCTAGTGGGACTTTCACATGAATGAAACCACCAAAAATTAAATATTAACTGCAACAAAAAGTTGGATAGTTAAAAATGAACAAAATCAAGACATTCCATATAGCGAAAGTGATGTTGTAAATACTTTAATATATACTATCACTCTTCATTTTGTGGGGAGTACAACATTATTAAAAGCCAGATCCGAAGATCTGCTATCCAATTTAAGATGTCCTACACTATCTCATTACAAATGGTATAAAGATGTTTTCTTTTCCAGACTACTTAACAGAGAAGATAGTAGTGCTGACCACTGGAAAGAGAAATTCATTGCAGGATTACCTTCTCTGTTTGCAAAAAAGGTAAAAAATAGGCTCAAAAATAAACATGGGGGAATCATATCATACTCCGTATACACATTAGGAGAACTTTCAGCTGAAATATGTGCAGAAGGACTAGCCTTACGTACTGACCTAAAATTGAAAAATCAATTAGAAAAACAACGAATGATAGGAAAGAAAGAATTAGGGGACTTTTGCGAACAATTTGGATACAGTACAAATATATCCCCAACAAAAATCCATAAGAGAAAATATAAAATCGAAATAGAAATAAGCACAAATCGAAAGGAGGAAGCAAAGAAAAGTTTATCAAAAGATTTTCTCCCAAAACTAAATATAAAAAAGGAAAAAAGAAATTACCTGTCTGTTATAAATGTGGAAAAATTGGACACTATAAAAGTAACTGTAAAGTAAAAAGAAACATAGATACCCTGATATTAGATGAAAATGTTAGAAATAAACTATATGACATTATACAAATATATGATGATGAAACAGACTCTAGTACAACTGAAAATAGTAGTGAAGACTCTCTAATTGGTAATGTTAAAGATGAAGTACTATTATGGAGTAGTTCAGATGAAAATATGGAAGAATCCTCTTGTAAGACTTTAACCAATGAAGAGAATTTAATCTTGGATATAATAGAAAAAATTTCTAACCCAGAAGAGAAAAGAGAAATAATAACTCAGTATATCAACATAGCTAAGGCAAAAAATAAATCTACTCCACTAATAAAACCCCAAGATAATTATAATTTTTCTGAAATTATGAAAAGAAAAAGCAATAAAAAAACAATTAAAAGAGAACCAACTATATCCGAAATAAGGCAAGAAATTAATGGAGTAAAGAGTGAACTTCAAACTCTTAAAAATAGAATTAGAATATTAGAATTGCAGAAAGAATTCTCTTAAGCTATTTCGGATAATGATGAATTAGAGTTCGATCAATTATTAAATTCTCATAAAGAACTTCAATCTATACCAGAATCCTCAGGAAACAAAATAAATGAAAACGACAGCTCTTTAAATTTAATAAATAGAATAATTAATAGAAAATGGTTTACCTTAGTAAAAATTAAAGTAAAAAATGAATATAGCTTTCAATCTTTAGCTTTAAATGATTCAGGAGCAGACCTAAACTGTATAAATTAAAGTCTAGTTCCTACTAAATACTTCGATAAAACAACTCAGATACTAAATAGTGCCGATGGAAGTAGATTGATAATTAAATATAAGTTATCCAATGCTATTGTTTGCAATAATGGAAATTGCTTAGAATTACCTTTTATTATGATTAAAGGCTTAAGTCAAGTAGTCATTCTAGGAACATCATTCTTAAGCCTGCTTTATCCATTATCAATAGATTCTACATGAATCAAATCCACTATCAATGGCCATAAAACTACGTTTGGATTTATAGATAAACCAAAAATAAAAGAAATAAATAATGTCAAACATGACAGAAAATAAAGAAAAATGTCTATGCTATCTAAAATCAGAAGTAAAGTATAAATCAGTTGAAGAACAATTATTACTACCTGAAAATAAGATAAAAATAGATGATATGAGAAAAAAAATCGAAAAGGAAATATGTCAGGAATTGCCTAATGCATTTTGGGACAGGCAAAAACATATTATAACCCTACCAAATGAGGATGGGTTTGATGAAAGAAAAATTCCTACTAAAGCAAGGCTCATTCAAATGAATGCTAGATTATTAGAAATTTGTAAGAAAGAAATAGAAGAATTACTTAATAAAAAATTAATAAGGAAAAGTTCATCTCCTTGGAGTTGCTTTGCATTCTATGTAGAAAATGCTGCCGAAAAGGATTGAGGAGTTCTTAGACTTGTAAGTAATTATAAACCATTAAATAAAGTACTTCAATGGATTAGATATGCAATACCGTATAAAAAGGATTTACTAGATAGATTAGTAAATGCATGTATATTTTCTAAATTTGACCTAAAATCAGGATATATATTCAAAATCAAATAGCTGAGAAGATAGATACAAAACAACCTTCAATGTTCCATTTGGAGAATACGAATGGAACGTTAAGCCATTCAGATTAAAAAATGCTCCATCAGAATTTCAAAAAATAATGAATGATGTATTTAACCCATATATGAAATTTATGATAGTCTATATTGATGATGTACTAATCTTCTCAGAAAATCTTCAACAACATTTCAAGCATATCAATGCCTTTTTAAATGCTGTAAAACATGCAGGATTGGTAGTATCTGCTAGAAACTTCCGTCTGTGCCAAACAAAAATAAGATTCCTTGGTCATAATATATATCAAGGGACTATTGCTCCAATAGAAAGAGCTATTCAATTTGCTGATAAATTCCCTGACATAATTCTTCATAAAAATGAATTACAAAGATTTCTAGGATGCTTAAATTATGTAAATGAATTTTATAAAAATCTAGCTATTATAGCCAAACCTTTGTATGATAGATTAAAGAAAAACCTTCTACATGGATAGATAAGCATACAAAAGCAGTTCAAGAACTTAAAGCTAAAGCAAAAGAATTACCTTGCTTAGCTTTATCTGATCCAAATGCTTTTAAAATAATAGAATGTGATGCTTCAGAACATGGATTAGGAGGCATACTGAAACAAAAAATAAATATTGCCGAACAGTTAGTTCGCTACACGTCTAAAGATTGGAATAATACTCAACAGAACTATTCCACTATTAAAAAGGAAATACTTTCAATAGTCCACTGTGTGACAAAATTTCAAAGCGATATTCTTAATACTACAATTTTAATAAGAACCGACTGCAAAGCTACTAAAGATGTTCTTCTTAAAGATGTTCAAAATATTGTCTCAAAGCAAATCTTTGCTCGTTGGCAAGCCATTTTATCTTCTTTTGATTTTACCATTGAACATTTGAAAGGTTCTTCTAATTCCCTTCCTGACTTCTTGACTCGAGATTTTTTGCAGGGGGGGCAGCACTCGGCCAATTGAAGAAGAAATTCGGCAACCATTAGGAATAGAATTAGTTAATATGTATATGAATACTAATAACCAAAAGGGCAAGGCAACATTAGACATAGTCCCATCATCCCCTTGAAGATCACCTATAATAAGCCTTCCACCTTATTCACCCAATAGTCCCAATATAGACTACCCACAATACTCCAGCCAACAAACCTCTTATCAAACTCAACCACCAGTTTTTCTACAATCACCTATTCCAAGAAAAGTATCTTCTACTGGAAAATCCCAGTATGAAGAAACGGCCTTTTTTATAGATTCTATCATAGAAGATAAACATGCCAGGGAAGACCCAAACCAAGTTGCAAAAATTTACCTACATAATAATCTAAGGCTTTCCAATGGTCCTAAAACGAGAGAATGGTACGAAGCTGTCTTGCTTGAGACAGGATCAATTTTTATAATTCATTATCGTTCAAGAAATTCTAATATGACATCATATTCAAAATTACAAATCAGACAAATACTACCATACAGTGAATGGGGATCAGACCCTACGAGAGCAAAGAAATTACAGGCACAGGAATACCCAAATAAATATTATAGATATGCCGAATACATAGACGCCTGGCACAAAGTCCTAAGCCTCCAAAATATTTACAATTCTCATACATGGTTTGTACAATTCAAAATGCCCATAATTGAACATTTTCCCAACTGATTCAGAAGCTGGTTCCTTACATGGGGATCAGGATCGCAGATACTACTTGAGAACCTTCAGATATCTCAAGCAAAGCTTGTAGAACAAAATGGGAAGGATCCCAATGTTGATTATCACCTATATTTCATGGCCATTTACCAAATCCCCTGGATCTTGAAGTGGCAATATGCAATATCAACAACCAATACTGATAATCATGAATGTATTTCAAAAATTGGAAAGAAATAATCGATTAATTGGTGGGATGTATTTGATGCTAAGAATTTGCAACCAGACAAAATAAAAATAAAGAAAATACCAGAAGCAATTGGATCCTTTTCATAAGACCACCCAAATAGTTTATCAAACTACATCCGAAAAATGAAAAGAAGAAATCCGTAGGCCACTAAAGAACAGTTGGAAAAACAAATCTTACAAATCTTCGAAGAAGAAGCTTCATAATCATCCTCACAAAAGGAAGAAGACGAAAGCTATTGCAAGGAAGAAGAACACGCAGGGATGAGTCAGTATGGCGGCGACTTTTCTCAAAAGCCCAACGATTGACCCGCAAGAAATGGCTAGGCCCATTACCCTGCAATATCCAAAAATCAATCCGTAATCAGAATGTCACGTGTGAATGAAATAGATCACCGACAAATAAAGCCACTATCAAAAGTAAAAGAACAGCTGTCCATCCTGCCGACGAAACAGTAGACCCACTATCAACAGTAAAAGAATAGTTGTCCATCCTGCCGATGAAACAGTAGACCCACTACCAACAGTAACCTACCAGATGTCCAGTCGTACCTGTCCACTCACCTACAAGGGAATCCTGCCGACAATTGCCACCCAACCCTCATCAGCCACCTGGAAAGATGTCTTCCACCTGCCAAAAGACAACTAAATTAGATTGAAGAAAGATTCAAGTCCGGCCTCTATAAAAACCAGAAGAAGCAAGCATAACGAGCAGGTCTTAGAGAGCTCAGAAGTTCTGCAAGCAAAAAGCCTCAATCTCTCTCCCTCTTTCTCTCCTTTTCTCTCTTGTAATCAGAAGCCGAAAGCTTCAATCTCTATTTCTCTCGTTTGTGAATACTCTCCATTTATGTGTGATTGCAACCTAGAATCCCTACCTAGTTATTGTCCTAACGAGTGGCGTCTTTTTACCAGTTATTGTATCTGCAAGTCGTAAGTTCTCTTTTCTCTTCTCAGTAATTTTCTTTTATTAGTCAATAGCCTGTGATTTTCTTTTATGAGACGTTAGTCTGTAATTTTACTTTTATGAGAAGTTAGTCTGTATGTTAGTCTGTAATCTTACTGTTTATGTAATCTTTCTTTTATGAGAAGTTAGTCTGTATGTTAGTCTGTAATCTTACTGTGTATGTAATCTTTCTTTTATGAGAAGTTAGTCTGTAAAATTATAATATTGCAATAAAACTTAGTTTATTCTGATGCAGCTAAAGGCTATCTTTAGCATAAAATTTCGTCAATCTACCTATACTACCTAGATTATACTTGATATCGCTCCATTTTCTATATTAATCATATTATGCATGTTAGTTTACTTAGGTTATGTTAGAATGCTTGTTTGAATATAATTTGAATATAATATCTTGAATAAAGTTTCTGTTTTTTAGATCTTGGAATAATAATAATAATAACGATAAGAAGAATAATAAGAATAATAACAAGAACAGTAATAATAATAATAATAATAATAATAATAATAATAATAATAATAATAATAATAATAATAATAATAATAATAATAATAATAATAATAATAATAATAATACTAATAATAAT
>NW_006499810.1:4492179-4511497 GCF_000471905.2 Amborella trichopoda
GAGGAGTATTTTTTAGCTCTTTTTATCACCTTTTATAATGGTTTCCTTATACTAGCCATAGCGAGTTATTCTATCCCGTTTGTTTTTTCTTTGTCTTTTTTTTTTGCCAAATTCTTGTTTTTGCGAACGACATTTTCGTCTTAATGAGATAATGGGTTCCTTTTAACTTATCCCCAAATCTCCACCTCTGATCGCCTACAAAGAGACACCTATAACTTGTAACAGATCCGAAGAGAGAGAATAGCAAGAAGGAAGATGAGGAGCGAGTAAGGTGATATGTTTTTGGGATTTTTTTTATTTGTTTTTTTTTTCTTGAACGGACATGCCTCTTGCCAAAATTTCTTCAATGGACATGATTGTTTTCTTGCCAAAAATTGTTTTAGTTTCTTCTAAGACAGACATGTTGTCTCTTTCCAAAACTACTTTGTTTTTTCTTTCTTCGACGGACATGACTATATCCTGCCAAAATTTGTTTGTTTTCTTCTTCAATGGGTATGACTATTTCTTGCCAAAATTACTTCTTGGATCATGGGCTGCACATTCTAACGACTATGTAATGGGTACATGCTTCACTCCCTTCATATTTTGGTTGCTATGAAGTACTATAAGCAGAGCTTGTAAACCGTATACATGATCATTATATTTTACCTCTTTCTGAGATAATAGATAGTCATCTTCTCTTTTGTTAGCATAATCTGTAATTCTTTTTTTTTCAATACTATTAATTCCATTTTAGGATCATCCATTTTGTTATTATCACTCTTTTGTTTTTTATCACGAAATCTAGATTGAGAAAATTTTCTACTAGACCCTCATATATTGTTGTTTATTTGCAATTTGGGTATTATCAGATGAGAAGGGTTGGAAGAATTATTTATTGAATTAGATTAACATCGGGGCTTCTTCAATTCACCGGTTGTTGCAATTTTTTTTCTTGAGCCCTCTGTCTTGATAGTCCATTTTATTGTTCGGTGAGATCACAACTATGAACTAGATTTATTTTCTTGGTCTGTATTTTTTATTATTCATGAATCAAAAGCTAGAATTGAAGATAGAAAGACTCAATGAGCCAAACTATAATACGTAAAAAAAAAGATTAGCTTTGATCTTAGAGCAGGAAAATTTAGACCATATAATTTCAACTGAAGTTACTATTGAGCCCACTGATGTTAGCAATAAGGTAGAATAATTAGCTTATGCTAATTGGGAAAAATAAAATAAGAAGTGTAAGGACATAATTTTGAGAAACATGGATGATGGATTATTATTGAGCTTAAACAAATTTACAAATACCAAAGATAATTATGATGAATTGGACATACAATTTGGGGTGACTTCAATGAGTAATTTAATAGTATTGTCTGAAGAGTAATATTCTTTTAAGATGAAGGAAAATGACTCTATAGTTGAACATATTAGGAAAATGATTTTGTTGGGCAAACAACTTATTAGTGCGGGTTATGCTTTGAATGATCAACAATAATTTTTAATTATACTTAATTGTTTGCCTAATTCTCGAGAATCTGCTGTGACTACTTTATCTTTAACCGCAAAGATCTTATGCTTTAAAATCTTCTTGTTGAATTGAAATCAGAAAAGGATCGTAGATCTTCAAGAAGGGCTAATGCACTTCACATTACCCAAATCCAAAACCCTCGAAATGGATAATCCTGTAACAAGAAAAAATCTTATCAACCTTGGAACAATAATAAAAGATAGAATTTTGAATATAAAAACAAGAGGCTTATGCATAACGAACCCAAGGGGACATGTTATATTTATGGGAAGATGGGGCACTTCAAATCCCATTGCCCAAACAAAGGGGCTCCCAAAACACCCAACCAAGATTGTGACTACTTGTGTGTAGTGGTTGATTAATTAATACTTAAGGTGTCTTTGATGATTAGTGGATGGACCCTGGGGCCACTAAATACACATCCTGGTCTAGAGAAGGCTTTGTGGAACTTAAGGATCTTAAAACTAAAGAGCATATCATCTCTTTAGGCAACGATTCTAAGTCTAATGTATTGGGTATTGGGACTTGTAAATTAGCTATCCTAAATGGGAATTTTTTTCTCCTTTCTGACACTTTTTATGCTCCTTCCATGCGTTGTAACTTACTTTCGATCAGGAGGCTTAATACCAATGGATATGAAATTCGTTTCAGGGATGGGAAAGTTTTAATTGGGATTAATAGGAAAGCCATTGTATGGAGGATAGCACGAGGGAATATATATTTGCTTAATAAAATAAACGAAACTTCATCTTCTCTTGCTTACTTGAATGTGTGTGATAAAGAAACTCTTTTTTTTGTGGCATATGTGTTTGGGTCATATTAGTAGAAATAGAATTTCTAAACTTGTTACCTAAGAGGATGAATTTAGATGACAAATTTAGATTATAAAAATTTTGAACCATGTTTTATTTGGTAAAATGAGTAGAAAGATTTTTAAGAGGAAGAATTTAGATGACGAATTTAGATTTTAAAAATTTTGAACCATGATTATTTGGTAAAATGAGTATAAAACCATTTGGTAAGGATGATTTTAGATTTTAAAAATTGTGAAATATTTTTTTTTGCTAAAATGAGTAGAAAACCCTTTGCTAAGGCAACTAGATCTTATGATTTATTGTCGATTATTTATTCTTATATTTGCGGGCCACTAAATGTTAAAACACATAGGGGTATGGAGTATTTTATTTAATTCATTGATGATTATTCGAGTTTCGGTTATATTTATCTGATTAGTAGAAAATCAAATGCACTTGAAATGTTCAAATAATTTAAAATAGGAATTGAAAACCAATTAGATAAAAGAATTAAAATCCTTAGAACAGACTGAGGAGGGAATATTGTTCTAATTTGTTTGATATTTTTTATAAAGAAAAATGGGTTTATACTCCATAAGACCATGCCCCACACAACCAAACAAAATGGTGTTGCTGAAAGGCACAATCGAACTCTTATGGAAATAGTGTAATCAATGATGAGTCATCTAAACTTATCATCAATATTTTGGGGTGCAGCATTGTATATTGTTATGTATATTTTAAACTGAGTTCCCTCAAAATCCTAGAGATAATACCTCATGAGTTATGGATTGGACATAAACCTCAATTGGAACATTTAAAATTTTCGGGTTGTGATGCTCATGTACTTATCATGAGCCATGAGAGATCTAAGTTGTAAGCTAATACTATAAAATGCTCATTCATAGGGTACTATGATACTTTTAAAGGTTATAGGGTTTTGGACCATGAAACCAATTCTTTAGTTGAATCTAGAGATGCACATTTCTTAGAAGAACATATGAAAAGAGACAAACTTTTTATGATAAATATACATGAATTAGATCAAATTAAAAACAAATGAGTAAATGAAAACATAGAAAATTATGAACCTAATGTAGAAAGCCGTGATAACTACATGGAGAGTGTGAGTGATACATTTGAACTTACTAATGTAGATAATAGTAAATCTAGGAGAAGTTCTAGGATTAGAAGAGCATCATATCATTTAGTACCATATCAAAAATTTATTTGCATGGACACTTTAGACCAATTCTATAACTTTGCTTGTCAAGATACTCCTAAGCCTTCCAATTATAAGGAAGCTATTAATTCTGATAAATCTGATTTTTTGACTAATGCTCTGAATGAAAAAATGGGTGCTATAACTAAAACCCATGTATAGGAGTTGGTATATTTGCCTTGTGGGAAAAAACCTATTGGATGCAAATTGATATTAAAAAGAAAACTCAAGCCTGATGGTAGTATAGATAAATATAAAGCCCGACTTGTTGGAGATAAAAGTTATAGCCAAAAGGAAGGTATAATTTTGTTGAAACTTTTTCTGCTGTAGTAAGATTTTCTTCT
Organism: Amborella trichopoda; assembly: GCF_000471905.2. Next base: position 4,496,056 of record NW_006499810.1, read on the forward strand.
GTTAGAATTTGATGTCTATTGTGGCTAACCTTGATTTAGAATTGTTTCAAATGGATGTCAAAGCTACATTTCCCAATGGAAATTTAAACGAAAAGATATACATGGTACTACCTGAAGGATATATTGTTGAAGGCAAAAAAAATAAAGTGTGCAAACCAATCAAAATCACGATGTAGATTCAAGCAATCTTCTAGACAATGGTATTTAAAATTTCATGATGCAATTATAAAACTTGGTTTTGTTTCTAATGAAAGTGGTCATTGTATTTATATTAAGATTAGTGGGAGTAAGATAATGATATGGTCTTTATATGTAGATGATATTTTGATTTTTATAAATGACATGGATATGATTAATGAAACAAAATCCTAGTTGAAATATAATTTTGAAATGAAAGATATGGGGGTGCATCGTATGTTTTAGGAATTGAAATTACAAGAGATAGATCAAATAGGATGCTCAGCTTATCTCAAGAGCATTATTGAGAATCTATTATTAGGAAGTTTAAAATGGATTTATGCAAGCCAGTCTCCACCCCTATTGATAAAGTAGTTAAATTATCCATTGATTTATATCCTTCTAATGATAATGATGATATGAGAAATATTCCATATGCTCAAGCAATTTGGTGCATTATTTATGTTGTGTCACACACTAAGCCAGATCTATGTTTTGTTGTTGGACTTGTTAGCAGGTATCAAAGAAACCTCAAAATGTTACACTGGAAAGCAGTAAAAAAGATATTAAGATACATCCAAGGAATAAAGAAGTACAAGTTGCACTATCAAGGTTCTTCCCTAAGGCCTCAGGGTTACTCTGATGCTGATTGTAGTAGTGATTATGATGATAGTAAATCCACTTCGGGTTTCATTTTCACGCGTGGTGCAGGTGTTGTATCATGGTGTAAACAAAAACAAGATGGTGTTTCTTTATTAACCATGCATGCAAAATATGTGGCTTGCAATTTAGGAACACAAGAGGTTGTTTGGTTGAGAAATTTCCTCATGGATTTAAAGTTTGAATGCATTGAAAATAGGCCTATAGACATATTATGTGGTAATCGAGCAGTCATAACTATTATCAAGGATTCAAAAATAAACTTTAAATCCAAGCACATTCGTATGAAGTACTACCATATTCGAGATGTAGTAGAATATGGTGATATAATAGTTGATTATATACCTTCAAATGAGATGATTACAGATCCATTGACTAGGGCTTTGAGCGGTTACATATTCGAGAAACACGTAGCAGCTATGGGACTAAGATAAATCCAAATTGAAATCCAATAATGGTGCATAAAACCATATTGATGGATATATGAAAATCCCATATGGAAAACATGAGGAAATGCCACGTATAAGATGACAAAGAGTCTTAAGGCTAAGTATTGGAAATCCCAAGTGAAAAACACGAGGCAATGCATATACAAGATGTCAAAGAGCCTTTAGGAGGGGTATATGGAAATCCGATGAGGAAAGCACGAGGCAATACTATATACAAGATGTTAAAGGACCTTAATGCCAAATGGAAGATGTTGGAAATGTGACCTTTCATGCCCTTTTCTCCTAGGAATTTATTTTTCAATAATGGTACAAAAGCTATATAGTATAGTATATATATGAAATTCTATGGGGTTGACATAAGGCAATGCCATATACTAGGATCCATTTTAGAGATTTTGTAAGATGTTGTATTAGAGGAAAAACCCAGTATCACTTGAGGGAAAACCCAGTGATATATTTGGATTCCTTGTAAGAATTGTTTTTCTATAATATAGTTGTACAAAAGTATTTAATTTTTAAATATCTTTTTATCAAATTGTAGAAATGCTTGGATGTCATCCTATTATGAGGGTCATTAGTATACTAATGACAGGTTTAGCTCATTACATAGGATTAAAGAGTTTGGTGACAACTTGTTAATCCTAATTAGTTGCACTTGCGGGAAATAAGGCAGGAGTTATACTTGGATCTCAATTCCTATTGACCATGAATGTGAGAATTACAAACTAAATGGTTCTCTATAAAAAGAGGTTAACCCCTCAAGTAAAGAGGACAAAGAATGGTAGAAAAGGGTTGAATGAGATTCACCAAATAGGATTTTCAAGGTCGTCTGTCACCGGATGGCTTGGTCTATAGGTTTTGGTATGGAACCCTAAGTCTCTCATGTGATTTAAGGACATATCCAAGCAAGTTGTTTATTGATTTTATTTATTTATTGATATATTTTTTTTGGGACTACCATATAAAATCCCCTTAAAATATTTATCCAGTTTGATTTTATCTATGTTTTTTTAAACGTTTTATAGTCATCGTTGTGATGATCTATCAAAGTTGGAAAGTATATAATGAGCCCGTTTAGCTTCTATACAAGGCGGTCTTGACCATAGGATGTGAAATTGGGTGGCTGCATTTATTTCATTGACAAACTCAATGTTCAAAAGAAATTTTCTCTAACTTTGTTGCACGCCCAAGCTATTAGATTTCATATCGAATGGGTATAAGTAATTGTGACCTCCTTGAACCGAAATAAATGGTCTCATTATATACAATCCCTATCAAAGTAACCTGATACATTTTTTGCGGAGCCCTCTTTACCATTTGAGTAAATTTCTTTTTTTTTTTTGAATCATTTTTCATTAATTTCCTATGAGAACCCCTCTTAGGACATGTACATCTTCTGGGAAAAGCCAGCAATCGGGCATCTAAACATTGCCTCTATGGGTCATTAAAGCCGCACACACTACAAGGTGCATTCTCCAGTTCCTAGAGCTTGCTTCATCTTGGAAAGGTATGGAAAGCATGTAATCTTAGTTCACACACTTACTTCATCACGTCAACAAGGACTTAGTCTTGCCATAACATACATCATGAGTTTGGATCAAGTTTGCAATTTATAAGATTAGCATGAACAAATATCAAGGAACAGCAAACAATCTCAGATCAGGCATTTGTTAATTTGCAAAGATTCCTTTTTGTATAGGTTCTCTACATCAAAACATTTTTCCATCTTTTAATGGATGACGTGGGGATGAAGATGACCCTAATGGTTGCCTTACAACTGTGGAAAAATCACATCAAAATACACCCATGAACTTATTAGGCGGCATCGGCCCAGGAACAAAATACAGAGTGCAATAATGATGTTTTCATGGGTGCCATAAGTGCCTCCGACAGCAATTTAACATAAAAGATGCAACCATCCTCCGACAGCAATTTAACATAAAAGATGACAACCATCCTTCAACAGCAATTTAACATAAAAGATGACAACCATCTTTTCATTTCATAACATGTGTATTTGTCACTGAAATTTGGTAAGCACTTATGTGGAATGTGACACTGAAGTTAGTTATGATCCAAGCATACAAAGTCACCTAATTAAATGCTTCCAAAAGAAGTCATTATAACAAGATACTAGATTACCTTTGGAGAGACTCTCTCTCCACTCTAATTTGAATAAGATGGCAAGAAAGAAATAGGTGAGAAAAAGAGTATCAACACCATTCCATTTAAAGGAAGGAAGATCATCATCATCATTTTAACATTTTTTCAATTAATTGGGGTCGGCTAAATAAATCTTGGTTCTCCATTCTTCTCTATTAAAGACCATATCCTCACTAAAGAAAATAATTTAGAAAATATGAAATCGTATCAAGAAAAAAAAAATAGCATGAGAAAGAGATAAAAGAGCAAGATTAACATCTCAAAGGTAGGGAATACATATTCCCAATTGACCTAAAATAAGGTAGAGAGTATGTAGTAGGGTCTAAATTATACAAAATGATGGAATGATACATGTTGCGGTTGACCTTTATAAATATTGTGTGACAGAAGCTCTATCTCACCTCCGGTAAATTTTTCTCCATATTAATGGAAAATGCGGGATACCAAAACAAATGGCCACATGTTGCAATAAAAAAGTTCTTTTATTAGATCAGCATTATACATCTTATCAGAGTAAGCGATTGCCACTCTCTTTCAGTGCAAACAAGCATCAATCAAGTAAGGGCTGGTTCATACATGGGGACCAACACCCATGGCCCTTATGCCAATGGGTATTTCAAGGTCAAAATACATAATTTCATAGCTTATATGCTCTTATCAAAAGAGGACATACGTTTTGGCACCTAAGCCCACCATGAGCCCTTTATATCAGAATTGGCAAGTTTATTTTAGTGGTTTTGGCCAACTGTTCTTTAGTTGTGTTGCGTTGAGACAACCATCTCTTCTAATGTTCACATGCACATCGACAATGACTGGCTCAGCACATACAAATGTGATTTCCCTTTAGCTTCTAAATTTAATGGAACTTCTTCCAATGCAAATGAACAAAACAATACCTCCTCAATTCATATCCCAGATATGGGCATAAGGAGGTAATTCAAGTTCCTTATCCCAGGAATTGGGAACGATGTCTTCTTTAGAATAACAAGCATCTAAAGATAGTCTTATGACATATCCAATACATTAACGAGATATCACTGTCAATTATGAAGTAAAGATTCACATGGAGAGGCTCCTTCATGCATCCTACGAAGCATAAGTTGGGGCATTTTGTCCATCTTTTATTATGGGTTGAGAACCTCAAAATCGACTCAAGTTTCATGCAGCGTTCCATGACTCGCTCGAGTCAAATCGGACCAAGGCAAGTTACTCGGGCTTGCCCTATGGGCGAGGTCCAGTAGGGTGTACACCCTGCATTATGTTATATAAAAACAATTATATTCAGTTTAATTTAAATAAAATCCAAATGTCTTGTTGGCTGCGGTCTATAGTTTTTGGGACAAATGTTTGGAGGATTTGAATACCATCAAACATCACCGTACCACGAGTGTTTCTAAATCCATATCTTTCTTTTTTCTTCTTTTTCTTTTTATTTTTTTCTTTTTCTTCCTAAAAGCCCGTAAAGAGGCCCCATTATGTAACCAAGGTGCATTTGAGTAATATTGTAAAAAAAACTATGTTATATAGATATATTTTAGAGTGATTTACGCATAGACCCTAAAATTTTAGGTAAAATACGACATGCTGGAAATTATAAAGAAAGTCGATCAACCCAATCTTTTTATTTTTTTTAAAACTACCTCTCGGTCAACCCTTATTTTGACTATTATTTTTTATATTTTTTTAGTTTTTTCGTTAGTAGGGCAGTGTCTTGAAGTTTGGGGTTGGCCTACTAACGAAATAAATAAATAAAAAACTTAAAAGCAAATCAAAATTCCAATTGACCAGGGAGCAATTTTGAAGAAATAGAAAAAGGCGCCGACCTTGTTTATAATTTTCAAATATATGTGGAGCATTTTGTATTTTACCTACTCATATTTTATGTTTTTGTTTTTCTTCTTCTTCTTTTCTTAGCATGGGCTAGACTCGGGCGAGATACTAAGACTCGCACGCATAACTCGCCTCGACCAATGCATAACTACTCTAGTAGAATTCCTGGTACCTCGGTTTCATATCAATAAGGGTTGAGAGACCTTGTCTTCAAATCTCATATTCAATCCTGGAAATAGTTCATCTTCATTAAGCTTTAATTACTCAATTTACCGCAAAAGATCTTCATTAGCAAATTCAATTGTTGGTTCCTAGGTCCCAAAATAACCGAACATGGGTCTTCTTAGCTTCAGAGATTATGAAATTAGCGTCAGACCTAAAGAGTTGTGTAAAGCAACAAGAAGTCCAACAAGATCGTTAATGCTCTGAAGTTACGCACTGTGAACAGTTAATTGTAGTCAAAACTTTATCCTATAGAAAGAATTAAAATTAATGGCATGGGAACAATTAAGTGTAATAACGACAATGAGAAATCAACTTAACTGTAATGAAAAAGATTGACAATACTTTAAACTTGGGACTTCTTTAATTATACACCAAATTACAATTGGTTTGATTGCAGTTACCAGCTAACTCCTAATTGCAATCCTTAGCAAAATGTTATACTTTGGGAAGAAAAATTGTTCAAGGGGCATCTGTCTTATTTTTCATACTTTAGAGTGTTCCACGAGCTTCCTAAAAACCAAAGAGTGTATAGGGAAGAAAATTTTAGGGAGCGGGGTATGTGTATAATTTAGTTTAAAAATAGTTATACTTCTAGGATTTATTGCCTTAAATCAAAATTCAAAATTAGCTTTTTCTTTTGATCTTTTTTAATTTCGTAATTTCCATTTAACAGTAATACCTCACAAAAGACTTTGGCACTTATTCAACAAAAATAACATGGCAATGGAAGATTGCGAAACCACATATGTTCAAAAAAAACTTACCAAAATTTCCAAGTTACAACGGCAACATAATACCTCCCGTTTAGAAGATTTGACCCTATTTCAGAATACAAAATTTCAAGTGAAACGCAAGAGTTGCTTTAACCTTTAAAGGAAACCATTGTGAGAACCTGGAGTTTCCAGTGATCTTTTGTTTATGAAAGGCACTTATAGTGAAAATATTTGTTTACCCATGAGATTTCCAAAATACGTTGAAGTTACATGGACCCAAAAATTTTCGCATCTTTGTAAATTTATTTAAAAACAGTATGAAAAACCACGACTTGGGGATGGTACTAGGCCCATGCCCGAGCCCAATATCTCGGACTGAGGCTCAGTTATTACGCGCGAGTTGGGCACAGTCCGGCCAAGCCAAAAAGAGTTAAAAATAAAAACATACAAAAAAAATAAAAAAATAAGTAACATATGTTTAAGGTAAAATTAAAACGAATACATCTAAATAAGGTTAAAAAATTAGCGAAAAAATGCATTTGAAAATGAACAAGGTTTATGTAATAATACTTAATTTTTTTTTTTTAAAAAAAAAGAAAAAAAAAAGAAGAAACTTTTAATAAGTGATGGTCCATATGAGCATGATGGTCCTTAGAAACCATCACTATTTTCAAAACTTTTACGTTAAGCTTTTGCTACCTTGCCACGACCTTTAGTGGACGTGGTTTTCAGGTGTTAAAAGTGGTTAATTACACGACACCTCATACACATGATGGAGGAGTTTAAAGAAATGAATTAGGACGAAAGGTAAGATGTCGCCTAACAACTCTTTTCTCGCTCTCCCTCTTATAAACACAGTGAGCTCCTCCCTCTAGCCAAATTTTTATCGGAAGCTCCTTCTCAAATATTTTAGGTAAGTGACTTCATTATCTTGAAAAATAATCCGTTCTTTTTAAAAATGAAATGAAATAATTACTTCTACTTATTATCATGAATTTTAGGTGTGATAAATTTTATGCGTAAGCGACCTCATTATTTTGAAAAATAATTTTTTTAATAAAATTGTGATATTTTATCTATGTTAGAAATTTTAAATGCTATAAATTCTTAGAAATAAATTTATTTATTTATCTTGTCTATTTTTAGAGAACTGTAAAATTATTAGAAATAAATGAGATATTCCTGCTTTTAGTAAAATTGTGAGATTTCTTTATACTGTTTTTGAATATTTAGACATTGTAAATTTCGTGTACAAATGACTGCCTTATTATTTGAAAACTGATATTTTGCAATTGATTACAGCATTGTCGGTAAAATGTTTATTTGCGAATTAACATCTCATAAATTGTGATAATTCTGTATTCTTGAATTTCTATAAGAATTTTTCTATACATATTAGATTGGCAATTATGCTAAAATGTCTTTACGAACTACTACATTTCTAAATTTGAGCCCAAAATATTTGACTGGTTATTTTTGAAATGTTATTGAAAGTGACTATTATTAATAGTTTCAGTGAAATTCATATTAATAATTTCAGTGATATGTTGAGTATATGATATTGCTGCTTTCGAATGTTTAAAGAGATTTAGAAATACTTTAAGTATGCAAGTGGACTCATCCAGTTCGCCGCTTCGGTATAAGTGGACCTATCTGGTACACCGATTGGGATTAAGTGGACTCATCCGGTACACTGGTGGGGTATAAATGCACCTGCATGGATTAAGTGGACCTATCTGGGACGGCAATAGGGATTAAGTGGACCCATCAGAACGTTGATAGGGTATATAGGTGACCTACTTGGGATGCCAGTAAGGTATTTTGTAAATCTTTTGAATTATGTACTACCGTTAAAATGTTATACGCATTTCAATTATTCGAATTATACTTAATTATGCATTTTTTAAAGTGAAACTATTGATGCATTTCTGTTAATAGATCTCCTTTTTGAAAATATTGATATCTTTCAACCATGATTATTTTTAGAATTATAAGGATCACTTACTGAGTAGCCAAACTCATCAAATTATGGTAAACATTTTTTCAGGATAACTGCGGTTTCATTTTTGAGTGCTCGTCAGAATCAACTCTGGAAGATATTGTAGTTGTGCTTAAACTTTCTTTTGTTACTTTGTAAGAATTCGCCACTGTAAATTTGTCCTATCAATAGATGTATATATGTTTTGACTATCACATCTCAGGAATATCAGTATTATAAATTCTTGGGGCGTGACAATTTCCATGAGTCCATGTAGAACTGAGTCCCCTCTGAAAAATACATTTTTGAAATGGACTTTTAGACCTAGTTTTTAAGGACATATAATCTCTAACATGGATATCATGAATATGAAAAAGTAAATAAATTTTAAAAATTAAAAATAAGGATTTTATAAATAAATTTTTTGGACCGTTAGTTTTAATTGCTTTTAAATATACCACCCATTTTGCATCCATCTTTAAGATGTACGCTTTATATCTAGAGGGACACAAATGTCGAAATGCGTCCCCCAATGCATGGAACAATTTTCCTGGAAAGAATCCATTTATGACGACATTATTTAAAAATTGGTGTTTTCTGTATAAGGTTGAGGCTTTAAACAATTAAAGTAAAGCGCACTTTCAAATAGTGTGGAGAAATGTAGTTTCAATACTGTAAATCTTTGTGATAGATTTAAAATATATTTTCATCTCTAATTATAAAATTTAAAGCTTCAAAAATAGAGTAGAAATAGCAGATCTATGAAAAATTAAAAATCTTGAAAATTGACAATCAAAAAATGCCTTACAAGATGCACTATTTCCCAAACTTGAAATCTATTTTTTTTTCTCTTGTTCATGCATCTTGAGGTCGAGATAATCAATTTCGGGATATTTGGGCATCAAAACATCCTCTTCTAGTTAAATCTTTCAAGCGCACCCTATTTGATTACCTTGCATTTCTATAAACTTTTTTTCTTTTAGAAATAGTCCAAAACGAAGGGAAAATATAAAAATAAGTATTTATAGTCAAAATATTATTTAATCTCTACCAAATGATAATAACAATAAATATTAGAAATAAATTCCTTATTTTTAAAATTTCTTATAATTTTCTTTGATATTTTGAAGATCCCGCGTTGGACCACTCAACTTTGAATAGTCGGAAAGCACAACCACATGCAATGGGTTTTCTTTCATAGGTCATTATCCAATAGAAATAGAGAGTGCAAATGGTGACAACGAAAATTGTGGATTTAGGTCAAACCTGGCTATGCCACCTAAGCCTCACCATCGAACTTTAACTTGGTCAATAATCAAATATGATATGCGTTGAACTTTAGAAGGAAATTCTGTCTTTTCCATCTCTTCATATATTATCTCCTCAAAATATATGTCCTCTATGGTCCAATAAAATTCGAATAGATATTTCCAAATCAAATTGACCTCTTTGAAAGTAGAAGTTGAAGAGAAGTGTAGGGTTAACAAAACTTCATTCCTACCACAAGTCAATGCACCTCTATAGTGATGAAAATTGCACATGTCCCAATAATGTAGAGGATATTAGATCGCCATAGAAAAGGACAACTTACTTACAACAAGATTAGGTCAAGATAATTAACTAACTTTTTCCAAGCTCACCTAAATGAAATAAATATGAAAAATATTTTTGATATCACCTTATTAACCTCAACAGTATCTTATTTTATAAATATTTCTCAAGTAAAACATTAATTTTTTTGGACTGAAATAACCATATTTTTACCTATGTTTCTAAAATATAAGATCCAACATGTCTCGGTCCAACACAAAAATATGCCAGATTTGGCAAATGTAATGACTGGCTCAGTACAATTTGTCCCTGACAGGTCCAGAGAAAGAAAATGGGAAACATGACTAATAAAGATGGTCTTTTGATCTAAAAGAGTCAAATTTGTTATAAGGAGTGAATATGAAAAAAGCCATAAAGAAAGATAGCTAAAAAGTGCAAAAAATTTCTATATTTTGTCGAAATAAATACATCTGGCCTCCCAAACTAAATACAATTAATAAGATGCAAAAGCTGACGTCTAATTTTCACCGAATCACTTGAGAAAATGGTGGCTGCATCTTTATGGCGTAAGAAGTTTATAAATGTGGTCAGCGGTTGGTTACATTATTTGGTCACGTACGGTAATAAGTTTCTAAAAATATCCTTGAATAAACTTAGAACTAATTAATATCAATCGTTTTGTCGTCTTTACCTAAGAAGAAGAGAGGAGTGAGTATGAAAGAGGTTATTGTTTTTCAACCTCAATGATCGCAGAAGAGAAAGCAATGCAAAAGAGTCGGTCCAACGCATCACTCAACTCCACCTTATCATCATTATACCAACAAATAACTCATTATAAAATTGTCATGGTCCATGACTTGCAAAACCTTTTCATTCATTTTTCTCTTTTCTTTTGTACACATACGAGTGGGGGAATTTCATCCATTTAATTGTTTATTATGTAAGGATGACATCATTAAACACAACCGATGACCTAGAACAGTTCCATGTGGCATAAATCTATCGCCACCTCCTTGTCAAGGATCTATGCATGAATTTTACAATTATTTTTTTTTTTTTTTTTTCCGAATCTATGTAAGAGGAAAGGAAAAGAATAATTATATAGGGATAAGTTCAATATAAGGTTGAGATCTTAAACAATCAAATTAAGAAGAAGCATTTCAAAAATTTACTTGAAGAGGTTAATTAGATGTCGAAGAAACCCCTAAATTTATCATCATCATCAGAGCTTTATCCCAATTATTTGAACGTCAGCTATATAAGTCTTGTTCCACAAGTCCGGTCTAACATATATATATATATATATATATATATATGTATGTATGTGGAAAAGTTTAAAAAATGCCATGGGGCGAAAGTGTACATTGTTTTCGGCCCCATTGCGGTTGAGCCTGAAAAGTTGCAATGGTACTACGAGAGCCATTGTGGTTTCGCATTAAAACAACCACACTGAAAATACTATTTATGTTGTGATACTACATAGTATGTCTGGTGTGGTTGATTTTCCAGCACCGTCCAAAAAAATGGGGCTGCACTGAGCCTATGGATCATTTTCCATGCAATTCTATTGACAATTATGTTCTTGGCAGGACCATGTAGAAAAAGAAATGCAATGCTAAAACTTTTCTCAAGAACGTACTCGTAATTATATAATCGACCAGAAAGAAAAGGGTAAAGGAAAGGAAATATACCATGTGGACTACGAGATATACGGAGGTCCACCAATATAAGGGCCCACATATTCTCCATCTACATGGGTCAGTTATCCGTGTCAAATATATATATATAGAAAGCTAATTGAGTTCTGGAGGAATAGGAACACGTGTAAACAATCCAGGTTGTGGGCCGATGGTTGAAAACATTTTTGTAAATTATGAACCATTTAAAAAGCCAGTCGATTTGTTTGCAGGATTGTGTGGTTTTCAAAGGAAAACACTTTTAGATGAGAAGGAAAGCAGCTTAGAAGAGAAACACACATGGCCCAAACTCTCTTTTGGGAAAGTTGGCGAAAAAAGACGTTTTCATGTGTTTATTTATTGGGTCTCCATCATTCTCAATGTCACAACAGAATTTTCTCTTTTTGTTCATTTTGAAAAAGTTGACCTCTTTCAAACCGACCTCACCACAAACTTCATCCTAAATATTCGTTTTTCATTAAAACGGCAAAAAAAATTATTGGGTTCCACCGACCGTGGTATTTAAATATAGTTGTGGACTCTACCCATAACGTACGGGGAAAGTTTTTTTTTTCTTTGTTTCGGTGGCCATGAATACTGGGGTTTGGTTTTAGAAGGGAACAAATCTAGAGCTCTCAACCCTACTAACTTGTAAACAACCCAAGATTAAGCATCGATATTATCAAGGGTGTGGTTTGCATGAAGTTGCAACCTTAAACAAGGGGCACTTCCAAACTCTGTTACAAGATGTAATTCTCGCTTCGAAAATTCTTAGGATCGCCAAGAGTCTATGTTTTTATTTAATTATAAAAATTTTAACCTTTAAAGGTAGTTCAAATCTAGTTGATCTATAAACATAAATTTTTTTTGAAAATGGACATTTCAGATAATGCATTGCAAGATGTACTAGTTGTGTGATTTAATATATATTTCATATCCATACAAATTAATGTCGAGATGATCAATTATATAATTTTCTAACATCAAAACAACATTTTTTGATGGATTTTTTAGGTGCACCTTAATTCTACAATTTAAGGTATGGACCTCATATAATCTTTTTTCCTATTATTAAATGCAAAAGTATACAATTAGACCATTTATCTTTGGTACAAGGTGGTCATAATTAATCTTAACCATTGAATGTAAAATTTGATGGCAGCATTTATTCCATTGACCAAATTCAAACCTCAAAATAAATTTTCTCCAACTATGTGACACACCCAATTTACCAGATTTCACATCGGATGAATGCAAGTAATTGATCTCCTTGTATTAAATGTAAATATTCTCATTTTATTATTACATTGGTGCTCGTTTAGGGGTCAAATAACTACTATGAATAATTGAATATCAACTATTTTTTTGGGATGTAAAAGACCCACATGTATATATATAGGAGCACATACAACTATGAGTTGGATGGATTAAACGCCCTAATATTTTACCGACATCTTATCTTATCTAGGTAATCATCATAAATATCAAATAAATAGTCGTTGAATTTGCACCTAAAAAAGGAGAAAAAAAGAGTCCCATTCTCGGTGAATCCATGTCATCCATTTAAACCTGCAAGAAATCACAATCAAATTTGTAAAATTGCTAATGCCGGTGACTTCAAGTACTAAATAAGAAGGGATTGACTACAAAAAAACCATTTATCTTTTGTACATGGAGGTCATAATCATTCTTGCTCATCAGATGTTAAATTGGATAGCTTGATGTCAAATTAGAGTCACCAAGTTTGAGATTTTTTTTTTGGCACTTTGTATCTATTCAATTACACTCTTAGAACCATTCATTTTGAAATTTAAGGGACAACAATGATTGTGACCGCCATATCTCTTTGTAGACAATCTCCCCTCTACATAATGTGGACGGTGGAACAAAGCACAAGCACTATTTCAATAACACCGTTGCATCTAATAGCTACAAAAGAGTTTCATACTCTATTTTTCTCTTTTATTTGAAAATGATATTTATCTCAAATTTTGGATATAAATATATTTTTATGCTCTAAATAACAAAAAGTTGACCAAAATACCTTTAAATTATTTAAGGCGTATTTTAGTCAACTTATTTAGTTAAATTTTTTTTGTATTATTTTATTTTATCCATTATGTAAACATACATCTTTACCATGAATTTAAATAAATATCATTTTAAATAAAAATATAAATGTTAATTTAAATAAATATCATTTCAAATGTGTGACAAATGAGGTTCAATTCAGCTTCGAAAGTGTAAGGCTCTTAATATGTCATCATTTTTTTTTGTTTTTCTTCTTAACTAAGTTTTCATTATCAGCCTCAAAATTGATGTACAAGTTTATGGGTACACTTTCCTTCACAAAATAGTCTATAGACTATAGACTCTATAGGAAATACAAAAAAATTGACATTAAGAGCATGTCTGATGTCTGTAGTTTGTGGGAGTGGGATGCCCACTGCCACAAATTATGGAAGAAGCCTTTGAGGTGGCTTCCAAAAAACACATTTTATTATTAAAAACTTTTATGCTAATCTTTCTCTTCTTTGATAGATGATCACTTTTTTGGCCAAACTTATAGTTCTTCTTAATCCCAAAGTTGCTTGCTAGCCAATTTATTTGCTTTAAATCTTTCCTGATTTGTCACTTCAAAATTATTTTTCTCTTAATGGAAAAATCCTAATACTTTTAGTTGGTTTCTACCAAACTAATTGGAATAACTATACATTTTGGGCCTCTTTTATTCACAACATAATAATTAGATAATGGCTCTTGGGATATATAGATTGAGCTAAAAAAAAAGTTAATGATCCGCAAAGGATAAAGAGTGGGGAATCAATAGCGCTGGGATGATCATTTGGCTGTAGAAAATAATATTGGCATCAATTTGAGTCATTTTGGAAGTGCACAAGAGGCATGGTTTTTCTAAATAAATCTATCTAACAGGGGCAATAAAGTATCAGTTAGCATCGGAACATCGTTTACTTTTAGGACTTTTATCCTTCCTTGAATGTGTTGTGAGATGCTCTAGCCCTTACAGACTTTAAAACAACTTTTGCGCCTATAATAAAATTAGAAAATCATGAAATGAGTTTAGAAGTATTGAATTCCTAGTGACACTTAGGCAAAATTTGAGAGTGTTACGAATGCTATGCTACACAGATTCACTCTTTCTATTATAAATTAGGATTCTTTTTATGTTAGTTGTAGAAAAAGCTAGGATAGACAAAGCTAGGATTAAGTCTCTTAGTACTATTTTAATAGGAGAAACAACCTTTATTGCAACTCAAAACTTTATATGCAAATACCATTAATAGAGTTCTTGTTCTGTATCCTACCAAGAATATCCGTTGTTGGATTCAATTAATATAAGGAAGTTGGATTTATGAAATTCACGTAACTAAATAAGAAGAAGAAACATATTGTTGTCTCAGCTATAGAGTTAGGCAAGCTCTCATAGGGACGTATTCATATTCAACTTGCCATTGGTGCAACTTACAAGCTATTGGTAGGCTGAGAATTTACCTAGTTTGAATTTGAAAGTGAAATTTAGGACCCTATCTAGATCCGGATATGGATCAAAGATTTGGATCCGACAGGTTAGATTAGGATCCAAAATTTGGATCTGAGTAGTAATTCAGATCAGAACTGGGTACAGGTGGATGCAATCTAGATCCGACCCAGTTATTAAAATATCAGGTATTATTTTATGGAAGAGACTACGCAACTCCTATAGACGAAATGCTATAGTGATTTTGCCTATAGGCTCATCATTGTCGTAAAAAAAATCTGACGACGTAGATAAAACGACTGCCCAACCTAGCATGTCAGTGGCGGTACCGTCATGGACATGCTAGATCTGTGATGGTCAAAAAATCATGCAGGAGCGTCATGAATATTGTGCTGTTCGTTGTGGGTCCATTCAATAAACCGCCACAGACATAGCAAGTATGTGGTGGGGCGAAGCGCTCTTCATTTTTTCCTATAGGCGTTTTTAAGATTTTTTCTTACTTTATATATACAAATATCTTT
>NW_006499810.1:4516356-4531814 GCF_000471905.2 Amborella trichopoda
AGAGTTAACGTTAGTACGTTGTATAGTAGGTAGTTACGTACGAACCTACACTACTACTTTACTATAGCAGTAGTAGTACTTCTCTACTATATATATATATATATATATATATATATATATATATCTTGATTGTATGGGCATATATCTCGATTAGGTGTCTAAGATTATGATAATATTTGTTAGTAATTATCAAATCAAAATCCTCAAAGAAACTATTAAGTTAACTTCAAAAATGTTTTGTACGAAAATCCTAAGCCAAGATAAAAATTAATTTTAAAATAAATATAAACATACCCAATTTAAATCGATCCTAACCCCTTCTTTATCAAAGTATCGAAAACCTCTCTTCGATTTAAATTCCAAAACTCTTTGATCATATCTTGATTTGCTTCAGTAAATACTCGTAGGGCTCTAATACAAGATTTAATCAAGTTTCAAAGAAGAAATAGACAGTTAAGCATAGGAGAATTAGCTATATTTTTATTAAAAGAATGACAAATAATGCATAATCAAGCACATAGCGACTTCACGTCCGACTTCTAATAGGGTCTAAGTGAACTCGACCCAACCCACAGGTCAATTGGACTTAGACACCACCCATGGGGTCACTTCGGGACTGATCCTAGAAATAAAAAAAAATATAAATTTATTTCATACATAATTAGTATGCAATTATAAATATCTTATACTTATATATACTAAGTTGAATGGGGCCCATTCCCAACCCAGACCGTCCCGATAGGGTCTAAGTAAAACTTAAACATAAATCCAACTTCGATTAGAGCATGTCAAGTGGACCCAGACCCAACCCATAAAGTCTATTGCCGATGTCTAAGCACTAAACCAATTTGGGTCAACGCGACCATCCCTACAAATTTCCTTTCAAGACCCGAAGTTGCATAACCTTGTTTGTATCCGTGCCACCCATTTATTAGAGTAGATGACCACTAGGTTGAACTTTAATTTGGGTCATAAGGTTGTTTTTTCTTCACCCCACAATAGCTCAAAATCGGAAGACAGGTTTTAGTGTCACAGAGAATGGGCACATACGAATATGCTTTTAAAAGGGAATTGAATGCAATAAACTATTTATTTTTTATACTAGGAGGTTACAATCATTAATAGCTTTTAGATGTGAAATCAGGTAGTTGAAAATATGCCATTGATTGAGCATAAAATCTAAAATTAAAACTGTCAAATATTGTGACACATTCAGTTATTGGATTTCACATCTTATAGCTGAATATAATTTTGTCCTACTTATACCTATAAAAAATAATCTCATAGTGTGCCATGTCTTTTTCATATAACTGGGTATTGGTTATTGTTTTGGATTCCAGATTTTATAGTGGAAAGGGGCCACAAAATGGAAATAACGGCTGATTTTTACAAAATATCAAAGTGGTAATGATGGTAAAATTGAAAAATTGAACAACTTTTATAATGAAAACTAGATAATACAAGGGGCTGTTTGGATACCTAAAAATACATTTCCATAAATGTTTTTAAGTAGAGATAGCACACTTTTTATATTTGGATTGAAATTTTGGGATAGAAAAGTATTTTTCTCATAAATTATTTCTCTCATTTCAAACCAAAAATGAAGAAACCTATATCTTTGTCTTTAGCCTTAGAAATTGAATTCCTGTCAAATTTCCTGATCAAGGAGATGCCCACTCCATAAAATGTAATTAATTCCGCCAAAACAGTTCCATGAATTAGAAAGAGAAACTATATCAAATTTTAAGTCTTGGAGAGAAAGTTTCTTAGAGAGGGAGACTATATCTAATTTTAGAGATAAAAACTACCTAAAAAATTTTAATGAGAGAAACTATCTCAAATGTTTTGGAGGGAAACTATTTCAAACTTAAGTATATGGAAAAAGTTCATATAAGGTTGCAACTTTAAAATATAAAACTATGGTGCACCTAAAAAATCCATTATAAATGGTTGTTATGATGTTGGAAAATCCTCTAAATGGCCATCTCGACATCTAAATGTATGAAAAAAAAAAAAAAAATTTATAAATTTCGAGGCCTAAATATACTGTATCTTGCAACACATTATCTGGACCATCTAATTTCAAGATATCCATGCATTTATAAATCTACTTGAGTGGAACTATTTTTAGAATCCAGGATTTTATAATTAGAGAAGAAAATAGATTCTCAAGCCATGCTAAGAAATTTTTCACCAAAATTATATTCATGATAAAATTTGGAGGTGCGACTTAATTCGATTGTTTGAGGTTGCAACTTTACACAAACCACACTCTTTAAGTTTTCGGAAGAGAAAATATCTTAAAAATTTCTCGAGAGAAACTATATCAAATTTTAGAGAGAAGTACCTAAAAGAATTTTAGAGAGATAATCTATCTTAAAATTTTTAGAGATGTAGACACCTCATTTTAAAACTTGACAAATTTCATGATTTTCCTAATTTCAGACAACCCTTAGTGCCATACTATTATAGAAGATCACTGAATCATAGAACACGGTAGTCCATAGTCCTCATCCTGTGATCCTGGATCCAGGCATATCTGTTTGTTATTAGAATATATCCATTCTAACCAATTTTGGGCCTTTAAAAAAAGTTTTGGTCAACTATTTTGGGGAGAGAATGAGAGTGTGCCCAGAAATCAGAGAGAAGAACAGTGAGACCAGAGAAACCCTAAACTTAGGCAAACCCTAAAGAACCCTAAGCTATTAAACCCTAGCCTACAGCCTTCAAGCTTACATACAAGAAAACCCCATTCAAAACCAAGGCTTGATCAACTTTGAAGAGAGACTCAAATGACATACGATGTAAACCATAGCCGCGGTCCTAATACAGGCGAGGCCTCGAAGCTTCGGGTATTCCAGGCCAACTAACCCGGTCAAGTAATTTTTCTCCTCCATGCTTTTATTTATTCATTAGTTTAAGTAGTTTCAGTGCTTTTCTTTTAGGATTTCATGCATAAAATTGATGTCAGCTCTGCCACTGATCTAAGACTGATCTAAGAGCATATATGTTCATTCTGAATAGATATGCCCTTATGATCGGAATTCAATTAATCACACTCTCTATCAATCTTTAAAACAACAAGTTTGTAGTGTTAGATGAGAGGGATCTTTAGTCAAAGATCTCTCAGATTTTGTGTTGTGCACAAGAGAGAGAAGCTATCCCAAATTCTAAGTTTTAGAGAGAAAGTACTTGAAAATTTTTAGATCGAAAAACCATCTCAATTTTAAGTCATAGTGAGACACACACTATCTCAAATATTTTAAAGAGAGGAACTATCTATAATTTCAAATTTATAAAGAGAAAGTACCTGAAAATTCTTACAAAGAGAAACTATCTCAAATTTTATGTTTTATAGAGAGAAAGTACTTAAAAATTTTTAAAAATAAATTATTTCGAAAGTTTTAGAGAGAGAAACTATCTCAAATTTTAAGTCAAAGAGAGAAACTATTTCAAATTTTAAGTCATACAGAGAAACTATCTCAAATTTTTAGATTTAGAGAGAAAAAACTACCTTAAAATTTCTAGAGGGAAAAGCTATATCAAAATTTTTAGAGAGAGAATCTAACTCAATCTTTAAGTTTTAGAGAGGAAAACTATCTCAAAATTTTTAAAGAGAAACTATCTCAAAATTTAAGTTTTAGAGAGAAAAAGTACTTAAAAATATTTATTATATCCATACAGTTTGACATCGAGATGATCAATTATATGGTTTTTTTACGTCAAAACATGTTTTTCCAATAGATTTTTGAGATCCGCCTTCTACCATATAAAAATAAAGTGTTATGTAAACTTTTTCCTTGCTCTAAAGTCATAAAGAAGGGCATAGGGCATCGAAGCAAAGCAACGCCCCTCGTTCTACATTCTAAGATGGGTGGCTCCCTCATCTCCTAAAGTTAAAAGGTGCGTGTCTCACCGGGCTTCGCTTTACTGAATTGACCACCCTAAACAAATCTTTGACCCAAAAAAACAAAACAACACAGGGACGGACGGACGGACGGACGAACGGTCCGAACCCCGCCCCACTTGCGCAACCCGTGGCCACTCCCTCCTTCTCTTTATCTTTATCATGTGTTCCCTGCCTGTGTCTCTTAACATTCCGCGAGTGTTGATGATGCCTTTTGTGGGCACCACCCCATTTCCAGTACCTTCTCCTCTTTCATTTCATTTCCTCTTTTGTCCACTCTCTATTCTTCTCTTCTCTTGTGACCTAATTTTTAGGTCATGCCTCCGTCACTTACATTTCTCTAGATGAATACACATTGTACTAGGGAATATATTGTGCATACGCTCCCTTAATCGGAAGATCATGGGGGTTCAGTTTTATTTTTATTTTTTAAATTTTGAGAATCATGTGAGAATTAAGAATAGCTAGAATAGCTAGAGGATAAATTTCCAATAAAAAAAAATTGAATCTTGTGTTTTCTAATACTAACATATCATATTCCATAAAATTAGGCAGTCTCCCTTCGATTTTATTTTTATTTTTATTTTTTTAACTGTTAACAAATTTTCATTGAGAGAAAGAAAATGTATAAGCACTTGGCCAAGAGGATCAAGGACGGAATACATAAGAAAAGCGAAGAGAAAAGAAAAACAAGGCAGAAGAGATACAATCAAAATGTCTTAGACTTTGAAAGCTCGTCTGCAAAAGAGTTACGCTCAGCGTTAATATGGTCTCAATTCATTTTTGAGATATTTATTTTTTTTCAAGAGCATAGAGATTGCAATTTGAGAATTTTTATTTTGAAGTTAACCCAGTGCAGGAAAAATCAGACGGTTTAAATTCTAACCTCCCAGTTAGCCCAGTTAAATTGGAACCTGTCTGTCAGTGGCCGGTTCCTATTGTGGCCTGTTTTGGTGAATTGGCCAGGTATTTTTTTTTAAATTGAAATAAATAATATAAAATCCCAAATAAGGAATTTTATTTGTAATGTATTTTTTAATGTCTTTCATCATTTTGGAAAAGATTGAAAATTGTTTTGGCAATTAATACCTGTTTTTGCAATTTTTTTTTTCATCTATTTTGAAAACTTTCAAAATACCCCCAAGGCACAAATTGATTCTTTAAAGTCTATTTTTTTATTAGTTTTCATTTTCATTTGGTTGTGCATTGTTTAACCATGCTTTAAATATACATTTCATATTTTATTAGATTTTTTTTTGTATTTTTTAACATTTTTTTAACCACCTTGAACTTGCACGGTAAAGCCGGTTAAACCGACAGGTTTACCGATTAGGCTGGTTGAATTTCTTCCTGCCCTATATCCGATTAACCGTTCTGGTTCGATTTTACGAACACTGGGTTAACTTATGGATTGAAAAGTATATATCTCCAAAATTTACCATCTTAAAGTTATTCCTAGATTAGGAGGAAGTAAATAGACAATGTAGTCCCACGGGAGTATGAATTCTTTTGGCAAAAAAAATAGCATCATACATCATAATTGGGGAACCTGCAGTCATCATATTGGCTAATGGCCAGCCATTGCAATCAACGATGTTGGGGACTTCACATGAATGGTCCAGACCTGACATGAGGAGGACGAGCCAGAAATCATGACCATTAGTTTGTTATGTGATGATTGGCCTAGTATTTTCTGGTTACGTTATGTTTGTTGTCCATTCTTGTGTTCTAAAAGCTGGATCAAATTTTGTTTCTTTCCTAGCTATTTTATTACATGGTTGATATTGTTTTTTTGGGCTTTAACAAAGTATTATTACATATACTGTTTGAAGTCTGCTGGAGTACTTCATCATTGCATTACTGGTGAGCTTGATTTCTCAAACACTCTCTATGGGGAAAAGAATGTATTTCCCTTCATCAAAAATACGAAATGCTCCATTTAGAGCGGGAAATTACAAAGGCGGGTCAACACACTTTTTTTTATTTTTTTACCAAACTCACCGCTCGGTCCGAGGACATCCTTGGACCGAATTATAGTTTTTCCTTTTTGAAGTTTTTTCGTTATAGAGCCACTGTCCCCCTAAAGCTTGGGGCACTACCCTACCTAGGAAAGAGGTAAAAAAAAAAAAGCAAAGAAAAAAAAAAATTTTAAATTAAAATTAAAATTCAGATTGAGGTCGTTCTCGAATCGAAGAGCAATTTTAGAAAAAAAAAAGAAAGTTGACCGACTTTCTTTGTAATTTTCATCTATAAATAGAGTATTTCATATTTTAGAAATTTTTTTTAAAATTTGTACGTAAATCACTTAAACATTAACTAATGCCAAAATAAGCCATTTTACCTTATGGGTGGCAATGGGTTGGGTCCGGCTGGACCTAGACCCAGACCCTAATATATTCGGGTCTAGGTTTTGAACCCGGCCTCAACCTGTTCAGTCCAAAAGTTGGACCCCATACCTATACCCATCAGGTCCCGGGTCTATCCCATCGGGTTCTGGGTCATTGCCACCCTCACTATGAGCTTCCTTTTTGGTAACCTATATTGGTGAACAACAGAGAACTACTTTTTGAGGGGTGAGCGATTAGAAAGAGAGAGACATTTGAGATCCAAAGAGAGATCTATGTTTCCAATAAACTGAGAGAGGGAGGATGGCGATGGGGTTTGGCCATTTAAAGAACCAGGAAAAGACGAAAAGTATTGAAACGACTTTAAGGTTGAGACTTTGGTCTTGGGTAAACTAAAAATTCGGGTCTGGGTACCCGTTGGGTCGGATATAACATGACCCATATCCGGATCTAGGACTATCTGAGTATCCTTTATTGGACCCAGATCCTACCTACAGGTCCAAAACTTGGACCCATACCCGGACCGGTATCGGGTATAACCGGTGGGTATGAGTCGGGTGCAGGTCCATTGCCACCCCTAATTTTACCCCCTTATACCGTAGCGTAATACCTAACAAAGGTGTATAACACAGTAACCCATCCTTCCATCGGATGCTTTGAAAGAATCCACATCCTTAAATTTAATTGTTCCTCATAGATAGGAACCATTCGATTTCCCTTCATTTCTTATTCAAGAGGATATCTTTTCTGTTGGATCATAAGTCTCTCTCTCTATATTTAGATGCTCTCGGTCCTCTCTATTATTTTCTCTCTTCTCACTCTTGGTTCTCTCTATGATTTCCTCTCTTCATAGAGTTTTTTTGGCTTTTCTTTCTCTAGATGATCCCTCTCTTAAGTTTAAGAGGTTTCAACTCAAAAATCCCAAGTAGGGCTTCCAACATTCAACTTTATCGCTATTCAAAAGAAATGTCCTCATCTTTTTTGTTTTTGTTTTTTTTTTTTTCTTGTTTTTTTTTTAAAAAAAAACGAATTCCAAATAACTGTCCTCCAAAGAGATATCAAAGGATCATTTTTGTGCTTTTGAAAATTTTCCAAGGACTTTTCCTTTTTGGGTTAGCACAAAGATTCAAAGTTTTTAAAAATGTTATGGAAAAATAAACTTCAAAAACCTAAGTGACGAGAAGGCAGATTTGGAGCTTTTGGAGTCTAGTTCATGGTTGGCTTGAGCGGAAAAGATGACCATTTCGAATTGCCTAATTTTGGCTTGCTCTAAGAAGTGGCTTGCATGGCTGGACTTAAACCACTTGCCGCGAAATATACCCAAATTGCATTCCGATGGTTGTAACATCATACCAATTTTAAAAGGGAAATTGTTTCTTGCGGTCTGGATGGTATTCTACAATATGTGGTCTAGAGGTATAAAGCATCCATCTTAAAGATGGATGCAAATAGGTGGTCCATTAAAAAACAATTGTAACTACCAGTCCAAATGTTTTTTTAATATAATTATTATTTCTAGTTTTCAATTTTTTTTTCATCTTCGTGATCTCCATGTTAAAGATTATATATTTTCTAAAACTTAGGATCAAATTATATTTAAAAAATATATTTATTGCCAAGCTCGCATTTCTACAATATGCAGGCTGGCTACATCGAAACCGTGTCCATTTTAAAACTCCGTGATGTTTCAAATATCATACCAATGCTAAGTTAATATGTTCCATATGATATTCTTAATAGCAGGTAGGCATTTAAGACAGACCTAACGCCTATCCGATATTTTAAATATCTAACAACCTACATCAATGTATATCATCTTATGCCTCAAACAAAATAAAAAATATATAAATTCAATCTAATTGTCCAACTAATGCTTTTAAAATTGGTGATCTGGATCAGAACCGGCCGATTGAAATTGAGAATCGGTCATGCCATTCCCATTCCCCACTAAATATCGAGAATCAGCTTGTTCTCTATCAAAGAACCACTCCTCCCACTTACTTTTTAATAATTTCATATTCTTATTCCTTTTTTAAAATCTTCTCCTTTGGTTTTATCAGTAAATTGTTTCATTTCAGAGGTGGGGCATGTGGCCCACACACTCCATGCAATTGAAGGTCATAATCACCTTGACAAGCACTACATACTTCAATGTCTTTCCTAGTGCTCTCCTCGCCCCCTCTTGTTCCATTTTCAAATGGGATTGTATGTACTGAGGCCACTTATTTTGGTCAACCATCTCATGTGAAATCTGATAGCATGAATGTGTCATAAAATTCAACAAATTTTCATTTAAATTTTGAGCTTGGTTAATGGATAAATGCTACCATCCAATGATCAAGATTAATTGTGACCAACTTGTACCAAAGATAAATGACATCAAAACTAAATGGTCTCATTCTATTCTTTCCCAATTCAAATATCGTTGATATAGGACCCATGGTTCGTGCAGTTTTCTATTTTAATGAGCTCAAAAAGGTAAAAATTACATAGGGAGACAGAAGAGGGGAAAAAAAAAGAGCCCAAAATTCTGGGTATTTCACTCTATTACATCCAACTCATTCGATAAAAGGGATTGTGGGGAAAAAACTCATTTGATAATTACATAAAACACAAAAATGTTCAAGTGTCCTTGGATTCAATTAAATGCTAGATCACTTTCATAATTCATTTAACCCAAAGGACTGGAAAATCAAATGAAATAAAAGACAAAAAACAAGAAAAATGTCTTTAGCAAAAAGATTAACAAATTAACCACCCAAATAACAATATACACCACCAAAAATTGCAAATTTGTTTCACTATACGAGAACCTAATGATGCAAGTAAAATTTAATAAAACAAACATAACAGAAAAATGTTATGCAAGTCAAATTTAATAAAAACAAAAAGGGGATATGGATTGAGTTCTTTTTTTTGTCCACAGTGGTTATTATTTTTCACTCTCACTAGCACACATTTTCTCTCTTGGATTGTTTTCTTTCCTTGCTCTCTCAGATTGGTTTTTTTTTCATACTCACTTTCTCTCATGGACTGGGTTCTTTTTTCACACACTTGCTCTCTCTCCTCCTCTCTCTTGAATATTGGGATCTCTCTTTCGATTCGGTTGTTCATTTTTCATTCTCTCTCTCCCCCACAGCTCCTCCCTTTCTCTCAATTAAGCACATGAGTGTGCCACAGTTCTAGACGTAATTTAAATAGGACACCTCTAAAGGATAAAACATTACACAAAATATAATTCTAGGCGTAAATTAAATAGGACAACCTCCAATGGATAAAGCATTACACAAAATATGAATAGATATATATAATTAATTAAATAAATAATTTCTTAAAAAAAAAAAAATGTATAGGCAACATTCCCTGTCAGTCAAAGAGTGGCATTGGTAATTATTTATAAATAAAAATAAAAGTATTTCAGTTATCAAATATTCATTTTATAGTAATTAGTTGAATTTGAAACTTCAGTTTCAACTATAAAATTATTGAAATGGATAACAAATACGCGGACATGTGGCGACTTCTCCGTATTTACGTTGTTTTGTTAAAATATTAGAAAAGCATAATGTAATACTACTTTTTTTTTAAAAAAAAACAAGCATAGAAAAGCTCATTTTAAAGGCCAGATCCAATTGATTCTACAGATATCCGACCTAGATAGCCGATCCAAACCGATTTTCCGGATGAACTATATGGGTCACCAATCTGCTTTTTAAACTTTGATTGTAATTATGGGACTTTGGGCGAAGAGGGAAAAGAGAAAAGAGCATGCGGTGCTTTTAAAAATCACTGATCTCATGTTGTGATCATTGGACTGGTGGTCCTCTATGTAAATACCGCATATTTTTTACTAGACCATAATTTCCATATTTCAACATGATACGTACTTAATTTTTTCTAAAACATAATAATTTTTTCTGGCTGAATTTCTTAAAGATAACATAGGAATAACGACCTCGCCTTCTCAAGGGTTAGCCTTGGCAGGGATTTTGTTCAAACAAAGAAAGATAGTTTTAGAATGAGGGGGAAGTTTTATAAATTGAAAAAAAGAAAAGAAAAAGAAAGAGTCTTAGAAGGAGGGGGGAAGTTTTATAAATTGAAAAAAGGAAAAGAAAAAGAAAGAGTCTTAGAAGGAGGGGGGAAGTTTTATAAATTGAAAAAAAGAAAAAGAAACAGAGTCTGTCAAAAGCTAAGATAAAGGTTAACAACCAATAGTTAAACACAAACATCCGTTGATGAGTGCAAGGAACATCATTTGATGGAATAAATAAGTTTTTTTTGGGTAAAAGAAGTAAAAAAGCTTGAAGATCCGAAATTCTTTGCCACTTATTGATAATATTTACATATGACAATATTTATGCCCATCAAAATAAATTTAATATCCCCCAAATTACCGGTGTTTAAAATTCCTTCAAAAGTTTACTTTTACGCTCATATCCCTTTTTTCTTTTCTTTTTTACTTTCTTTTTTACTTTTTTTTTCCTTCTTACTATGAAGGCCTCATGGTGAGATTTAGGTCTCAGGCAACTTCGGACCTTCAGTATTTGAAAATTATATTTACTCGGAAAAAAATCCGAAGTTGAGGTTTCGCAGAGTCTATTTATCACCCTAGGCCTTGGGTAGTGAACTAGCAGCTCCTATAGATGGTGATTGGGTGGTTATAACTCCAAAGAATGCTCCGGCCCACCGGCTGGCTAGAGAGTTCTTTAGAACAATGGTCGCACGACGGTGCTGCTGGTGGTCCTAGCTACAATATCAGATTAAGAGGAGAAGTTGATTTCTTGAACTCTCCGTGACAATGGAGGCCGATTTTCTACCCCATACAAGAGAGAGGAAGGGAGTGAGAGAGAGATTGGAGGGACAGAGAGGGAAGGCCAGATAGAGGAAGGGGGAAAGAGAGATACAAGATACGGGGGCAATTCCCCTTTTATTAGTTCGGGGACTTGTGCCGAGGTATTGGCCGCATAGCAGGATCGAGCCGAGTAACTTCACCGAGTCCGAGTGGATATGGCGGAGTCTTGGCACTATAGTATCAACCTCAAAACAATCAAAATATGGCACACTTTTAATCCTTGCCAGTTCTAATACTGTCTAAAAATATATTTTTTTTGTTAATTATGAAATTTAAATTTAGAAAAAATACAAATCAAGTGTTATAAACGTTTAAAAATCTTAAAAATAGATGGTCTAAATAATATATTTCAAAATACACTATTTTGAAGAGAAAATTAATTTTTTGTTCCATAAGATAAATGGGTAAGCTTTCTATGCTTCCCCTACAACATAAAACTTATCTACTTCCCCTTTGTCCAGTCGTCCATTTTGAATGGAGGGCTAAGATTGCCCCAACTACAACGTCATGTCTCTACACTATTTTATTTTAAATTTTTTTTATAAACCATTTTGACACCAAATTTTGTACGTCCAATCCTCTATTAAACTCGCACTAGTGGAAAATATAAAAAAAATATTTTCAATAAAATAAAATGACCAAAATAACCCTGAAAATTTCAAGGGGTATTTTGGTCATTACATTTTATCAAAAAATTAATTTTAATATTTTTTACATGTGTGCCCCAATGAGAAGATAACACATACCAAATTACATATTCATACAATTTGTATAAGAAAAACTAAAAATAAAATACTTTGAGACGTCGAATCTAAGATCAAACGGTGAGTGGCTCTCTTCAAAATTGGATGGCTGGATGGTAGAGGAAACATAGATCTTCTATGCTGTAGGGGAAGTATAAAAACTTTTCTCAAGATAAATTGGAAGATTTTATACCATCAAAATAACCTTATCCAATGGTTTCAAAATCACGTCCTTCCACTTTTTTCGAAATTACGTCCTTTCACTTTTTTTTTTGGGGTAAGTCAATTGGAAAGACATGCCCCCAAATGTTTTTCAAGTAGATTAAGAGATAGTTTTTTTGAAAGTATTAGTGGGGTGGTGTTACTGATAAGAATGGAAACCACAACGTGGTGCTAGAGTGTGGGGTGCTACCACCCCGACCCCAACCCCTTCTCAACGTCCTTCCACCTGGTATAAGTCTTATGCAACCATGGCACTAGTAAGACGTGCATTCATCTTATGACTATGCGACTTCCAATGCGGAGTAAAATAAACAGAAAGGAACATAATGCGCCTTAAAAAAGACGCTAACAACTTCCAAGGAGTTGATGTAGGTTGACGTAATACCTTTTTGAATGGACCCAAAGTAATGAAATATTCAAAATATGTATAGTTGAATTTCGCAAATCCATGCTATTATGCCACTATTTTGTCGTGCATGTATGAACTATGAACCATAGGTACGATCCATCAATAGTATCCAATTTTGTGCGATCCTTGGTTTTGTGCTAAGGAGGTCAACAATTAAATCTATTTTTCTACTTAGGCAACTGATTGAAAAATTTAGGGTAAAGGGAAAATTCCTCTACATGGTATTTTATTAATCTAGAGAAAGTTTATAACAGGATACCTCTATATCTAATTTGGTGGGTGATAGAAAAGAAATGAGTCTCAAGACACTGTATCAACTTGGTGAGAGATATGTATGAGGGAGAACTAACTAGTAAACCAAATAACTAGTGGAGAGATGAGTGAGTTTTTAGTAACAATAGGCCTATATCAAGGGTCAACATTGAGCTCATACCTTTTTACCTTAGTTATGGGCAACTTAATTAAGCACCTACAAGATGAGGTACCGTAGTGCATGTTGTTCGTGGATGACATAGTTTTGATCGATGAGACTCGAAATGATGTCAACAAAAAGTTAGAACTTTGGATGAGATGCTCTAGAATCTAAAAAGATGGCGCCGAAGGATATTCAAGTAGTGACCAACCTTGATCAGAAGCCTCAGAGCATGACATGACCTGTGGCACTTTTGAATAAGGAGCAATTTCAAGTGGCGATTGCATCACTATTAGTGGCGCCAAACCTCTAACACACCGCCCACAAAGTTATACCCGATTCAGCCACGTGACAAGAAAGCAATTAAGACAATATTTATTATCGGAGGCAGCAATTAATGTTGATTTAGATAGACCTGGCAACAATGCCAGTGGCGCTGACGGCATTCAGACTAGCGCCTAGGGATGGATCGTCAAGATCGAACCATGAAACAATCCAATGGCTATTTTGAGACTGATTTGGCTATAAATAGATCTCTTGACATTCGTTTAATAAGGGACTTTCGTACATCAAGTGCGTAAGCTCTGTCAAATTGAATTAAGCCAAATGTTAGAATTTTTTAACATTAAGGGCATAAGCTCTGTTGAAGTGAATCTAAAAGCCAACTCGGACCCTCAGCCAAGCTTCTAAAGTAGAACTGTGAACCCATTCAACTACACTGTGAACCCATTCAACTACACTTTCTCTCGAAGGTGACCTAAATAATAAAACCTTCCAGGCTCCTCTTCTTCCTATATTCATTTGCCTCATCTGAACCTGAAATACTGCGATTGAAAATGAAACTACTTAACCAAAATAGACGCCGACTCTGGGTATGGGCCTAAGGGCTTGGCCTAGGGTCCTACATTTATTTTGTCTTTAATATTGTGCATATTATCCATGTTTTTCTCTACTTTCCATTAATGAGCATTTATTACTTTCGTTAAACTCTCTCTCTCTCTCTCATTAAGACCCTCCATTAAAGCTTACATTCTCTTCTCTTCCCCTTTTATTTTCAATTATAAGTATTAATAAGGTTCATCCGTGCTTCCATATTCATAAATATGATTTGAAGTACTCTTAGATTAGTTCAGTTGGCTTCGATTTGTCTTATATTGCAATTTACTTCTCTCTTTCTAAAAAAGATCTTCATTAAAATCTCCCCCCTCTTAGTGAAACCATATTCAAAGCTCATCTTGAACTCAAGGCTAAGGTGTACGGAAAGCCGGCTTTGCCAGCGGTCCAAGCGAGATACGGCCTTGTGGCCCAATTCTTGCTTGAGATGTAATTTGATGGGACTCTTTGTCTATCAACTCTTCGACACGTTTGCACCCGAAATCAAGGCGGGAAACTGAGTTCTTTGCCAGCATTTTCGAGTATAGATAGGAATGCAAAATTTAGTAATAATAGCAGTAGAAATATGGAAGTCGTCTTCCTAGTTAAGATTGACAGCCAAGAAATACAAAAAAGACAACACTTTCAATACCTTAGGTTGATAATTCAGGAAGATGGAGAGATTGAGGAAGATATCGTACATAGAATTAGAGCGAGGTAGGTGAAGTTGAGATGTGCAACCAGAGTTTTATAAGATATCCGCATACTAATGAAGCATAAGGGTAAATTTTATGGGACAACTGTGAAACAATTTTTACTTTTTGGGGCAGAATGTTGGATGGTCAGGAAACAACATACCCACCTAATAAGTTTAGATGAGATGAGGATGTTGAAATGGATGTCTGAGAAGACAAAAAAGGATAAGATCTCAAATAAATACATATAGCAAAATTTACATATGGTACCCATAGGTGATAAGATGAGAGAAAGTAGACTTACTTGGGCTGGTCAAGTGTAGTACAAACCAGGTAAAATAAGTTCACGTGGAATTACTTAAAAAGGGTAAAAGGTATACCAAAAAAGAAATAGAAGTTGTGAGAAAAGATATGGGGACTTATGGCCTCATTGAGGCTATGGCCTCTAATAGAGCAAAATGGCAAGCTAAGATTCATCTAGCTAACCCCAATTAGTTGGTGAAAGGCTTTGAAGAAGATGACGATGATGACAATCAAGTCTCAGTTTTGATAATATATATATATATATATATATATATAAATGGTTTGTCTAGAGTTAACAACCCCTTAAAATACAAAGGTTAATGTTAGAAATGGTTGTGATGGGTGTATTTATCAAAACAATGATTACATTTTTATTGAAAATTATTTAAATAGGTAACTTTACCATATATAAGGATAAATTTGAAAATTTCATAAAAATACAATAACATTTTGGAAGTTAGTATCCTGGAATTTTATTTGTAGAATGCCCTCGTATTTTAGTAAAAATTTCAATTTTACCCCTTATGGATATGACAAAAGTACCCTTGTCTTGTAGTGATATTTACAAAATTGCCCCACAAAAATAACTTTTTTTAAAAAATAAACTACAAAATTAATAAATTCACCATTCACAACTATCTCTATCTTGAACCTTTGTAATTTGAAGGGTTGTGAAGTTTAGATTATCCAATAATAT
>NW_006499810.1:4532243-4542886 GCF_000471905.2 Amborella trichopoda
CCTACTGTATATATATATATATATATATATATATGGAAAAAGATGAGATTAGCCCACTAGCTCATATGAATATATGAGCCCAACGTCGCCGATCTGACGATCACTAATGTCCGATAGTGCTGAATTTTAAATTTTTTCTAAAAATCCAAATCACTTGAAACTTTAGGCTTGCATTTATAAAAAATTGGTGAATCTTCAAAAAATA
This sequence comes from Amborella trichopoda, assembly GCF_000471905.2. The sequence goes on from NW_006499810.1 coordinate 4,532,449, forward strand.
TCAAAAAAATATGTTATATGAAATAAATTTACCAAAATACCCCTAAAAAGTTTCAAGGGGTATTTTTGTCATTTTTTTTCACGAATAACTTTTTTTTATATTTTTATTAGGTGCACCTTGATGAGAAAAACACACACTTAATATTTTAAGTGATTTGGATATGTAAAAAATAATAATAATTTAAGAACTACCAGACATCCGTGATCGTCAGATCGGCCCATATTCAATTTAGACCATTGGGCTCATCTATTCATAAAAACTAGGGCGCTAATCCCATCTTTTCCTTATATATATATATATATATATATATAAATTGGATTAAGTACAAGTTTGAATGTTTATACTTCTCAACATCATACATCCATAAAAAATATTTAAAAAAGAGTTAAAAAATAATAGACGACTAAAATACTCCCGTAATATTCAAAAGTATTTTGGTAATTTTACTTATCTTAATTTTTTAATTATGTTTTATAGGTGAATAATGGTGATAAGTATTGATATATCCATTTTGAACTTAATCAGATGTATAGATGAAAAAATAAAATTAAAATACACTTAATGTCCTAAAATATGAGACGATTATAAAATGTAAAATACATGAGCTATTTTAAAAATTTAAAAATAAGACTAGTTTTTTTCTATAAATTTTCCTAAATTTGCTCTCTATTATTATTTTGGCTAACTCGTGGTACTTAGGTCTTAGTAGGCTTTTGCATACAATTTGGCGTACCCTCTCTCTCTCTCTCTCTCTTGTAAGCAAATTGGCACACCCAAAATCTGCCATAACTAAAAGCTCTCATATAATTTCTCAAGTTTTAAGGGCTTCCAGATGGACCCAATGAATCCAAAATATCACAGTCCCTTTTTAGCTCACATATTCATAATTTCTTCGTCTTTTTTGGTCAGATGTTAAACACTTAAGTAACACACATTTGTTTTCAGTTCCAAGTGATGACCTTGTTTCGAGTAAAGGGATGGATACCGCCCTCTTATAATGCATTGATTTTAAAATTTCACAAAGACAGGTATATATCTTAATTTCATATACTTCTCCACTAAAATACATTCAGCTCTCACTTATACAACTCTCTTTGAAACAAATTACAGCAGGATTAAAGGATCATAAACACCTCTTTGCAACCCTTTTTGCTTATCTACAGTAATTAAATCTTCGAAAGAGTTTAGAGCAAATACAAACTTCAGTAAGTGTTTTAATCCTTTTGTGATCAAAGCTATATGGTCTCTTTAGAAATTTCAAATAAACTTTTGAAATGATAATATTAAGTTTTATTAGAAAATCGAAGAAGCTCAAGTAGTAAATATCTTAACTTTTTTTTCAAAAGTACCTGGCTATGAAGTAATCCACTTTAAACCTCTATATTACTTAGTGATGCATATCTATGCTTTCAGAGTAGTATGATTACGAGGAATGTCTCCCGCAAGTGTTCGGCTGCTCCTCAAACTAGAGGTTCGCCTATGAAAATGGGGTAGTGCGATACTTTTTAGTCAATAGTGGTAGCAAATTAAGAAAGGGGTTGGGGTTGGGGTGGTAGCATCCCCACATCCAATTGCTACATCGTGGTATAGATTCCTATTGCTGACATCTCCAATTATAATGCCTTTAAAATGTCACTCCCCAATTTATTAAAAAAAATGGGTAGAGGCATGTCTTTCCCATTGAATTACTAAAAAAAAAACAAAAAAAATGTAAACATCCCCAACTCCTATTCCTAATCTATCCCATTGAAGTACTAAAAAAAAATCTATCCCATTGAATTACTCCCCAATTTATGCCTTTAAAAAATGTAAACATCCCCAATTCCTAATCTATCCCATTGAATTACTCAAAAAAAAAAAAATGAAACAAAATGTAAGCATCCCCAATTAATGCCTTTAAAAATTTAAACATTAACTAATATCTTAAAAAAAGCGTACTCCTTAATCTATCAAAAAAATAAAATAAAATGTAACTTCCTAGTCTATCCTATTGAATTACTCAAAAAAAAAAAATATCCCACTGACAATAGCAACTAATATCTTCAAAACGCATACTCCTTAATCTATCTAAAAAAATAGGTAGGTGCCTGTCTTCCTCACTAAATTACCCGAAAAGTTCCCCACTAAATTACCCGAAAACAAAATTAGTTGATGGTCATCAAGTCATTAGAGTGAATTTTCATATAAACAAATTTCCAATACAATCGTGCATGCGATCTTGTGGTCTCATTGTCTTGATATCGTCCGTCATTCTCATTTCATTAAATGTGGGAGGTTCCGGTTTTCAAAATCGTTGCAAAACCACACTTTTTTTTTTCTTTTCTATTTTAAGGACAATTTGTCTCAACATTTATTTCCAACCAGGTCATCATGTGTTATTCAACACCATAATCCACAAAAAAATATGTGCCGGTATCTAAGCATTACAAATTTGCCACATTTTAAGAATTCAATTCATCACTTTATTTCACTCGACTATTTATTTTGGCATTTGGAAAACTCGTGATATAACACGCTTCCTGAAGGGCTTCGTCATCATTGTTGAAGATTTCAAAGTACCAGGTACCAAAGTCTAGCATTTACATTTTGTCCTTATAGTCCTTGCATGGTCCGTATAATCCACACACATGACCTACACATGCGAAATGAGTATTCTTATTTGGTGTTCGAATCAAAATATCATAGATCTAGGATAAAGACCGCAAAACTCATAACTTATGTCCACCGCCTATTATATAGATTGCACACAACCACCATCTATAACATAAAGAAAGCTTATAGCTGATTTGATTAGTCCAAACTTTCCATACTTTATAAACAAGAGACCCTACATATTCTATTTTATGCTTATTAAATCTTCTTTCCCTACTTTTATACTATAACCTTGAATAAGGATGAGAGGATTATACCTTGTGGCCCCTATGCCACCACCAAACATCTGATCTCGCATTTTGTCCTTTTGATTTTGATTGTGATCCACCTTTGCCTTTCGTTATACCAATTACCGGATCCATCGTAATGCAACATCGGGGTTGCGCAGAACCATATCTAATATTATCTGATGGCATCTAAATTCCGGTTGACGGATCATTCAAAGTCGTAGTCATGATCTAGTGGTGGTTCTCTAACCCTACCACTGATTAGAAGTACTCCAAATATGGGTCAAACACATCATAATTGAATCCCCATATGCACAACCACCAACCTTTCATTAATTAATCATAGGATGTGGTTTCTTTAATTGGCTACACAAATTGAGCACCTCTTGGTAAAAGGACTGTAACTCTAAACATACAATCTCCAGATGAGAAGTTTTTTTATAGGAAATCATACTTAAAATGGCATAAGAAAAACTTTGATTGTCAGCCGAAACTCATAGTTTATGGGAGTTATAAGCCGGTGACTAACAGTCTCACAAATCTTTATCGCCTCTAGAAAAATCAGATTGAGCATCCTCTTACGAAATACCCATATTTCTCAAATACTAAGAATTTTTGTCTCGTTAATTTTGTTTTTTTAAACTAGACTCTATTTCATAAATGCAAAACAAATTTCTCCCATATGATCTCGGTCTGCCGGTCCCCGCGGTCGATTGCCCCGACATTTGCCCCTCGCGTGTGAATTTGTGCGCAGTTGGGTGACTATGTTGCAAATGCGGTGAGTACATAGATAAATTGTGCGGTACAGTGTGATGGCTAACCAACAAATTTAAATTTGAGTTAGTACTTACCTAGGATGTTTGGATTCGGACGTGTTTAGATGTTTCACCCTCTTAGATCCCAGTGTAGAATTTCTGCGAAAGCCCTTCGACGTCGCTCGATGGACATGGTTTGATTCGACTCCCTCACACTCCTTGTCGCCTTGAAGTCCTTAAAGTTGCAAACTCGCAATGGTTGGTCCAATGTATTTCTTCATAAAAACAAAATTCAGAAATTGTAACAAGATAAGAAAGTAACAACATAAGAAAGTGTATATTGCTTATGACAAGATAAGAAATTGTAAATTACATATGACAAGATAGAAAAGTATATATTGTTATTCTTATATATACAATAAAAGAACCAGCACAAGATTTGCGTGGGGCACAATTATTTTCTACAAAAATTCCTCTCTCTCAAATTCTTTATAGTAACATAGCATAATCCATCACAATCTCAATTTAATCCAAAGTAAGTCTCTCACTCTCCTTTCATTACATGTTTTGTTTTAAAATTTTGATATTGGAAATTTCATGAAAAGAAAAAAAAAAATCGTCTCTGCTATAGGACTTCGTCTTATTATCTTTGCATCCCATTACCCATATTTTTTATTTGCATCCTTTAGTTTTCATTAACTTGCCTTTTCCTTCATGTCTCTGTTATTTTTTTTGCATCCATCCTTTTCCTCCACGTCTCTCACATCCTCTTTTGCATCATCTTTTTGCATCTTCTAGTTACTCATCATATGAAGTCCATCGTTTTGTCTTCGCATCCCATATAAAAGAATCGTCCATATCATCGAAACTTTCGTTCACCTTTCTCAGTCAATCCTTCTATTTTCAAACTATCTCTTTTTTTTCTTTTCCATAGAAACTTCATCCTTACCAAACAAATATCCCTATCCCTTCACCTAAGTATAGGAAATTTTGTGTCTATTAAATTGACACATAAATGGTTAGAGAGCCTGATGCACATACTCATTCTTATTCTAATTCATCAGCACCACATAAACCATCTTGCACATCACCAATGATAGCTCTCTAACTTCTCTTATAGAAGAAGATATCACTACTGCAACACCAATCCAAGATGGACAGGATGATGCAACACACAATCATGGTGATGAAAATATTGTCATTCAAGAAACCAACAAATCTTATTTTTTATCTACCTCTGATCATTATCGTCATCACATGGTCACAAGATTTCAAGATGCTACTTGAAGAACTCGAATTCTCTCATCCATGGCAATAATCTTAAGTGCTCCTACTTTTGAAACTATCCCCTCTGAACCTAAAACTATTAAGTCTGCCTTAAGTTATCAGTGTTCGCATCGAGTGATGGAAGAGGAAATCGAAGCCTTACATATTAACTCAACTTGGAAACAAGTTCCACGTCTTCTAAGTATGAATGTTGTTGGTTGTCGTTTGGTTTATAAGACTAAATTAAAGTCTGATAGTAGTCTAGAGAGACTAAAGGCCAGACTAGTTGTTAAATGATACAATTAGGTTATTAGAATTGATTTCTCTAAAACGTTCAGTCCTATAATTAAGCCTGCTAGTATTCAGATTGTGCTCACCATAGCTATTATGTGTTATTGGCCTATTAAATAGCTTGATATGAAAAATGCTTTCCTGCATGGCTTTCTTAAGGAAACTGTATTCATAGAACAACTACCTAGATTTGTGAGCTCAAAATATCTAAATCATGTCTGCAAATTGAAAAGAGCTTTATATGGTCTCAAGCAAGCACCACATGTTTGGTTTGATTGATTTAGTGCTTATTTATTATCAATGGGGTTTTATTGCAGCATAGCTGATACATCTCTATTTGTTTATCGCATTACTCAAGGCACTATTATCTTTCTTCTTTATTTTGATGATATTGTTGTTACTGGTGATAGTTCAAATCTCCTAAAATGGTTCATTTCCCAACTTGGAAGGGAATTTGCAATGAACGGTCTTGAACGTCTTCACTACTTTCGTGGCGCTAAGGTATCTTATTTTTAGGTGTTCTATCGCAAAGAAAGTATGCCGGGGATCTTCTTATTCGTGCTCAGATGCTCGATGTCAAACCTATTTCAACACCAATGGAACTGAAGAATAATAATCAAGAGAATTCTGATCCATCCCATTATCGGAGCGTTATTAGTGCATTCCAATACATTGCCATAACACAGCCTAACCTTTCCCATGGTATTAATGCAATGTGTCAATTTATGCATGCCCCTATAATTGTACATTTTCAAGTAGTTAAGTGGATTCTTCGTTATCTTAGTAGTACACAATCCTGTAGGTATAATAATTTTATCTGATAATTCCCTTCAGTTATATGCTTTCTCTAATGCAGACTGAGATGAGTGTCCAAACACTCACCATTCAACCACTAGTTTCGACACCTATCTTGGTTTCAACTGCATATCTTGGAGTGCTAAGAAGCAATTAACTATAGCTCATTCAAGTACTGAAGTGGAATATCGATCTATGGCATCCACTGCTACAGAATTGACATGGCTTTCTTTTATTCTTCGGGATATTGAAGTGCCTCTTTCTCAGCCACCAACACTTTTTTGTGACAATATCAGTTCTCTCTACATGAAAGTTAATCATGTTTTTTATGCCGGACAAAGAATATTGAGTTAGACTATCATTTTGTACGTAAAAAGGTTGCTCTTGGATTACTTATCACTCGTTTTATTTCCTCTCGCAATCAAGTAGCCGATATCTTCACGAAGCCTTTGCCATAAATGTTTTTCGAGATCTTTGTTTCAAAATAGGACTTCAATTGCCTCTCCAGCCGAGTTTGAGAGAAATTGTAACAAGACGGAAAGTAACAACATAGGAAAGTGTATATTTCATATGACAAGATAGGAAAATGTATATTGTATATGATAAGATAGGAAAGTATATATTGCATATGATAAGATAGGAAAGTGTATATTGCATATTGCATATGATAAGATAGGAAAGTGTATATTACATATGACAAGATAGGAAAGTGTATATTATACCATTGTCATTCTTATATATACAATGAAAGAACCACCATAGATTTGTGTAGGGCACAATTATTTTCTACAAAAGTTTATCTCTCTCTCTCTCTCTCTCTCTCTCTAAAATTCTTTACTTAAGGTTTCGCTCGTGTTTGGGTTGGGTTTCATTCAGGTTTGGAGGTTTGGTTTGGTAAAATTTTGGCTCGGGTTTGGCATGGTTTGATTCGGCTTATAGTGTATTCGATACGAGTTTGGGTCAGTGAGTGGGGCGTGTAGGTCTTGGATGGGTTTGGGCGCCTAAGGTTGGATATTGGGTTGGCTCGGTTTAGGTGTAGACTAGGTTAGTTGCTAGAGAGAGGGTTGACCAGAATCTGATAGAATTCTGACAGCAACTCCCCTAGGGGGGTAGATGATGAGGAAAGGTACTTGGCGGGAAGCCAAATTACCCCAAAAGAATCTGCAGTTTGGGTCGGTCGGGTCAAGCCTACCCAGGTGTCGCTTTGAAAGGGTCTCCTTAAGGGGGTTAGCCTATGCTAAGTGGGTTAGGTGGGTCTAAGGAGTATGGTAAATGTGTACTAGGATGATGTATATTGTATGGTGGGGCCAAGGGAGTATGGTAGGTCTGGAGTCGGATATGGAATAAGGTTGGCTATGGTCTAGGGAGTATGATATGGTGGGGGCTAGGGAGTTGGCTTAACGAAGTGTTGTTACTTTAGTGTTTAGGAAAATCTTGGTTAAGTGTTAAGGTTGGGTTACGCTGATTAGGGGTAACTAACCTATGTTTAATGGGTAAGGGGTAGAACTTGTTTGCAAAATATTTCTCTCTCATTTTTTCAAATTGATAGGGTTTTGTTAATACTAAAGGCTAAAAGAGCTCTTTCCTTCCTTATTTTTTTTGTTACTTGAGTGAAAGGTTTATATAGAGTTTCCCCTTCATACAAGGGTGGATACTCAAAACCTAAAGAAAATGAGTAAAAAGAAAAAATTAGAAAAAGACAATGGAAACTCATGTAAAAAAAAAAGACAAAAAACGTTGTGCACAAAACTCAAAATTGCCAAATAGGTCCCATAAAAGGGCATCTTCTCATCCACATGGTATGGGGTATTGGTTTGGGCTTTTTGGGCATTGGAACGGACAATTTAAGATAAAAAAAATGTGGATTGTCTTGATGCGATCGTTGTGATATGTGATTTGCAAAGAGCCATGGAAATTTGATAAAGTTCTTGATATTTTTTAGTTTCATAGCTCTTTTGCAAACTTTACTTATATTCTCTAATCGATTACTCAAAACTTACCAACTTTATTGCGGTTCTATTATTAATAGATTGAAGGGGACATCAACATGGTCATTTTTCATCAAGAATCATGCAAAATGACCTCCGATTGTCTAAGTTGTGATTCCAGCAGGTTACGAAAAAATCAATTTTCCATTATCTAAAAAACTATGCCGAATTTTGAGCCTTGGATGAGGATCTTCCCAGACCCCGATTGTGACTTTTCTTATTTGAAATCGAAGATAGTCAAGTGACAATCGAAATACCCTAAATTTGAGCTTGATTTGATGGTTAGATATCAAATTATGGCTAGTAAAGTGTGAGGAGGTCATGTAAATTGATTTTTTCATGTGCTTGAACTTTTGTGGACTTCTCTCTAGGATATCTTTTGATTGGTCGATAATCATATCCATAGCATATACCACAAGATCGTGTTCATCGAGGAACATGACATACCCAAATTTCAACTTGTTAACCCTTGTGTATAGGGAGATCTAAAGGCTCAAAGTTCACTAATTTTTTGAGGAAGTGTAGCATGATTTTTTCATTTTTGGACACTAGTTAAAGCAGTGAAATCTTGAATAGTATAGAAACCACCCATTTTTTAAAAAGGGACCTAGAAAGGTCCATTCGGACTGAAATTAGAGAGTTGGAGGTTGTTCGACCTTTTGAAGTCATTTGCGATGATCAGGAGGCCATCAGAGGTTGATCTTTAGGAATTGTACTGTATTTTGTTTTTTCGTACACCTAAGAAGCACAATACTCCTTTTTCTCGATTTCCTCATATCTCTTTTGTAGCCTCATCCAATTGAGCTGAAACTTGGGGGATATCTCTAACGTAATAGGGGCCACTATTGTGTTCTCGTCGAGCCCATGATGATGTCTTAAGAGGTCTCTTCCCCATTTGGGCTTTATTACGTGCATGTTTGCACTCCTTTCCATGTGTACTTGATGTCTGAAATCCATGGTTGCATCCGCCTTCTCAACTATTTGCATAGGGGATAGATGCATAAAAAATATACACAAACAACTTGCCCCCATGAATGTCGCGCTTTATGAGCAGCGAGAAGGGTGACATTCAGAAAAATTGTCGATTTTACCGTTTGAATCGTTGCTGGGGCTTTATAATTTTCCTTCAATTTTATTTCTTATTACCAGCATCAACATGACATTTGGAAAATAGAATATCACGTCTTGCCTATCAAGGGTTAACCATGGATATTTTTGTTCCAATAGTTGGGGGCCTTTTTGGGGCATGTAACCCATCCCGTCAGAATTCATGTTCGATTGGCAATCAAGGGTCTTCTTGGGACATGTGACTTGATCTGTCAGAATTCAATTTTGGTTGGTAGTCGGGGGCCCTTTGGGGCATGTGACCTCTTCTACCAAGATTCAAATCAGGTTGACAATCAGGGGCCTCCTTGGCGCAAGTGACTCGCTCTGTCAGAACCCATATTTGACAGTCCGGAGCCTCCTAGCGGCATATTTCCTGCTCAGTCGGGGCATAATTGGCAGTCGGGGCCCATTTCGAGGGCATATGTTTTGCTTTGTTGGGTTTATGATCTGGTTTGACAGTCAGGAGCCTTTACGAGGCGTGTGACCCACTTTGCCAGAATTTTGGGTTTGATTGACGTTCGAGGGCACTTTGAGGGCTCATGACCCGGTCTGCAAAGATTTGAAATTGATGTACGGTTGGGGGTCCTTCGAGGCCATGTAACCCGAACTGTTGGAATTTTTTTTGAATTTGGGGTTGAAGTTATCAGATGTGAACTTGCTTTGGGGACGAACTTCACATCAATCTATATTTATTCAGGTGACCTTTCGAGTTTCCACCTAAGCTTGACTGCGATGGTGTCATATAATAGTTTTCACCAATTCTCTTTTATTTATGCTATTTTATCCTTGACTTCGTGGCAAAGTTTTGCCAATCTTTACTCGTGATGTCTCATTCATGTTTACATCACAGGCACCCTGTTTCTTTGACATTTTTTCCCATGGTCATGTCTATCTTTGTCTTCATTTTTCTGATTTTTCATGGGGAGGTAAAGATGATGGGAAAGATCCCTTATTTATGAGAGGGGTTGAGAAAGAATGTTTCGGATTTGAGAGAGTTTGAATTGAGGGGAAAAAATATGGGCTAAGAGAGGATAGTGTGGGGATTTGGTTGTTAGCCCATAGTGAAGAGGAGAGTTAGAGGGCAACGAGAGGATTGAGACAATAGGGACTTGAGAGAGAGAGAGAGAGAGAGAGAGAGAGAGAGAGAGAGAGAGAGAGAGAGAGAGAGAGAGAGAGAGAGAGAGAGAGAGAGAGAGAGAGAGAGAGAGAGAGAGAGAGAGAGAGAGAGAGAGAGAGAGAGAGAGAGAGAGAGAGAGAGAGAGAGAGAGAGAGAGAGAGAGAGAGAGAGAGTAGTAGAGAGAGAGTAGAGAGAGAGAGTAGTAGAGAGGAGTAGTAGTACGAGGTAGTAGTACGAGTA